>JAJMRZ010000012.1:0-455493 GCA_030558205.1 Kodamaea kaohsiungensis (nom. inval.) | reverse complement strand
AGATTAGTTATGGTCACTGGTGGTAGAAACTTGGGTAGAGTTGGTGTTATCACCCACAGAGAAAAGCACGAGGGTGGTTTCGACTTGGTCCACATCAAGGATGCTTTGGAGAACACTTTCGTTACCAGATTGAACAACGTTTTCGTTATTGGTACCGAAGCTGGTAGACCATACGTTTCTTTGCCAAAGGGTAAGGGTATTAAGTTGTCCATCTCTGAGGAAAGAGACAGAAGAAGAGCTCAATTGTAAATACGTTAGTATTCGCAGCTTGTAATAGCATAAATTATTAAATGTGACTGTAAGGATATTAGTAGTGTAGAGTTGAATGTGGGTATGATTGGTGAGGGTATGAGAAGACTATATCTAATAGAATCTTCTCTAAAATCATCAAGAGGTTATTATCATGACATACACATTCAATGCTCTTATCGTTTTTATAACCACCTTCATTTTTTTTTTTATTTTTATAATTAAACAAAGGATGACACCTGCCGTCAAATACTTGGTATGGACGTTGATTGCCTCTTTATCGACCTTCGGAATTATATTCTATGGGTTTAACTACCTTGAGGGATCAACTTTGAGAGAATCTACATCAATTAGAAACTTAACTTGGAGTGATGTTAACTTCCTCCACACTACTGATACTCATGGTTGGTATGCTGGACACCTCAACCAAAAGCAGTATTCTGGAAACTGGGGTGACTTTATATCGTTTGCTTCCAACTTGAGACAGATTGCTAAGGAGAATGGTCAAGATTTGTTGTTGGTTGATAGTGGTGATAGACACGATGGGAATGGTTTATCCGATATCACCGTTCCTAATGGTGTCAAATCAACCCCTATATTCATCAAGCAAGAGTATGACATTTTAACCATTGGCAATCATGAATTGTATATTTGGGAGAACTCCAAGCAAGAGTATGAAACCATTGTGGCTCACTTCCCTGACAAATATGTGTGCTCCAATGTTGAATATAAGCTTGAGAATGGTACTTATGTTCCGTTTGGTAATAAGTTTAAATACTTTACTACGCCTGTTCAAAAGAGAAGAGTGTTGGCGTTCGGGTTCTTGTTTGACTTCAAGAGATTCAACTCAGGTACTAGAGTTACATCAATTAAGGACGTGGTGGACAATGCAGAATGGTTCAATGCTACCTTACAAGAGTTTCCTGAAGACAAAGTTGATTTGATTGTCATTGCAGGACACACTCCAATCGACCATTCATGGCCAGAGTTCTATTACTTGAACTCGTACTTGAGAAAATTGTACCCCAACACTGTGATCCAATACTTTGGTGGACATAGTCATATTAGAGACTTTTCTGTCTTTGATAACAAAGCTTCTGGCTTACAAAGTGGAAGGTATTGTGAAACGGTTGGCTGGTTGAGCATTGACTTTGAAACTGAATCAAAGAACCCAAAAGATAGATTTGCTAGACTGTACATTGACTTCAATAGAAAGTCATTTGTCCACCATAGCGGAGGGGAGGAAAATGATTTTGATACAGAAAAGGGAAGGAACGTCACCAGCTTGATTCGCCGTACTAGAAAAGAATTAAAGTTGAACAAACCTATAAGTCATATCTCCAACAACTACTATGTTGACTTTGTTCCAATTACACATCAAAGAAGCATCTTCAATTTGATCACCTCAAAGGTATTGTACACATTGCAGTCAGATCAAGGAATTGAGGGTAAGCATGAAAGATTATTTATTATCAATACTGGATCTATCAGGTACGACATGTACAAGGGACCATATACAATCGATAGTAAGTATATCATTACGCCATTTGAAAACATCTGGAAGGCTATTAGGATTCCCAAGTCGATTGCAGTTAAAGTGGCTAAGAAAATGAACCAAAATGGATACATTTTAAACACTGAAACGAATGAAAAGGTCAATAACCTTGAATTGTTACCACCACACCATCAAGTTTCCAGAACTCTGTTGAATAAAAGAGATCAGAATCCAATGATCCACCCTAACATTGCTCACCTTGAAATGCAAAGCCCAAAACTTTCCAAGGGTTATGTCACCGTCGATGACTTTGGAAATGACGGAGATGATACACCTCATAAAGGTGTTGTTCATTTTGAAGTCCCTAGCGTTGTTGAATCAGTTCAATTCAAAAACGCTGAGGAAAGTGAAGTGGATGTGATCTTCTATGAGTTTATTACTCCAAACGTATTGGCTGCTGTTAGAGAATTGGGTTATGAAATAAGCACCAAAGAGGTGGGGTTATACTCTACAAGGTTTTTGGGTGATGTATTTACTGAGTATGTAAAGAACCATGAGGTTTAATACCTCTTATCTATAAACTTGATGTATGTGACCATGTAAAATGATCTAGATTAGCGACATGAGATTCCGTTTAGAACATGAATAGAATTGTACTAGAATGATTCTCGAGTAGGTCTAGTAGGCGAACCTCGCTTTTGGGGATAAATGATTTATGGCATCTCTTAATTTTTATCAATATACTTACAACTGAATCACACTAGACTCAGGTTTGTAGGTAATCCTGTAATCCACGCTGTTGATAGTTTCCAATCCTCCAGAGGTCGCTGCTTCATCTACGACGAAATTCACATTGACTCCGAACCAACTACTCCATAAGATTCTGCTTTGTTTCTGAGCATTTATACCTTGATCAGTATTCACCAAGTCGGCGCTTTCGCCTAGTCTATTACGTCCACTTTCATCAAATTTCACTTTGCAACTTGCATTTACAATAAATGTACCTGTACCAGGTATCAAGTGACAGTCAAAGCTATTCAATTGATGCTGAGATGCTGGGATTGCCAACCATTTCTTCTGGAACTCTAATTTAGAATCACTGTTTGCGGTTGGGATTATTGGAGACCCATTTATTATAACTGCACTCGTTCTCTTCAACTGTTTTGCAAATTGTGTTGCGTATGCTTCCACATTAGTGTTGTTGTATTGGATATCTAAACTACCCAAGAAATCCTTTAGAAAGAGTTCAATGCGTTGAACTGATTTAGGTTAGTTTCCTATTTCTTATAAGCTTAGTATAGTGTACATACTTGGGTCTTGTTGGGACATTATATGATTTTAGTAACTTAAAATTTTTTTGAAATATAAAACCATGTGCACGTGATGATTCACGTGTAACAGTTTGGTTATATTGAATATGTGGCTTAAAGGAAGCCATAGGGTACCAAGGATCCAAGCATTTCTTTGTATCATTCGCTACTCCAACTCACAAAAGCTAAGTAATTCGGATTGAAATAACTCGTACGTCAGTACGTTTTATTCCGCGCATTCACAGGCTTACTCCATAGTTTGTTCTATTTTTTATAATCATAAGAGAGAATGTACCGAATTGGGTTTAAAGGGTTGCAAACATGAAATCTTTAGCAATCATTGATTCGTTTGCTTCCAACTTCAAAAGTATAAATACCCCATAGAAATTCCGTTCTATAGAACAAAGGCAATCAATATTGAAAAAATGGGAGACGGAGATCATCATAAATTTAACACTGCTAAGGACATTGCTGTCAGCGTTGCTGGTTCAGTTGGAGGTAATAAGGTCGCAGACAAGTTACACTTGGGACTGGTAGGTCACATTGCTGCTGGAATCGGTGGTGGTATGGCAGCCAATGATGTTGAGCACAAGGCTGAAGCACACCACAACAAGGAGTAAATCAAATAGAATAAACAGAGAATGTTAACGTGTATTATTTGTAAGATGTAAGTGAATGTAATCTCGACAATCTCTCGCGCAATAATTTAATCGATTATTTGTAATTTTTTAATACGAAAGGTACAAATTTAATCCTCGTAGCCTGATATTCTTGGTATTCTTATCAAATTCTACCTTGACATAATCTTATAATCTTATCAATCATTTTGGAGAGAACGTGGGAAAACACCTCGAGTAATTGATAAAAGTAAGCCACATAAAGAGAATCAACACTTGAAAAAAGAAGAGAGAAAGAGAAAACACACCGCCACCACCACCACAAATCCGTTCCTTGTTCCTAACTATTTATAAACTCCGTACAAAAAGCATAGAACGTTGCGTGGCACGTCAGGCGCAACTCATTACTTGACAACTAGCCAGCGTAGATCGCTTATTTCAAACATCATCTGTACGTAATAAAACCCAATATGGTAATATACAAACAAGTTCCGAAGAGCAGCGAATATGAATACTTAGGAACAATCGACGTCACATCTATGCTGGCTTGTGTAAAAAAAACAAACAAATACAACAACCATTTGATCCGATTCTTGTGTTTCTGGTTTGAGGTGTGCCTTATTTTATACTTTTTTTAAATCAATTGGGAATTTTTCACTCCCTCAAAACTATATTGAATCGATCTGAACAACAATCAGTAAGCCTCTCTCCACCTCAGCTACTGACAACTAAACACCCCCCTCCACCTCTCCCTTAGTGTTTTTCTCGATGTATATGTTTGATCCTCATGACAATCAAGATTCTTTTCCGTAAATAGTCTATTATCTCCCATTACTTGGCTGGTTCAGAGTCACCTCACTATTCTTTAACTACTACAAGTTTGTTTTGATTTGAGACATAGGGCTGGCTACGCTTTTCTTCTCAATAACTTTATCCATCTACTCGGCTTTTCTTTTTCCTGCCTACATTTTTGTTTTGTGCTGTATGATAATCGCTATACTTATATATACCACAGTATCCAGATCAATTCAAACTCTTACTTCTGAATCGAATTTTGAGTAAGCAAACTACCTGAAAGGCCTGAAAGCATTGATCCTTCCTTTCCTCCCACCCTACATCCCTCAATTCATACTTTATCTAAATTAGTGTTCCTTCACTAACTCACACTACAACCACCCCTTCAAAGTTTACCATTAACCTAACAATTGGGTAACTTTAAAGGCCACCAATCAACCTACTGACTCAACGTCCTAAGGAAAATCAGTCCCCATCTCCCTCATCCCAATTTGGACTCAAGCCAGCAGTATACGGCAATATAATCACAAATACACAAACAAAAAAAAGTTCCACCAGGCTTTTGTGCGGGCCACTAAATCCTGCTCCAATATTTTTGATTGATCATTCATTATTTTTGTCCACCCATTTCGTGTGTCTCGCTATTTGTTTGCGTCCCAACTTATTAGTTTTCCTAATACGGTCATAGAATAAGATACACCAGCAACTGCCTCCAAAAAACATAACAACAAACCCCCTCCCAAAATACAAAATCGTCCTACCCATCATCCCATATTTGCGACCATTTGTCCCTGAAATCTTTTTTCCTGGCACTTCCTTTGATAATCATTTTTTTTTTTTCAATCGACTTTTTCAGGACTGATCCTGATCTCATTGATATATTTCCCCATTTCCTAAAGGTTTTCCAAGTTTGAAGGTAAATTTTACGTGGGTTTATAAAAGTGATTTGAATTGTTTATTGAATTATCCATTACAAGTACTAGAAGTTATTAGTAGAAAGAGAAGCCCGTGAGCTCTTTTCAATTTCGCTTTTCCCAAACCAATTTTATATTGCAAAATCATGAGTGTATTGCAAACGGCAATGCTTAACCCAATTAACTCATTTAGTCCTGGACATATGAGATCTCGTTCGCAAAGTGAATTGATCAAGTCGCTAAATAGCATACATTCAAATGTCCCCTTTGCTTACAACTCGTCCTCGGGCTCGTCTTTCTCAAACAGAAAAAGACCTCATAATGATCTTTCTCCAGATCTCTTAAGGGAGAACAAGAGACCGAGAACTGCACCACCATCACCGCCATCTCCTCCTTACGAGTCCTCGGCAAAACATGTTTCTTTGAGCACCCCCTTCATCTTGCATCCTCCGTCTGACCCGGCCTTACATCATAGATCCTCCACCACAAGCAAGTACAGTAAGTCTCTTAGATCGAGGTCCTTGTCTCCAAACAAGAAGTTCTTCAATCCTTTGTCTCCAAAAAGCTCCCCTAAATCATCCCCGGTTTCATCTCCTCCACAGTCTAAACATCAGACGATTCAACAACAACCACAAGAAGAACCAGTGGCTCCACACAAGATCAAATTGCCCCTGATATCTTCTGCTTTGAATAACGTGGCTCCATTGACTTCGTCTGAACCAATCAAACTCAAACCTATCGCACCAACTGTCTCCTTAGATTACTTTGACACTTACAAACCAAACGACGAAAACTGGAGATACGAACTCTTAGACTCAATCAACAGAGGCTCAAAACACTTCAACTTGAACCAATATAACTACCTCAACAAGCAACTGTCGCCAAAATCATCGTCCTCGTCATCACCTTCATCATCTGCATCTAACTCATTTTACAAGCCAAACTTCGACTCGAGGATCAGCTCTAAAATAACAAGACCAACAATGATCCCCAGCATGAACCAGTCATATGAGCGTAAAATTAACTTCCCTTACGAATCAAATTATACGTATTTGAATAAAACTTACCTCAATGACGTGGAAAGGTATCCAGAATACTTGGAATTGGCACAGTCCTTAATACAGTTATCCAAGCCAAAACAGATGACTCCTCATTCTCCTCTTGCAGCTAATAATAGTCAGAACCTGCGTACGCATCATCCTCAACCTCAAACGATGCTTGCTCCTCCTCCTATAGTATATGCTGCCTCGATGGTGCCTCCTCCAATAACAACAGCTCCAACAAGCTACTATAATCCATCGAGTCAAGCGCTGACTGTGGCACTGGCTCTGATACTGGCTCAAGCACTGGCACAAGCACTGGCACAAGCACTGGCACTGGCTCTGTTGCCTTTACCACAACAACCATATCTGTACGGACATGTCTACGAAACACCACTTCAACAGTACAGCCAATCACCTCCACAAACCATGCTGCACCCTATAACACAAATACAACAAACAGCACCATTACAAGAACAGAATGTCGACGTGCATCCTATTCCAATAGTCCAAATGGTACAGATCGAACCAGTACAGATTGTACCTCCACCACAACAAAAGATACAATCTCCTGTACAAGTAGCAACACAGCATCAACAGGCAGCAGCAATACCTGTTCAAAACCATAGGTTTATTCCTATTACACCTCCTTCCACATCCAAGGCAAGTAAAAAATCAGATACAAAGTCCCCACCCAAAGCACATGGACACCACAACCATAATCCAAGAGTGTGTATTTCATGTGGGTCAGACCAATCGCCATGCTGGAGACCATCCTGGTCAATCAAAGAAGGTCAATTGTGTAACTCATGTGGATTGAGATACAAGAAAACATCTGCTAGATGTCTTAACAAAAACTGTAAGAAAATCCCTGCTAAAGGTGACTGGTCATTAATGCAAAGCAAGGGGAAACTGACCTTCGAAGATGGCGTCGAAGGATACAGCTGTCTAGAATGTGGATGGAGAGTTGAAGTCAAAAAGCCATAAACATATTAAAATCATACAACAACTTAAAGCTTGATCTGTCACATTTCAATGTTGCGAATAAAAACCTCACTTGGATCCTAATGCCAAAAACACCACACCTGATCCAATAAAGTTGACTCAAAACTTGTTGAAACCTCTTGATGCTAACTCAATTCATTCCTGATTCATTACTCATCACAATTGATCAAAAGGTAAAGGAGTACCTTTTTCTTCAATCTAGAGAACCTATAGATATGCCTTAATTCATAAAGTGCAGCCAGGTTCTCGACTTGACGTTTTTTTTTTTTAATTCCTTCATTTTCAATTTCATTATCATAATGATTTTCATATAATCTGTTTCATTTACATACGCTAACCATGCGATTCACCTCTTTTACTCATAATTTGTATAGTCATATAGTTGTTTGCCTTTAAATCAACATTTACATTTAAGCTTGCTAGAAATCAAATCAAAAACCACGTCCATAAAAAAAAAAAAAAAAAAAAAGGTTCGAGAACATTCGGAAGGCAAAGTTACAGCGACAAGAACAGATCCGTGGACGAATAACTTCAATCAACACTTACCACTATGTCTGATATTACCATTTCGATCAAGTCTTCAGGGGATACCAAGTATGAGTTGACTATTTCCCCATCTATAACTGTATTGGAGTTGAAGAGTAGAGTAGCTGAAGTGTCTTCGATTTCTGCTGACCGTCAAAGGCTTATTTATTCAGGACGTGTATTGAAGGATGGTGAGACTGTTGAGTCTTATAAGGTTCAGACTGGTCATACTATTCATATGGTTAAGAGTGCTGCTAAGCCTGGTGATTCTGCATCTTCTAGTTCTGCAAGTAGTTCTACAGCAACAGCAGGTGCTGGTGCCGGTGCTGGTGCCGGAGCTAGTGCTTCTGCGGCTTCGGGTGTGCCATCTAATATTGCATCAGGACAAGGTGCATTTAACCCATTGGCTGACTTAACTAGTGCTCGTTACGCTGGATACACTCAATTACCTCCTGCTTCTATGTTTGGACCAGACGGGGGTATGAACCTGGGAGGAATGCCCTCGCAAGAACAATTGGCCGAAGCATTGAACAACCCAATGGTCCGTGAACAAATGAACGCCATGCTTGAAAACCCACAATTCGTCGATGCTATGATCAACCAAAACCCACAATTGAGAGCTATGGGACCACAAGCTAGAGAAATGCTCCAATCCCCAATGTTCAGACAATTGATGTCGAACCCAGATATGCTCACGTCAATGCTGAGGCTTGCAGGCGATGCTAACTTTGGTGGAGCTGCTTCGCCTTGGGGCAATGCTGCTGCTGGTGGTGGTTTCCCTGCCCCAGGAGCAAACCCTACTGTTGGTTCTAACAACACCGATACTACAAACACAAACGACAACTCTGACCCACCTCCACCATTCAACCCATTCGCCGCTTTGGGAGGCTTGGGAGGTATGCAACCAGCCGCAGCAGCCCCAGTGGACAACAGACCACCGGAAGAAAGATACGAAAGTCAATTGAGACAATTGAACGACATGGGATTCTACGAATTCGATAGAAATATCGAAGCCTTAAGAAGAACAGGAGGAAGCGTTCAAGGTGCTATCGAATACTTGTTAGGAGGCAACTAACTGTTTACTGTGTAATATGTATGAATCTTTAAATTAAACCATCTCATGAAACTTCAACTTAAACATCTTAGATTAAGAGACATTTTTTTTTTTTTGTTCAAACTTAACTTCAAATAATCCACACAACAACTTTAGAATTAATGAAGGATGAATATGATAGATACATCAACTCAAGGTACTAATAGCTTGAGTAATCGAAGATATATAGATCTGATAGATTCGCAGACGTCTAGAAATAATGGAGGTTCTCGAAACATGGGTCCTATTAATGATCCAATACATTTACGACAGTTACCGATTGAACAACCTAATGTTAGCTTTAATCATTTGAGTTCAAGTCCTATTGATTTCCAGTTACGTAAAGTGATATCAGTACTTATTGAATCTCAAAACATACTGTGTTCACAAGAATATATTGATCAAGTGACTCATTTAACTATAGAATACTTCAATGAAATGGCGCTGGCGTTGCGTAAGTTTACGGAATTACAAAGAAGGAGAAACCCTTCATTAAGTGATACCAAGTTATTTTTAAGAACAAAGGGGATCCAGACTTCATCTTTAGCATACGAAATTGACCGTTGTAGTAGATTGGATAAACCATCAAGAGGTAAATTATCAAATATCCAAAATGAAACAAGGACTATTTTACAACAATACGAAATTACTGATGATCATTCGGACCCTAAAGATATATCACACGCATTCTTTTCAAATGAAGAATACCAGATAGCCAACTTGGTTCCAACATCTGCAGAGAAACCTGAATATATACCTAAGCATCTTCCTGATCTTCCACCGGATTATACATACCAAAACACAGCCAAATTCATGGATAGGCTAACAGATTTAAAAGAATTGAGATTGAAATTGGTGGATGAATCACGATTAATTGAAAAGTCCTTGTATGATTTAATAGGAGATGACGGAAGAAAATGGCGTAGTGGATTTGACACAGAGTTATCTGAGATAGCTATATTACCTGAAGAAGATTACTATGATGAGATTGACCAGAATGTAAAGAAGGCATTTTTGATTGAAAATGAGGTTAATAAATCGTTGGAGAAGGAAAAGGACATTCCAACACAAGAGACTTTAACAGAAGTTAAAGAAATCAATCCAAAGGCATTTGATATCGAAGCGTACGCTACGAAACGTAAACTTTTAAGTGAATTAATCAAAACAAAACAAGAAAAGAGAACACAATTAAGACAAACTAATATCTTCATCAAAGCTGAAAAGTATTATTCACCATATGCTACACTCAAGATCACACCTGAAACAACAGCATATTTCAAAGGAGTAGTTGAAGATGAATTCAAATCAGTGATTAAATCAGTGCGGAGTGCTGAGAAACAACAAGATGAAAAAATAGAAGAATTGTTACGTGAAAGGGCAGCAAGAGAACGTATGCAACAAGAGGGAACTGAAAAGTACGAATTTGGATTCAGTTTTGGTCAAATGAAACAATCTGATGATGAGAGCGATGAAGAAGCTAATAGTAAAGATTTTCCTGTTTTTGATTTTGGTGACAAAGAAGAAGAAGAAGAAGAAGAGGAAATAGAGAATGGATTTGTTGAAGAAGATCAAATAATGATTGAGACTGAGCCTACAAATAATGAGACAATGAATGTTGAAGCACAAGTTTCAGAAGTACCTGAAGTTATGGAAACAGAAGTAATAACTAATAATGAAGGGTATGAAACAGATGGGTCGTTAGAAGCAGAATTAGAAAATGCGATGGAAGTTGAGTTGGAAAATGCAATGGAAACAAATGGTACAGAAGTAGAAGCTGGTACAGAAGAACAAGCTGATATAGATGTACAAGCTGCAATTCAACAACCTGAAGAACCTATACCTGCTGCTATAGAAAATCGTGAAGAAGATTCTGATGAAGATGACTTTGAAGATTTATAATGAGCCTTAAATAATTGCATCAGATTTAAAATGAACCTCAAGAAATTGCACCTTACCTTTAAAGATTTATTTTAGCGTGAACCAATATAAGTGATCTACCCTCGATAATGAATCTGAATCTGAATCAGATTGGAGCACTCCACACTCCAAATAGATCATCTGATTAGCACTCCAAATAGATCATCTGATATCAAAACGTCAACAGATCAATAAAAAAAAAAAGTAAGCTCATTTCGTATACATACACAATATACCCTTTAAATAAAAGCAAGGGTAGAATGAATAAATGAAAACTTGATAGAAAATAAAACAAACCAAGTAGAATAAATTATCAATTAGATATGTATCAAACGCAACAACTCCGAGAATCAAACTCAAGAAAACAAGATACATTAACCATTGATTATAACTTAACCCCATACTTCCACATTAAATAGACATTAGATAAAAGGATGAAAAAACATAAGAATACTATATAAAAAAATAGACTAAGATTAAACAAATCAAATTAAAAACACATAAACACAAGCCTTGGCAATCAATCTAACCAATTGTATTAAATAGGATGAGGTTTATGTATACAATACTCCTCAAACAACACACTCCGAAGTCCAATATTTTGTGTAGTCCATCACCGAAAAATAGATTCCTGCTCTTTATATTGACGTTTTTTTTTCCTAATAAAATTCATAGCGTTTAAAAAGTTATAAATTCAGTTTAGATTCGATAATATAAAGGGGGGAATCAAGCTGTTAATTAAATAATGACTGTTATTATAGGTTCATTGTATGTATATTGTATTAAATTGTTTATTCTTGATTGGGTAGGGCTTTGAATCTGTGTGTGTGCATATTACTAACAACAAAAAGGTTCTTACCATACACGGTAGAATTTGAAGTGGGGCCCCAACTTGGTTCTGAAATAGACGCATTGAAGAGGGCCGACGCAATCAAAGTCAAGAATGGGGGAGAACTGGTCAATGAATCGGGGATCTTTAAGAGTAACTTTAGCACAGCAACGTTTACATCACCACCACAATCGCGAGCATCTGTGAGCAGTGCAATTGCTCCAAATTCATCTAATGTGGTTGCTTCAACTAGCTCGATCTTACCAACATTAAGCAAAGCCAATTCAATTGTAGGCACTCCATTATCATCATCACCAAATGCTAGAAACCAAAATGATAGATTATCGGTCGACTCAAATAGCGACGTCAAAGACTTCTTCTACAACCACCATAGACTCAGAAGAACCTCTGGAGAAAACAACCACCCAAACAATAATCACCTCACTGATAAATTAAATGAAAAGTTGGGTCCTCAATATATACAACCAAGATCTAGATACAGCGGATCAGGACCACCTATTCAAAAATCAGTAGTAGACCTCAAAAAGCTAAACGACGACCCAGGTCTTCCGTCATTGAAAATAAATCGCTCATTGAGCAACTTGAATAACTTACTACCGCAATCAAACTCAAACTCACTTACAAACTTGGCTGCATTAACCCTTCAAGCCCCATCGGCAACACCGGGAGGTAACGCTGCAACAGCCAGAATAAGAAACTCCCTAAGCAAACCCATGTCGGTGTTTATGCTACACGGAAATGGCAGCTCAAACTCAGTAGCCATAGCCGAAGAAAATGAAGACAATGACGATGACGACCTAGCAGATACTACAGAAGAAGAAATCAAGAGCACCATCAACTGGGAAGAGAACTTAAACTTTAATGAAATTGCACATGCAAGAACAGAAACTAACTTGACTCCCTTTGGAGGATTTTCAAGCCCATTTATCGAAGATGCATTATTTAATCACACCAGTATCTTCGAGACTGCAAAATGGAACACTGTCTACACCCTGAAGGGTAACGTATCTGTACGGAAAGCTGTTAGATTGGCTGCAGACACAGGAATAATACACAAGAGAAAATGGGTCGGAACCATAGCAATGCCTAGCGATGATGTACCACAGCACATAATTAACGAGATAGCTGTACGGTTAAGCGATGCTAATAATTGCGAAGCTATCTTCCCTAACGACTTAACTTTTGAAGGCCACTACCACTCATTCTGTAAACAAATCTTGTGGCCTACCTTGCATTATGAAATTCCAGATGACCCTAAATCCAAAGCATTCGAAGACCACTCGTGGGGACATTATCGATTATTAAATCAATTGGTTGCAAATAAAATCGTCGAAATATATAAAAGAGAGAATGGAGAAGCCGATCCTAACGACCCTCAAAACATGATATGGATCCAAGACTACCACTTATTGCTAGTACCTGCAATGGTGAGAGAACAATTACCATTAGCTAAAATTGGACTCTTCCTCCACGTTTCGTTCCCATCCTCAGAAGTCTTTAGGTGTATTGCTCAAAGACAGGAGATATTAAAAGGAATGCTTGGAGCCAATTGTATATCATTCCAAACAGATGAATACGTGAGGCATTTTTTGCAAACTTGCAATAGACTTTTATTGGCTGACATTAACGACTTAGGTATAACTTATGAAGGTAACTTCACGATGATAAATACCATTCCAGTTGGAATTGACGCAGAAAGTTTGGCAGAGGTAGTTAAGAGTGAAGAAGTTAAAGAATGGAGACAATTAATAAGAGAAAGATGGAGTAACCAACGGTTAATAGTCAGCAGAGACAAGCTAGATAAGTTGAGAGGTATAAAACTAAAGTTATTAGCATACGAGAAGTTTTTGAGAAACTACCCAGAATTTTTAGAGGATACCGTGTTGATTCAGATATGCAGCTCGAGTAACGATCCTGATTATGAACTGGAGATACTTCAAATTGTTGACAGGATCAACTCACTTTCGGAGAATATTTCTTATTCGCAACCAGTCGTTTTACTTCAAAAGGATATCGAGTTTGAGCAATACCTTGCCTTACAGTGTGAAGCAGAGGTATTTGTTGTATCCTCAATGCGTGAAGGGTTGAACTTGACATGTCATGAGTTTATTACAGCAACTGTTGAGAAGAAGTCACCATTGATGCTCTCTGAGTTTGCTGGATCTTCACATATGCTTGATTGCAATGGGAAGGGAGCGGTTCTGATTAACCCATGGGCAATCAAAGAGTTTTCAGAAAAGTTCTATGAACTGTTGACAATGAGCTCAGAGGAGAAGTTTGAACGGTGGACCAATTGTAATAGAATAGTTGAGACTCATGACTCAACTTATTGGGTCAGAAGTTGTCTACAAAGTATTCATGACTCTTGGGAACGTAATCAAGGAAGACATTTCAATACCCTTGCACCATTCACTAAGGCTGTGCACCAACAGTTTTACAAGGCAAGTAAGGGTGGCAAGAGAATATACTTTTTAAATCTCGAAACACCAGTTTCTTCAGCATCTGGAGACGTTAAATCTTCCTTGTCAACAACAGCTTCTGTTGCTTCAGGTAAGGGATCATACATGGAACCTACTCTTTTGGCGAGCGTGATTTACGATTTGCTAGAAGACTCTAAAAACCTTGTGTACTTGATTAGTTTCTTGAAGAGAAGTGATTTAGATCGTATCTACAAGAGGTTTCCTCAGTTAGGATTAATAGCTGAAAATGGTGGATACATAAAGTTAATTGGATCGAACAATTGGTTCTCTATTATGGAAGATGCAGACTCTTTAGACTGGATGCCCCAAGTGACCCAATTAATTCAATCTAAAGTCGAGAGGTTACCTGGATCGTTTTGTGAAGTTGAAGACTGTACTATTAGATTCCACGCAGGCAAATCCTTTACAGATAATCGTGAGAGAAGTTTAGACGCGATGGGTGACTGTATCCAACACATTAATGACATTTTCCAAAAGCAAGATGGGATACATGCCACATTGGTACGCAATGTTGTTGTTGTACAACATGATCAATTAGCTTTGAAGGCATTGAAGTTTGTTACGAATTATTATAATCAGAAGATTAAAGGAATTGATCCTGAAACTTTAATAGAAGAGTACCAGGTTAAGAAAGTACCTGGTACACCTCAAAGAGAACTCAGCAGTACTAAGTTACAATCTCTTCCATCTGCAATCTTTCTGCCTGAACAACTATTGGATCTTCAACTCAAGGTTAGTGGTGTATTTTTTGGAGGTGGATCAACACCAATTGATGAACCAAACTATGAGTTTGCTAATAGTTTGAAGGAAGATACTGAGATTGATTCTGTTTTGACTGTTGCGATGTTGGGTACTAATCCAAATGTACGGACATCTGCTAATCATTATGTTCATGGAAAGAACGAATTGTTGAAGTTGTTGTCTACAACAGAAGATACACAGCCATAGTAAATCGTAATATTGTCATTAAAAGTTCTATAAATACTACTAAAATTGTACATCCTTATAACTGGCATCCACAAACTTATTTACCTCATCAAGGGTATCCATCAATGTATCATTTTCTAGTTTTGACACCTCTGTTTTATCCCAATAATGGTTTACGAATTCCTCTTCAGTTATGAATTTAGCATCTTTAGGTCTATTCACCATCCATAAAGTTTCTTTTGATCTCTTGTGTGCTTCTCTATCATCTTCCATTCTTAAGAGGATCTGCTTCTTAGTTAACAATTCTAATGATTTATCTGATTTATCTTTCAAGTTGAATAATTGAGTTTCATCTAAGAACTTTTCTGGGGTTGTGTCGATTATTTTTGAATTTCTCAAGAGTCTTGCTCTTTCGTATTGACTTTGTCTTTTCTTTTCAAGGAGTAAAATCCAAGCAGTGCTTATTGAGTTTGTAGTTTCAGATGTTTCAGAATCTTCATTGATGTTTCCAAATTCTTTATTTTCTGTTATGTTTTCTAAGTCAGCTGCAGTTAATAAGTTGCTGTTATATCTATCGATATACAGCGAGCAATCTTGCCCTAATAATGTTGAGATATGTTTCAAACTCAAGAATACATTGTATAAATTGGAGTTGTTAGTCTTAGGTAACACTAACAATAATATCTTGGGCATTGAGTTCTGTATCATCAGAATGTATGGTTTATTAGGCAGAGGACCCTTAAAATGAAGCGACTCATTGATCAATACTTCAATAAACTGGAATATAGTAGACTTGGTATTCAATTCTGTCTTAGAATCAGTAAGTATATTGAGTATACATGAAAACAAATAGTCTTCACTTTCTGCATTTTTCAATGCAAAATGAGCTGCCTTCACAAGCAGCTGCACCGCAGGTGTCAAATTACGTAGAATCTGAGCAAACTGAGTAGCTGCTTCAAACGAATCCATCACTTATATACTATTAGATCAACCTAAAAGAAAAGTTATTCAAACTTCAAAAGTGTGTGAAATTGATGGATATACAGATTATGTAAGATCTTTTAAAATTTGTATAAGAAAAATTTTTCTATGAGTCGCCATTATAACAATTGCTAATACATTTTAATCAAGATGGGTAAATCTGGTAAAGGTAAAGGAGGAAAGAATAGAAGAAGAGGAAAGAATGATAACGGAGGTCAAAAGAGAGAATTGATCTTGAAGGAAGATGGTCAAGAATACGCTCAAATTACCAAGATGTTGGGTAATGGTAGAATTGAAGTTTCGTGTTTCGATGCTATCAAGAGAATGGGACATATCAGAGGTAAGTTGAGAAAGAAGGTATGGATGGGCCAAGGTGATATTATCTTGGTCTCCTTGAGAGATTTCCAAGACGACCAATGTGATGTTGTACACAAATATAACTCTGACGAAGCCAGAAACTTGAAGAGTTTGGGTGAATTACCAGAAAGTGCTAAGATTAACGAAACCGATACCTTTGGTGGTGATGAAGGTGAAGATGCTAACTTCGAATTCGGAGATGAAGATGATGAAGATGATGAAGGTGACGACGATGAGTTGGATATCGATGATATTTAAAGGGACGTTGGTTATAGAAGTATTTCTGTGTATATTTTAAGTAAAAGTGTTAGACTGAAGAAAGAGACAGTTTGGAGTATATGTGCACATATTAAAAATGTGGCAAACTCATATGAGCAGTAGTACTTGGTTACAATCTATATTCGTTTGTTGCGTTCTCGAAATTAAGCAGAATTAAATCACATATGAAGTTCTCTTTTAATAAATAAAAAACGTTTCGATAGTATACAAATAAAGAGGATAGTACATAACATCACATGTTCCCAGATCAGCGTCTTCTTTCTTCGTCGTCGCTTCCCAATTCAAAGCTGTCGAATCTTCTCAATCCTACAGTTTCTTCTTCTGTTGCAAGGTCTTGTCTGTTAATTTGTAATGACCTTCTCATTGAGGAAAACCCTCCGACGCCATTGTCGAGTGGAGCAATGTCTTTCCCGTAGTGCACGCCGAAAATCTCTCTAGATCTTCCTTCGTTGTCCTTTCTTGATATGTTCAAGAGGTATACTCCGCTGAAGATGATCAAGAATCCAATCAATAACGAGATGATGTCGATGGCCGAGCTTGTGTTGAATCCTCTAAATAAAACAAAAGAGGCCACCAACGTACATGTAGTGAATGTGACATAGTACAACGGGTTGACTATCAGGGTGTCAAACTGGTCCAATGCTTTGTTAAAGTAGTTCATCTGTGTGACAATGCATCCTGCCACTATCGCCAAAAATATGTATGTTGAGAAGTAAGTGAATTGGTTGTTTCCTCCCAAAGTAAGTTTCAACGCAATACCAAATGCTTTGATCGACATCACTGAGATCGATCCTACTGAGGAGCAGATCGAGAGGTAGATCATAGGGTTGGTGTGTCCATACTTTGGAACAATCTTGTAAATCATAAAGAGTGAGTACGCAGCCACGGCAAAACAGTAGAACATGAAGCCTGGTTTCATCGCGTATCCCAACATCTCATCGACAGTTTCAATCTCCTTGTCAGGTGGAGCATGCAATACAATAATCACCGATCCCATGAGACATATAGCACATCCCATCTTTCCCAACGTCCCCAACTCTTCCTTTAAGAATATTGCAGCCAATACTGCTCCAATAATGACACTCAAAGCTCCCAAGGGAGTCACCAATATAGCTGGTGCAAACGTATATGCTGCAAAGTTAGCTATCTCTCCAATAGCCATGGTAACCATCCCAGCCCACCATATAGGACTCTGTAAATACTCATGCCCTTGAACATTAGATGTCCCATTACGAGATGATGCATCCATCAACCCTTTCTTCGTAATGATAAATGAAGTACCGATGGCTAACGAAGACGACATCGCCAACGCTAACCCAATGTACTTATCATCAACCATGTTCATACTCTCTCTCTCTTATGGAATGTTGCAAAGATCTATAAATAGGCAAGTACTACTTCCCTGTCCTTTGTTTGTATTTTTTTAGTACTTAGACGAACCCACCGTTTCAACCTTAAATCGGACGCCTATGTTATAATGTAGCCCTCAAATATCCAAAGAGCTGCTGCTGTAGTTGCAAATTCTCTTTTAAAATTAACTTGTCCCGTAAAATTGATAGCCTGAGCTCCTCAAATTGGATTTGTATGACTTTTTACACGTTTGTTGATAATTAACATTTAAGTTGACACGACATGGACATTTTTGTTCAAATTTTCGCACGCGCCTGCCTCTCAGCTGGGTGAGGTGGGAAAAAAAAATCTATTTTAGTTCTACTTCTGGCGATTTCTTTGCATGTAACAAATTTATCTGCCAACGAGGCGAAGTTTGCTTGGTGTATATTCGTATATATGTTTAGAGTGTTGTCCATTTTCCTTTTGCTTATTTATCTGTAACTGTTATGTAACTGTCTTAAAATAATCACTATATTGTACTTGACGCATGCATGTCCTTTTAAATTACCTTCTATTTTCCTTCTTTCTCCTACTCGTCTCGCCCTCTCTAGGGAGTCCTTTCCCTCTCCACAAAAGCATGATTTTTTGTTGCAGTGCACAAAACGTTTGGGTGCAAAATCAAACAAAATAAAAAAAAAAAGATTCATGTAGCGTTAATTAAGTTAGTAGAAGTGAAGTGTGATATTATGTCGAGTCCAGTGTCAACTATTCAAGTTGTTCGTTTGTTTACTAGTACTGTTTTAAGGTATATTAATGTGTTGAAGTTGTTTGTTGATGATCAGTTGAATGTTAAATCTAAGTTATCGGAGATTGTTACTTGTACTCCTAATACTAGTTTACTATTACAATGGTCATGGATCTTGACCCATTTCCTTACAATTAGTGGATTTGTGATTTATGTTTTTGGTAATAGAGTCGAAATGTATTCACTTTCTTGCTTGTCTTGTGTGTTGACTTATATGTTGGTAACCTTCCGTCATGTAAGATTACTTTTGAAGGTTCCTAACGACACAGTCTTCCCATTCTCAACAATCTTGAAATCGGAAAACACTCACCTATTGGGAATCTCGATATTGACATACTTTTCCAAACTGAATGCATTGAAACTATGTTCGTTCTCAATCTACTCATCGATAAACTTGGCAACTTACTTTATGATTGAAGTATATTCAAATAGTGGTCTTACCAACGCAGTAATACCATTATACAATTACTTTGAACATTCACTTCTCATTGGAGCTTGCTCCTTTGATTTAATCGTAGCCTTGATCTACTTCAAAGAGTACCTACTCAACGGCTGCTCACCACAGTTATTTGTAATCTACTGCATGATCTTCACTTTAAGACTCGACAACTCAAAAACATGCCAATCAACTATAAAATTATTGTTGACTTTTGCAATAAGTAAATTGAATAAATATACAATCATGGGTGAAACAGTCAAGTTCTTAAATGCCGTTGACATGTTTTTATTACCAAGTGCATTGGAGTCTCCTCCATCTCCTCCAATCCCACCAACATCCTCGGAAGAGCTCAAAATATCTCACTCAAGCACTGCATTCAATTCAGATACTTACAAACAAGAATTGAGAAACAGAGAAAGAATAGCTTCCTTAATGTTTGACTCTTTTAGTATCGTAAACGATTTATAAACAAAAATCTATATTTAATTAATTACCCAGTAAGTCGCTCTTAAGATCTTGAAGTTTTTCCCATCCTTCAGAATCCTCCCACATCGCTTTACCACTAGATAAGAGCGACCTAACTGTACTTCTTGCCTTATACTTCCAGTCCTTACACACCAAATCTCCAGCATCATGCTTTCCTGGGAGCTCCCCAAAGTTCTCATACGCAGAGACCAATTCAGAACATGCTTCTACAGCTTCATTCCACACCTTTTCGTCGCTCTCCAACTCTGGCCTTTGCGAAGTAGCTCTATATGCCTTCTCATAACACTCAAGCGCAGCCCATGGTCTTTTTCTCCATAACTCAACCTTCGAAACAATCCTCCAACATCTAGCAGATGTGGTAATCACAGAAGGTAAAAAGTTACACACCAAATCAACGCATCCTCTTTGGAAGTGCTGCATCCTCTCTCCTTCCTCATACTTAGATGTCAAAAGTATTTCAACCAACTTTTCGATAACTGGAATATCAACAGCCAACTCTCCTTCGGAGCTCTTTCTCAACTCAATCATCTCACGTACTCCAATCAAAACATCGTTCCATTCTCCTAACTTGGCTGCTACAATCATATAGTTTTCATAGATTCTCCACGACTTCTTACCGTCACCTGAACATCTGATGGCCTTCTTAATCGCACTGAAAGCAGGACGTGTCTTGTCGGTTTTCAACAATGCAGATCCCAAATTGGACCATGCATGTGCATTGGAATCGTCCAAGGAAACACATCTCGTGAATGCCTCTGCTGCAAGATCATATTGTTCAGCCTCTAAACCACAACATCCATAAAAGTACCAGTTCTCAAAGTTCAAAGGATTCGATGTAAGACACTCATTCATATTTGTGATTGCCAACTCAATATTCTTCTCCAATCCAGATTCTTTTGAAGGCGCATAGTAAAAACGTGCTAACGATGCCTTGGCCTTAGAGTAACGGCCGATTTCCCATGCCTTAGCCCACAAAGCTGGGTCTTGTCTGATATCTCCCAATATAGAAACAGCACGGGCATCTTCTGGGTGTGACTGTATTCTCTTTTCCAAAATCTCAACTGCTGTTGCTTCTTCGTTGACAGCTGCATAACAAAGTGCCGCGTCACACGCCATTTGTAATCTTTCATAGATATCAATCGCAGACCTTAAAACACCAAGTGACATGTACTTTTCGGCCAACTTCGAGTCCATTTTCCACTGAGCTACAAGTGGCAACTGATGTACAAATCTCAACCTTGAAGATGCAGGTGAGAAGTCGTCTTGGTCAGCTTCAGCTTGTGGGATCATTCTTGTCTTGATCTTAATTCCAACTTCTTCAACTAAAGATGTCATTTGCAAGATACCTCTCTCAATAGTCCTCGATTTGTTAGTTTCTAAAACAGATCTTTCCCATAATGCTCTACTGAAAATCAACCAATTCGTGTTTGAAGTTTGAGGGTTAGAGTAAAGTATACGTCCAACTAAAGCTAACAATTCTTCTTCCACCAATGGGTTGTTTGAAGGAGTGGTTTGCTTTAATGTGGTCAATCTTAACAACAACTGTAAATTATCGATGTTGGTCAAGGCTGGTTGGTCGTTAGGGTCGAGGTTTTTAAGATCTTGTGGAATGTTCTCCTGTCTGAACGCAATTGGGAGTAACTTCTCCTCTTCTTGTTCATCATTAGGGTCCAGATCATCGAATTTGATTCTTTTTACATTTTGTTGATCATCTCCGAATTCTAAATCATCTAAGGCTTCGAAATGTGGTCTCTCCAATAACAAGTCAGAGTTCAATTCGAGGTTTTCAGGGTTCGAACCTTCTTCGCTATTCTTTTCACTGTCTAAGATGGAAGTACCATTACTTTTAGCTAAAACAATTAACGATGAAGTAAGGAAAGTTTGAAACTTTGTTCTTTTAGCTTTTGCTCCAGATAATACGAGTTTCAAGTCGGAGAGTACCCTTGCTTTACTTAAGAATGGAACAGCCAAGTGTTCGGTTTGACTGTGAATCCCGAATCTGGCAGATTCCAAGTAATAAATCAAATGAATGTGTTTTTGGATTTCCACGTTATTGTCTGTGGAAGGAGCCAAAGAATTTGGTACAGTTACGTCAAATAATAACGAAGACGTTGTTGATAAAATACTTGGTGGGTCAGATAATACTGAAGAGTGGACTTGTAAGAGTCTTGCACGCCACCAGAAGAGCGAAGCATTTACGGCATCATGATTTAATTGCCCCACAAGTCCAGAAACCAATTCAGTATATTCGTCAATGCCTGCTGTTTTGCTTTTATTGATGTATGACATCTCTGTTGGTATATCCATCAACTTTTCAAAGAATATAGATGAGATCACAAGTAATAAAGGTTCCGACATTAAATCATACGCTTGATGGCCATCAATGTTCAAAAGCTTCACGGCTTCATGCTGTAACAACTGCACGTCTATTTCAGGGAAGAATTTCTGTGCAGCAGTATAATCAGCACTAGGACCAGTAAAGTTACATTGAATGAATGTTTGCAAAATCGAAACCGCCAACAATTGTAAGTATATTCTAACCACTACTTGATCCTCAAACGCACTCTTAAAGTTTATAATAACTTGATCGACATAAGAATTAAGCACTACACTTAATTCATTCTTTGGATAAGTATCTAACAACGACTTCGTAGAGTCCGTAAAGAGTAACTCATGAATCGATGGATCATTAATGAATTGACTTCCTTCACCATTTAAAAGTTTCCTGATAGATAAATCAATACCTCCATATACTTCTGGAACTTCAACTGGTGACTCATACTTCTCAATAGGTAACGAAAGAACTAACTGACTCAAATATTGCCTAATGGCCTTATCAACAGTCATCCTTCTCTTCTACTTCTTACTTCTGCTAAGTTTAAACGCTATTAAAAAAAATTGGAGATGATCTTTTTTTAGTCAGCAGCAGAAAAGTTTGGGCTGCAAAAAAAAAAAAAAAAAAAAAAAAAGTTCCATACAGACACAAGAAACATAACATGGTTTATATATAAACTATCTCTAAGAGAAATGGTAAGTTTGAAGTAGAAATAAAATGCACAAATCTTTAAAGAGTCTGGTTCTATCCCGCGTTTCCTCCAAAGAAAGAAAGTCTTTTACTTTTACTCGACTCTTGGTTGCTGCTATCTGTTCTTTTATGTTCGCTTGATTTTCTTGATTTCGGCTTCTTGAGTGAGTTTCGGATAGATAATCTATTCATTTTGGATCCGTTTGCTGGGTTTTCATCATCGGATGCAAAGTCGATTACTTCTTCTTGGAAATTGAGGTTGTTGGAAATAGGGTTTGCAGAGACGATCCTTTTCTTGAACTGTGGAATGTTACCTCCTTCAGTAGACCCTGATCCAGGTGCGCTCATAGCAGTGGCTTGAGCCTCATCGATGTTCAAGTCTAGTAACGAAGTTGCGGATCCTGCTTCAAAATTACGAATTAGGTTGTAAGTTTTTGGCTTGAGGACTGGTGTTGCGCTCGACGAACTCGATGACTCTAACCCAACTTCTAAGTCAATTAAATTGGGCTCTACATTGGTCTCGTCATTCGACGGCTTCCTCGATGGTTGTGCGCTTGTCAAATGATCATTCACATTCAATGACGAAAGCTGGTCCTGAATCGCACTCGTATCCGTTGTTGTCTTCTTATATGTTTGTGGATTCGAAGAAACCTTGGATAGAGTATTGGATGGATTACTGGTTGTGGTTGTGCGGTATTCACCCCATGGATTAGCAGATTTTCTGTTGCTCTCATTTATAGGAGGTTGTGCCGTTCTAAGATCCAACTTTTGATGGTAATCTTCATTCAATCCAGGAATCTGCTTTATAGGGAATGGATTGTTGTTAGGTACACTGCTTACAAGAACAGGTGAATGATGAATAGGTTGTTGTGTTTGTGCAAGCGCAGGCACTTGTTGGTGTGATTGAACAACTGGTATAACAGGACTATGACTTGGAATCAGTGCGTTGAGTGAACCCAGCTGCGTTGAAAGCTCAGGTACTCCAGAAACTACCTGGGTCGTCGCATTCTGTGTTGGTACTGCTATAGGTGCTGGTTGGTATGAGTTGTTGGTGGGAGCACTAGTTGAAAGTGGTTGTCTCGTTGGTCCTGAATTGGAGTAAACATCTACAGCTTCTGGGAACTGTTCTTGTAAAAGAGAATCAAACATCCCATCATTGAAATTAGGACTAGTTGATAAGTCATCTTCATGAAGTAAATCATGACCTTCACCTGACTTTCTTTCAAGGTGATCCAACTTGGGTTCAATTATTTCAACTTGAACAGGTTCATTCGATTCACCTTCTCTTCTGTAAGAAGCATCTGATAAAGCACTCAGACTTGTTTTTGTAGCTGGAATTGGAAGCGATGCTTTTTGCCCTTGTGATTCCGAAAAGATATCGTCAGCTAGCTTCTCAGCTTCCCTATCAAATCTTGCTTGTTGCTTTTCCCATGTTTCCTTTTTAGCATATTCAGTTGCCTCTTGCGCTGCTTTAGCAGCAGCTTCCTTTCTTGGCGCAGCCAGAGGATATTGGAAGTATTTCTCTAATCGTTCGTTTCTGTATGGTTTCGACTCAGTATACTGCTGCTCCTTGACTGGAGCCTCTTTCACCTCTTCCTTCTCTTGTTTTTTGTAGTTTTCGGTTTCAGTTCTAACTGGAGTAACCACTAATTCATCTAGTGACGGAAACCTTTCTTCTACATTATCCAATTGTTTATCAAGTTCTGTTAAACTTAAATCGTCAATTGGACTGGATGGAGGAATATCAGCGCTATCTGGCTCCTCGTATGGTTCCACAAATGGCTCCACAGGTTCCGGTACAGAAACTCTCTCAACAGATTGTTGCCTGGATCTGTGGCCTTCAAAAGACTTCTCCAGCGTTGCGGATTGGTCTCTGTCGTGAATGCTTGAATGTCCAGATTGGTGTGAATCATATGAGTGTATGGAATGTTTCTTACTAGAAGATTCTGGAATAGAGTTACTTTCATGGGTGCTTGCCAGAGCTGAAAGAGGCTGGGCCAAGTTTTCTGGTAAGTTGTTGGGTGCACCTGGCTCGGGTGTTTGCGTTTGACTCTTATGCAGAAGGTGTTGTTGTTGTTGTTGCTGTTGTTGTAATTGTTGTTGTTGCTGCTGCTGTTGGTAATAGTACTGGTGTTGTTGTTTAAGTAACTCATTTTGTTTATGGCGTTGGAACTCATGTAATGCTTGAAAGTTGTAAGGACCAATATTATAAAAGTCTTTGATGCCTATTTGTTTGAACTCGATGTTGAGCATCTTTGTAATAAGCATAAGAACTTGTACAATGGTTGGTCTAAAAAGAGGGCTTTCTTGGAGCATAATGATCATCAAGTTTTTGAGGTCTCCAGAAAACAAAGGTGCTTGTGGGAATTGGAACGAAGCATGCAAGATGGCAATGTCTCCATTTTTTTCAAAAGGGGTTGTGTAGTAACATAACTTGTATAAGAAACATCCCAAAGCCCAAATATCTGCCTTTTCATCGATTGGGAACCCTCGGTACAAGTCGATCATTTCTGGTGCTCTGTACTGTGGT
Organism: Kodamaea kaohsiungensis (nom. inval.); assembly: GCA_030558205.1. Classification (NCBI taxonomy): domain Eukaryota; kingdom Fungi; phylum Ascomycota; class Pichiomycetes; order Serinales; family Debaryomycetaceae; genus Kodamaea; species Kodamaea kaohsiungensis (nom. inval.). The sequence goes on along the minus strand of JAJMRZ010000012.1, from coordinate 430,042 downwards.
GTAGTTTGGTACAATATGTCATGGCTCAAGAGTTGGAACTCTCTTTGGTCCTTTGGTGGTGCAATTGGTGCGGCCGTCGAACCAAAATCACATACTTTGAAGTTGTTCTTGGCATCGATCAAAACATTCTCAATCTTGATGTCTCTATGGATCAACTTCAACTTGTGCATCTCATAGATACCCAAAGATATATCATACATGATCTTTAAGATCTCCTTTTCGTTAAGCATTGTCTTGATCTTGGCATTCATATAATCCAACAATGATTTGTTGGGGCACAACTCCATCAACACCAATACTTGATAAGTGCCATTCTCCAATCTCTCAGCATGCGAGTCATAGTACTTGACTATATTCTTCCCCTTCCTCAAAGTCTTCATCACGTCGACCTCCTTCCTCAATTGGGTCAAACCGGCTTTGTCCTTGACAATAACTCGCTTCAAACATGCGATATCAGAATCATCCTCACTAGGATCAATCTTCACTTTATAGATATGGGAGAAACCACCCTCGGATAGATATTTAATAACAGTCGTCTTATGACTGCCAACTGCAAGAACAGTACCCTCCTTTAACCGTTCCATCGCCCGGTCAATATGTTATCTCTTTTTGATCTATGCAATTAAAATTAAGGGTAGGTGTTCAAAATGCGACAATTTTAAATGTGGCAATTCAAAGTTTTTCTTTGATGGACAAGCTCGTATCAATTGCTGTGAATCTAAGAACTATATATGTCCATTCAATTGCTCAATCCTCCAATCTCGTCAATGATGTTGTCTATCCAGTATGTTTTAACCTCTACATTTTTTGCCTCTTTGCTGTGCCTTGGCCTGGTCACGTGTATTTTACGCTGTTATATACTGAAGATTGGATCTTTTATTATCCATATATAAATTCACGAGCCACGAGCTTATAGGAGGCATTTAAGTAAGAGCTGATGATTGACCTGGTAAGAAATCACCCTCTCAAGTTGTGCTTGAAAATTCATCTTGTAACAATTTCTCCATCTCATCGTAATTGAATGGAATGTATACTTTCTCAACACCAGTTTCATCTTTTGTCAAGACACACATCTTGTGTTCTACAAATTCTCCAAGCACTGTTCTGAATCCAATTTCGTTTGATGTGATGAATTCTTCAAGACAACTATTATAGAAGTCTTTAAATTCTAATCCAAATTTCAAACTACCCTTAACACTGTTTCTAGTTGCCTTAGTTTTGGTTGCAACTTTCATCACTTGTAATTGTCCAGTCAACAAGTTCTTGTATAACTTTTGGGCATTGGCTGTTAATGAACTCAAAACATATTTCGCACCCTTGTTTCCAATAAACTTTTTGGATTTACCCATATTTTGAACATCTTTGAATGATAATTCAGTGGCATATGATTCATATGTTGTCAAATCATGCCATAAGAAATTGAAGTTCTTTAATTTAAACAGATCCCAAAGTAATGGTGCATTAATATTATCTGTAGATGAAATTAACCATAATTCTGGAAGCGAACTGAGCTGTGAAAATGCACTTTGAATTTTGTCATCTCTAAATGCATCTCCATCAATGTTGTGTACAACTAAAACTAATTGTGGAATTACAAACCCACCACGCTCTTGTTTCTTCTTTCGATGGTTTTCAACGTAGTTCATTATGAATGGAACTGATTCTGATACATGCTTTGGGAACTTGATTTTCTCTTTTCCTTTTTTAACAGTCGTTCCTTCTTGCTGTTCCTCTTTAATGTTTGGTGTGTCTTCCTTTTTAACTTCTAGTTCTCCTTCATCGTCAGAGTTCTCATCATCTAAAACATCTCCCTCAGTTACATAACTCATGAACGATCTCATTATATCTTGTAGAACATTCTTGAATTTAATGGTTGGATTATACCCATTGACAATCATGACTGGTGGTTCCTTGTACTCTGGATATGTATCTTCGTACCAATCAAGAAAATACCCCAGCACAAACTCATTCAAGAAGTTTAATTTGGAGCCTATACCATAGAAGTTCAAATTAAATCCTTGTGATAATTCAAAGCACCATTGATGATATAAATACTTGTGCAACCGATACAACCGTTCTTTTTCTTTGTATGAGATCTTATCACCTAAAATTGTATTTGCAGCCAACTCTTCTTGGTTTAACAGTGGTGCTAATTGTGTAAGTGAATTGACACTTGGCCTTGGCCTACTACAATGCTGTTCGAAATATCCCTCTGAACCTTCTAAAAAGTATGCTTTTTCATCAAGAAACCTACCCCTCAAGTTGTTCTCCAAATCTATTCCTTTAAAGTACTTTTGTAAGAACTCTTTATCTATTATTTTCCCATTCTTATCAAGCTTTGGAATAGGTAATGGGACAAATTCAGAATTGGTCGAATCTTCAACTTTAGTTGGTTTAGTTGAATTAACTCCTGAAATTGTGGGTATGGTATCGAAGATCTCATAATTAGTTGTTTTAGTTGGTGATGCAGTTATTGAACTATTTTTCAAAGGCAGTGATCCTGGTGTTTTGTTTTCTTGGAAGAATCTTTCATCATCTTCATGAAAGATACTTTTTACTTTTCCAATAACTACTTCTGATTTACTAGGTCTCCCAACACGACGCTTTTGAGGCAGTTCAAGTTTATCGATCGTTAACCTTCCTGCTTTTTTACTGGGGGTTTCAGGAAGTGGATTTTTCCTGGGCCTTCCTCTCTTTTTGGGTACTGCTACTTGTTGTTTTTCTTGATAGATTTCTTCTGGACTCAAGTGATCAGACTCTGGGTCTGAGGGTACTTCAATGTCTTCTTCTATTTCACCATCATCAATATATTCGTCAATTTCATCGTCACCATCTTCGTCGCTTGTCACAACCAATTTCTTTATTGCTGCAGCAGCTTTTCGTCTTCTTTTCGTTCTTCCTTGGCTCAACTCAGAAACGTCTTCTTCCAATTCAATATCACTTCCATATGCCTTGGATCGACTTGGTTTGGATTTCAATATTCTTTCCGATAAGTAAATATCTTGTTTCTTTAAATAATCATCTTCGTCGTTATCGCTCGCAGCTTCATTCATTAACCTCAGAAATACTGTTGAATTGTTATTGGCTCGCTTTCTAGCCGACCTATTGAGATCAACAAGTGATCGTCTTTCTGGTGAAACTAACCCTGCTCTACCATTTGGAGTTCGAACAGGTGATAATGCAAGCAGTTTATCCGGTAAACTTTCAAGTCTAATGATCCCTCGTTTCCCTGGCGACTTTAATTTACTACTCACTCCATTCGTAAATGGAGATGAAATTTTAGTGGGGGAAGCTAATGTAGCCATGCGTTTGATTGGGGTTAGCACCAGTGGCAATTCATCTCCTTCTTCACCACTCTGATACATTATATTCACCCTCCTACTCGAGACACCACCATTATCTGTCGTCATCTGCTAATCTGGATTGTGTACGTGAACTTGAATCTTTTGAAGGTTCCAAAAAACATCAAAATCTGAAGATGCGGAATTTGAAATCTGAAAAATCTCATCGGTTTCTGTCAACAGCTTAAAGATGTTATCCTTTTGTCCAAATTGCTCAAGCATGCTACTAATCACAGCTGGTGATGATGGCTGTAATAAATTTTATTGTCCTACTTGTCCTTATGAGTTCAAAATTAATGGATTACAGATGTTTGATAGAAAGAAGTTGGCTCGTAAGGAAGTTGATGATGTATTAGGTGGAGAAGGATTTTGGGATAATGTGGACCAGACTTCTGCTCAGTGTCCTGTGGATTCTTGTGGTTCAAATAAAGCATACTTTTACCAGTTGCAGATTAGATCTGCTGATGAGCCTATGACTACGTTTTATAAGTGTGTCAAGTGTGGTGAAAAATGGAGAGAAAACTAGTCTACTTGAGGAGGAAAACACTAGGAATAATGAAGACGAGCTCATTCCACTTAAAAGACATGAGTTTTACATTTTACCTTAAAAACTAGGAATCATTATTCAAATGGAATATTCAATGTCTACTATTTGATCATTAGAGTTGAACTTTTAAAGATATCATTCCAACCTCATCTCCAACTACATCTGCATTTTAAAATCTAAAACCAACTTCAAACTACTTTGTTGTTTGTATTATAGTATCCGTACCAGTCATCTGCATATCTATTTTATTATAGACATATATTAATTAACAGAATCCAATTTAAATGAAAACCACCAACTTGGGTCTTCTTGTAGTGAAGTAGTTACTCTTCTGATTGTTCTCAGATTACAGGCTTTTCCTTGCTGTCGACTACTCAAGTATCTTTCATCAAAACTTTTGGTTGTTCCTTCAAACAGTGTTTCAAATGACATTTCCTGTGAGTGAAAACTTGAGAGAACTCTTTCTTCAATTTCTACTTTTGTAGCTTCTAGTTTTGGTCTTGGACAAAGTGAAGGTCGTCTGCGTTTGATTTTCACAACAGTAGCACTCACAAGTTCTTTTGGAATACTTTCTTTGATCTCATCAATTTCACTTTTATTACCATTAGTTTCACCTTCCAAATCCTCACTCTCATTTTCATGACTACTACCGTAACTCAGGTCATCATAATCACTTTCATCATTATAACCAGTGAGTTTCTTTGTAGGTTTCATACTCAATTCAGATTGTAAAGTAGAATAAAACCTCTGGTATTCAGATATGCGGTCTTTGTACTTTTGTTCGCCTCTACCTGCAATTACATTTTGCAACTTCATGTCTCTACATCGACTAATATAGTCTGAGTAGTTTCTTCCATATTCTGATATTCCCATGAACTCGAAGTCCTTAATAGGTACAAACTTGTGCAAGTTTTCTGTGTATTGGTTGACAAATTCCATTTCACTTTCACATCCTTTGAAATCCCATCTGTTAATCGTACTTATTGGTCGATTTGCAACCAAATGTTTCCCGAATAATTTAAACATTTTCTTGTCATAGATTGATTCTCCAGTGCATAAATCTCCAAATATTCGTTGCATGGTGAATCCATTCTTCCAGGTTATTGATGAAACTCCGCTACATGGGTACACTTGTTTCGGTTTGAATAGTTTAACAAATTGTCGCAGTTCAGTGTACGATGAGTGTCTCGAGAATAAAAGCTTTAAGCTGGTTGGTAGTAATTCTGTTCCATCCATTGGTAGAAGCCAAACCCTATTTCGAAACTTGTAGATTTTATGACCTTTAGAAGTTTTATTTAAAAATAAAAGCGATTCCAGTTCTGCTTTAGATAATCCATTCAAACTAACAGGGAATAAACTCCCCACCCAATCTAGAATGTTGAAATTAATGCATTGGTTTATTCGAATGGGACACTTCCCGTTTTGAGTTTTATTGACCAAGAATTTAGGTCTCTCAGTTTTCTTCATTGATTCACATAAAATGGTTGAGTTGAGATCTAATCCTTTTAGTAGTAATGTACGTTTGGTAACATCGTCAGACATTTCAACAGAACCATCGAACTCTTGAACAATTTTAGCCCATCCTTCTTCAAACCCAGACGTCAGGTCTGCAAAATAAAATTTAATATCCTCGTCATCCAAAGGATACTCACGCATCAATTGGATCAATAAGTTTATTCCATGTTCATTTGTTGGAATGTCAATAAATGGCTCACCTCGGTACGCAAAAGTGGTATCTAAATAAATATTATCAAGACATTTCAGTCCTCTTATGTATGGCAGTAATAATGGGTTTCTTTTAACGGTCAGTTCTATCCACCAAGTCTCTGCGCGTAAATCACCGGTAACCAATACTGAAGACACTTTATTCTCTATTAAAAAGAGAGTCGACCCAGGACAATGCCAACTAGGTATTAGACTCAACCTGATACTCCCAGACCCATAAGGAAGAACATGTGTACCAAAGTCCAATGGCACAACATATGGAACTATATGCTTATACAGCACGTCTTGCTTGAAAAGTTGCGCTGTAGCCCGCGTACAATAAATCCTACTCAGAAACGCCCGAGTCTTCAACCCGACTAGATGATCTGAATGGAAATGAGTTAACAAATAAAAACACGCGTCTTCCAAATTAAACTTATCAACTCCAATCCCTGGGAACTCATAGATCATCCCATGAAATGTCAGTCCTGACATCTTTCACTTGCATCAATTGATAGATTGATCTAAAAATACGCGCGCTTTTGCGCCTATGAAATACAAACCTTAATTATTTTTCACTCATATAAAGAGCAGTTCTAATTGAATTACTTATACCTTTTATTTATTCTATTATTTATATTAGTATACTCCGCTCTCTCTTGCGATGTAGATTTGATTGAACTATAAAACCTTTCATTTATTCTATCATACTAAGATACCATAGTATTCTGCTCTCCTGTACTTGAAGAAGAGTTGTTCCCATTGAACTATAAACCTGTTTGCAATTGGCAATACTAATACTCCACTGAGACTGAGCAGTTCCACTCTAGCTAATGATTCCACGTAGATGATTCTGGTTTTACAGAGTCCAAAATATTTCATCACGAATATCATGTACGCTAAGGGGACACTTGTACCTGGACCATTCAAAAGTAAAATCGATGGCATTTCGGGTAAATTGTATAATGTTGTCCAAGTTGATACTATAGACTTGATGGTGTTTTGAACCGAATTCAACAATGAGTCTCCAACATTTCTAGCTCTATGCAAAAGCAAATACTTTGTATTGTATTTACTATCTTTTAACGTTTCTTCTTCATATGCTTTAGCTTTATTCAATGATGAGGTATCATTGGAAGATGCGACCCACGTTCTTGAAAAGTCCTTCAATTCTACATGACTCACTAATCTCATCATCTCACCTGTATGTCCACCTGAACCAAGTAGAATCATTATATTTGAACCTTTCTGATCGTTCAGTAACCCTTCAAACGAACCAACAGATTTCAGGCGAGTTTGCGGTGCAGATACTGCTGGTAATACTTGAAGCAACCTAATTGCTGCTAGAATAAAAGGAAAACATATAAGTACAACCTTAATGAGGATAGTAGTTTCAACGTTCATGATTAATTGGTTGTTAATTTTTGAATTTCTCACTTGAATAAACTACACGATTTTACGTGTAAAAGATTAGGTATCGAGAAATGAAAAATCCAATAAACTAAGGAGAATTTTGATTGATTTAGTATTACAATATTCAAACTATAGGATACATTCTAAGAGTAGAGGTTTCAATAGTTTAATGACTGTACTTATATACTATAAATTTATGATCTATAAATAGTAGAAAGTAAATCGAGTTGGTCTAGAAATAGCTGACTTTTCGGTCTATATACTAAAGAAGATTAAAGCTCGAAATCTGCTCTAACAGAATTATACTTTGGTTTCAGTTTAGGTTTGGTTACCTTACCCTTTACCATCTTTTTATCTCCACCTTTCAAATCCCTCGAACCCTTCCCACCATCCTTATCCTTCTCTGCCAATTGCTTCATCACTTTATTCACAACCATACTTAACTTCTGCTGTTCATCGTTTGTATTTCCCAACAGTCGTACTTTGCTTCGTACTATTCTTAATGGGTATTTGTTATCTAATATGACCAATCCGGCAGTGTTCTTGTTGTTGTTCAATCCGTTTTTCTCAACAGATTCAACTAATGCATCAGCAGACTCGCTGCTTGAAAGTGTAATAAACCCGCACTTTGCTCGATGTACTATGCTTGTAGATTTTACCTTACCAAAACTACTAAACCAATCGGTAATCAAGTATTGTGGAACCTCAGATTCAATTCCAAATATGAAAAATGAAGTAACTTGAGTATCAACTCCATTAAGAGTTCCTCCAAAAGGTAACTTTGCTACTACTTTTGAAATCTCAACTTCCCCTACCTTTTCCTTAACCTTTACCTCCCTCTGCTTTTGGTTCAACTTTTCAGATAGTTTAATCAATAGGTTCCTTGCTTCTTCGATTTGGTCGGTTTCAGTTTCCTGGCTCCGCTTGTCTTGTTCTTCTTGTTTGTCAGCTGTGAGTGCCCTCAATTCTCTATTGCGAGTTGTCATATGCCCTAACTTTACTGTTGAGTCTAATCCTGCCATCTTCAATGCAGCATCTCGTATCTCAAGTGGTATATGGAAATTGATATCCAACATGCATGACTGACAGCAGTTCTTCAGTCTAGCACAAGTCAAACAAATTATAGTCTTTTTGGACTTGTTAAGATTATCTGTATTAGAGTGCCATTTGTATACTGAAAACGGACGAGTACACATCTTACACTCCAGTCCATCTTGATGCTTGAGCATCTTTAAATGCTTATCCGTACCCAAGCACAGGTTACATATAGAAAACTCATCAACTTCACTCATGTTTAGTTATTTATTTGATCTTTGGTGATGACCATCGCTTTACAAGTACCGGGACACGTGATCTCTACAGTCCAGCGTCTTCCCTTGCAATAGATTACATTATAGATTCTACAAGTTTGGTTTTTGGTTTGGTCGTTTATTTGTCTATTAACTCCTATGGTTGTTAGTAATCAGTTCAATCTTAAGTAAGACACAAGTTTAATAATCAGGGTTAAAAAGCTCTGAAATTATGTTAATCTACATGGGTGTTTCAGGTGAAGAAATTCGTAGTTGTAATTATTCATCAGTATATTAAACTGTTGTGCTGTAATTAGACATACCCTTTTGTTGGTGTTCCTCTCCTTATGAAAATTATTCTAAAATATTTGGGATTTCTTCTCGTATTTATACTAATTTGAAAAAAATTCTCTTCGTTCGTTACCCGCACATCGAATGTTTCATGCAGGATATACCTATAGCTCGAAGTACTTCATAATTGAAATGTCTACTTCGTATTCAATGAGTGTAGTTTTAAACTCAAGAGGTTCTAAGTCAAGTATTTTGCAGTTCAAAATGGTTTGTACAACCAGATTGTAAATTGCAGAATTCCTGGACCATCCAATCGTTGAATCAGCACCTAATGTCTTTGTTATTTCATTTTGTATAATTTGACAATCTTTTTCAATAATTACCTTCAACTCATGTAATACTTGTGACGAAATGTTTGGGGATACTGCTTTGAATATTCTGTTGAGATGCTGCGTATAAATTATCTCATTCTTGTACAAGTTTGTACTTTCCACATCAAACAATGTCTCTTGATCTTGTGTAGAACATATTTCCTTGAAGAATTCGCGATCCAATCTGTTCTCCATAAACATCTCCACGATGAACCCGTTTGAAGATGAAGGCAAGTTGTTAATCTTGTTTAATAAATGGTAAGCATTTAATCCATGACTTTTTTGATGGCTTGATAATTTTTTTGCACCCATTTTTCTAATTTCCTCATCATCATCATTCAAGACTTTGCTGAACATTAACAATGTACATTTTTCTTTGTTAGCATTTCCATTTGCTAAGGCAAGCATCAATGATCTAGTAGCAGCATATCGACTTTGAAAAGGGGAATCCTCATCTAAAAGGTTCATTATCTGCGGATAATAATCATCGTCTTCTGCATTTACAAAAGCCCCATAGCACTCTAAAGCGTGCACTCTTACGTCATCGTTCTTTATACGAATCAAAGACTCTAGCTTGATCTTGATATCTTTTTCGGTTGAAAATGCAGAGACTTCCAAACCAGTTGACAATAACCTCAAAATCTTCGCTTTGATATAGTCAAAGCAGCTGTCACTGTCAACCAAGCTATATAATGTCTTTTGAAGGTTAGGCGTTGATTCAACAGCCTTTTCAAAGTTCTGTTCAATGAATTCTATTGTCACAGTTTGTACTTCAAGGTATTGAGAAGCATTCAATGCAAGTTCAAGTACCAAACCCAACCTTGTTGTATTCAAGTACTGGTTAGATAAAAATCTAAACACCTCGGTGAGCATATACTGATTTTCATTCATGAATTTGTTGGATAATTCCGTTTGTAAGAACTTATCTAATGTGTTTAAAAGAGTGTCTAAACTCTTGTGTTTACCAAAGCGATCAACAAACTTTGACAAAACAATCATGTAAACCTTAATCAAGTGAATTGAGTGAAACTGACTGAAAGAGTCTAAAAGACACTCATACGCTCCTTCCAATCCAGTATCACACTTTTCAATTGCTCCTGATAAAATTAATAAAGACCCATGGATTTCATTAAGGTCTGAACATTCAATTAAACCTTTGAGAAATTCGTTAGAAAACTCAACTAGCTCGTCGCTAGAATACAACGATACAATGCAACGAGCAATCATCTCTCTTATTTTCCAATGCTTGTTGTGCAAAAATTTAACGAGGATTGTTTTAAATTCGTTCAAGGTTTGGACATTTTTTGCACCCAAAGTATCCAACTTTAATAAAATGATCACAATCGGGAACAATATTTGGTTCTCTTGGGTAAAACCTGTTTCTCTGGTCATTTCCTTCAAGTTGTTCAACAAGATATCTTTGATTTGTGGAAATTTGTCAAAAAACAAATCAAATGAGTACAAGTTAGAATTTTTCTGGTTTCCAAAAACTCTTTGTTGAATAGCATTGAATAACATCACTGCACAGTTTCTTATAGACCAATTTCTTGATTGAAAGTTATTCAATGACAATGCTAGAGAAACCTCAACATAATTAGTGCTCACTTTGCTCAATTGTCTTTCGATAAATATTTGTTTGAGACAATTAAAGGCATGAACTTGGGGTATATCGTTCTTCTCATCTGCGTTGTGAGTGTGAGGCAAATCAGTAATCGCTAAAAGCTTTGAGAATGTTTCTGAAGCCAACTTTTCGTTTGAGCCTTTCTTTAGTGAAGCTATTAAAACTCCTGATATTAAGTAAGGAAGTCCACCAGACCTTCTGGAGATGTACTGTGTTTTGTTTTCAACTACTTTAATATTTTCAAATAACCAACTAGAAGGATATTCTTGTAATTCCTCAGTTAAATAGCACTTCTCACATAAGTCAATGAAGGTTGGGTAAATTGACGAAAATGCTCCTCGATGTTTAACAGACGAAAGCTGTTCGATAACCAAGTTACAGCAAGAGAGAAATGTCTTTTGTGAAATAAGATCAAACGTGTAGGACCTTGTAAGAGATACTCTCAAAAGTTGATCTGAATCTTTAACAACTCTCCATGCATAGTTTGATATAAGGTTCTCAGGGTTTTCACCTTCTTCAAAGTTATCTTCATCAAAAGAATCGTTTCCTAAGAATGGTTTCATTAAATCCCAAATTCCAAACACTTTTTTGATTATGGTTGCAAAAATTGATTCAAATTGTGCATCAATGATAACATTTTCGAAACTTTCCAAGATTAAGCTTGCAGATTTGAAATTTCCATGACAGTAAGTGTTATTCTCTAGTTCTATGTCGTTAATTAGTTTCTTTAAGAGGTCAATTGCAAGCTGAGGCTGATTCAAGACTTTGGTATAATACAAAGAAAGAAACTGGAGAAATTTGCAGCCACCTTCGCTTTTTCTTCCTGTTAAGCTTTTAAGAATTCTATTATTCGAGGAAATCAAGATTTCTATTTTCTCGCCAGTTAAATAGGTTGTAAGATGAATTTTTGGGGAACAGTTCAACAATAACTTGAATGATAATTCTCTAATATTCTCGTAGTTGTTAAACAAATTTTGAATCAAAGTATGAATCAATATATCATTTGCGTATATGTTTTTTATTTCATCAGATTTCAAGTTAGTGAACATCTCAATCAACTGCATTGCTGTGATTATTTGCGAGTAGGTTGATGATGGTTCCAAATAAGAAATTAATAACTGGTGTACTTGAGTTAAAAAGTTGTCATAATCCTCCAACGCCTTTCTTGATTCCTTCAGCTTAGTTATCCTGAAGTCCTTTGATAGTATGTTTCTTGAATCCAAGAACCTGGAGCTGATAAATTGGTTAAACAATGAAATAAATTGGTTTCTAGTTTCAACATCTTCATAGTCATTCATGTACATTTCAATTAATTTGAATTCTAAAATGGTGTCAAAAGTGTCTGGTGGGATTTGCAGAGACTTACTTTTTTTGGGACTTGTACCACCAAATAAAATTGACAATGCCTTTATCCTTAGAGCTGGACTAGAATGTACTAAGAACGATTTCTCCAAGTCATACTTGGGGTCATTTGCTACCAAAAGGTCTTTTCCAATTAACATTAAACTTAGGTAAACCTCATCTTTCACATCTTCTGAATCAAACTGGATCCATTTAATCTCTTCGTATACCATGCTGAAAAGCATAGTTTCCATTTTAAGAAGCTTTGGGACCAAGTACAAAAAGAGGTTTTGTCTAACCATTTTGCTGTTCAAGCTCTGGCTGTTGAAGATATCATTCTTCCAAGAATCGAACCAAGTCAAAGTATCGGTTTTTTTATATTTGGCAAGAATGCACAAGATTGTTTTGGAAATGGAATTAGCCAAAGGATCTGAATCCAAAATTAACACCCACTCTTTGATTTTATTCGAGTACATTTCAATCATAAAGTTTGAGCTGCTTGAACATGATTTAACAAGTTGTTCCAATACTGTGAAGTAGCTTTTTGAAAAAGTGGTAGACATTTGCATATCGATCCAATGCTTTATTCTAATGGAGTTATCATTATGAATCACACTAGCTAGTCCAATTAACTTTAGTAATAATGCATTCAATGATGAAATCACAGGGCTATGTGAATGGTTTTGGTACTTTTGAATGTATTCAAATATAATATCAAGTGGTAAACTAGAGAATTCTTCAGTGGCTGTGTTCGCTTTAAGCCATTGAGTGATTCTAAGTATACAAATGGAAAGTGTATCATTAAGAAAGGTTATAAAATCATCGTTTGAATCACCTGTAACTAGCACCAGTTCAATGATCTCGAACAAGAAATTAAAGTCTTGGTGTAAAACATTCGGGTCCAAGTTTTTGACATTCTTAGTAGCAATAAGTTTCAGATTAAGAACTTTTACTTCAGCTATTGTTGTAGTTCTAGCTGATAGTATCTCATCAGTCATAGTTGAAACTGATAGATGCATCGGTAGATCGAAATTTTTCAATAAAATGATAGCGCACGTGATTCATGTTTCCAAATGAATCATTGAAGAGCTACTCCCCACATGCACCCCATATCATGTAGTCATAATTGTTGGGGAGAAATGTTACAAAGTAGAGACGCTATAGAAGACGACAGGAACGGCCTTGCAAATTTTGGTTTGAAATAATCAAGGAATAGACCAACAAGAAATAAATACAATAACCATTCAGACTACATTATTGAACAAAGAATAACATTAAATGGATAAATCCAAGAAAACTAGTACCCTCTTCCTTTTTTTCTATTCGGATCAGTTAGTGGGACTTTATAAAAAGACTCCAAAAATTTTGCAACCATTTCCAATTTAGGACTAGTCACAATTTTTACACCCAAGAGATTCACCACAGGTAAAACAATTCTCAGTAGATCACCGGATACTATACTTATTCGTAACAGTTAGACTATCTCTTCTTTAAAAATTTAGAAGGTAGCACGTACAACAAAAAAACCTCAAACAACAGTGGTATCAGGGTAGTAGAAGAAGGCAATTGCAATGATGAAGTATGTACTCAACAACATAGCACCTTCTAACCAGTTTGATTCACCATCTAAGATCACCAAGTTACTGATAAACACTGAGATGAACAAAATGGCAGTTTCAAACGTGGAAAAGTATAAGGTCATTGGGACATCGATGCACCAACCAATCAAGACCATGAATGGGGTGACAAAAAGTGCGATTTGCAAAGAGGAGCCGACGGCAACCCCAATTGCCAAATCCATCTTGTCTTTCATGGCCACAATGATGGCTGTAACGTGTTCAGCAGCATTTCCTACGATTGGGATGACAATCAAACCGATGAAAGTCTTGGACAATCCCGACGATTCGACGATATCGTCGATGGAGCCAACAAGGTAGTCTGCACAGAAAGACACCAAGATAGTGGCTACAACAAGAACGGAAAGCGAGGCGGTCACGGATAAGTGTTCTTCGTGTTTGAGGATTCCGGCACCTGGGGCGCGGTCACCCGCAATAGTCGAAGTGATGATTCCGTCGTCTGCGTCTTGCTGTGATTGTTCTTCGAACAATGACTTGTGGGTCTTCAATTGGAAAAGCAAAAACAAAATGTACACAACCAACAAGATCAAACTAACACCTCTTGAGAGCGAGAGCACCAATTCGTCAGCATGACCGTGGTCAGATGGGATGGTAGCGCGGAAGGCGGCTGGAATAAGTAAACCGGCTGTTGCTAATGCCATAAGAGACGACATTGTCTGGGCAACGGTCTGGTTAAAAACTTGTTGAACTCTTGTGATACCACCTGCAATAAAGCAACAACCCAAGACCAATAACGAGTTGGATAAAATGGAACCAAGCATCGAGGCCTGCACGATTCTTACCTGGTTATCCTTTAATGCAATAACGGAAACAATCAATTCAACAGCATTTCCAAAGGTTGCATTCAACAAACCACCAACAGTTTCACCAACATTTTCACTCAACTCTTCAGTAGCAAAGGCAAGCGTAGAAGCCAAAGGAACAATTGCAAGGAAATTGATCCAGAAAATGGCATTGGAAGACCAGCCTAACACTCCAGCAGTAATGCCAAGAGGGACAAAAAAGAGTAAGTAATTGACTGGTGAGGACTTGAATGAAAGTACGATAGTTTTTAAAAACGAATCTTTAAAGCTAGCAGCACTGGACCTATGGCCACCAAGCAATTGCGAAGACTCTGCAAACGAAGACATTGTATAGTTGCTGTCTTGTTAATGAAAAGTATATCTCTTTTTTTTTGTTGTTTAAGCTGGGGTAAAGAAGATGAAAATTCCAAGTTTGGGCGTAGCAAGAATGAGGAGCTTACAAGTTGAAGGTGGAATGTGCGGATTACAGATATTAAGTAACACAATGCTCGGATTTAGAAAAAGAAGGGACACTTGCACGCGAACCCTAACACAAGAGGGGACGGCCAGTGTAGTCAGTGTATTTTTACTGGATACAGACGGGGTTAATTGGGGCAGACTAGAATTGAGGCAGTGCTAAATAGATAATTGACACAAAGAAAATATTCAGGGTGACCCGATTGTTAGGCTTAAAGCTAGAGTGCGGCTGAGAGTAGGTATAAGAGGGGAGAGAATATGGAGATTAGCTGAGCCTTGATTTTGATATATGTATATCGAGTTCTTGGCCATCTAAGCCAGTATTGTTGGGGTGTCAAGACGGTAACGATTTAGTTTCAGTCGTGACCTAATTGAGGTGTGTGAGAGTAAAAACAAAACACGAAGGAGAAGCGAATTTATGCTTCACAAAAGGTGAAATTGAGAGGAGGCACAGTCACATTGAAGCTGGGCGTTCGAAGGGCTTTTGAATTACGAGTTTGGATAAGGTTTGAGTTAATTTGTTGATTTGATTGTAAGATTAACGTAAGGTTAATTGTAAGGGTTAGATAAGAAACTGCACGTGCGTTTGATTGATAACTTTGATTGTATTGGAAGTACCCTTTAAACGTAGAGAGAAGGGATAAGGATGTGGAGAAAAACAGAGAAAGGAAGAGAGATTAAGGGTCTAAATTGTAAAGTTATAAGTGTAAAGTGAAGAGTGCAAAGTGTAAAGTGAAGATTGAAATTATAGAATGATCTACTACTGATGTTTACATTGCATATTCTCTCTGTTTACAGTACACACTATGTTTAGACACCGTCTCTGGTTGTTTATAAGTTCCTGTCTTCTCTGCGTCGCGTTCTGTTTTTGGGTGCAAAAAAAATCATTTCCGGTATATTTCTAAGACAACTGAAACAACTTTAATGGGTAGTTCCGGAATATATGATTGCTTCTGTTTCTCTGATATCTACAGTTTAAGTTATTAGTAGAGTCTTTTTCTACAGAAATTCTATGAAAATCAAATCATATGCTATACACAATTAAGCTACCAATTCCTTCCACAAGTATGGAGTGAAAAGAACGACAGCCGTAAAAAAAACATCAAAGGCTTCATATAAAGCCAATGGGAATCCAACAAAACCTCTATCTGCAAAATTACAATATATAGAATAAAAGGCAACGCTGAAAAAGTGGTTGAAAAGGAGCATTGGGAATGGTAACATTCCAGATAATAATCCAATAGGTCCCAGAACACACAGACCTCCCAACAAAAAGTATTGGAAACATCCCAGCTGCAACACCATCAATGCTCTTCTGTCTGCAGCAAATAATGTATACAAAGCAATCGATAATGTGTTTATCACTGCATCCAAATTCTTTCTTTGTCTATGGAACTTTTTCAACTTGGATGAAATAATAGCATAATCTTCAAACTCTGGTACATGCTTTGGATGCAATAATCTCGCAAGTAATACTGCGTCGTTGAGTCCGACGGTCATTCCTCCTCCGGTCAATGGGTGTCTCATGTTCAAAGAGTCTCCCAACATTATTAATCCCTGATGTTCTTTCTTACCTTGTTTCAAGGCTGGTAAATATTGATTAGGCATAGTTCTGAATTTCTTGAGCTCCAACAGCTTGGCAAATGCTGGCTTCAATACTTCCGGAAGACATGGCAAAACTTCTGTTTTCATATATAGGTACAACTCAGTTTGAGATGGTGCCGTCGTCAGTCTATGTGCACATAATACTCTGGTTTCCTCTGGTGAGATCTGGTAAACTAAAACAGGTGCATGGTTTCCCAAAATAACATGACCTCTGTTTTTAGCAGGTAACTCTGCATGCTTCATATGTATCCCAACAAAGTACGAACCTACCAGGGGAACGTTCTTAGGTGATAACTCCTTTCTGAACTTGGAATAGATTCCATCACAACATATTGTCAACTTTGATTGGTAGTCGTTGAAACTGCTTTCTTTACCAATATACTCCTTTACCTTGACACCCACTACTCTGCCTTCTTCATCTCTCAATATTTTAGTTACGGTTCCCTCTATAGCCGTGACGTTAGGCTCTTCCTTGACGATCGAACGTAAACCACCCAAGAAATCTCCATGGTGGAAAGCTATTCCTCGGACCCTTTGGTCTTTTTCCCAGGCCTCGGCATCAACAGTCGTGTCACTCTTCAACTTGTCGTTGCCCCCATGAATACAATCAGGTACGGGTTTGATTGCATTCGTCACTAACGCATCACTCTTCAAAGGATAGTCTAAATTGATCTCTTTATCATGGAACTTGATATAATACCCAAGAACATCAATAGCCTCAATATTATTCAATGCCAGTACCATCCCCAACTCTTGCAATGCTTTGACTCCAGCAGGTTGAAGAAGCTCTCCAACTATCCGATCTGGCTTAGACCAATCTCTCTCAACGATCAACACTCGCCTTCCTTGTCTTGCAAGTGCTGTGGCAATAGCAGGCCCCACTACCCCAGCTCCAATCACTATAACATCATACTTGATCTCTCCAGACATTATGAGCTTAATTATATTTTATCTACCGTGTTTTTTTTTTTTCAATTAATACTTCAAACTTTCGGCTAAGATGAAATACTTTATAGGTTTTATATATGACCAAGCCGATGTTCTTGCCTGATGTCTGAACTGATGTCAAATCTGATGAGGTTTTTTCAAATAACACCATATTCACATGCGCACTCGTTCCTCGTTTAGCGTTTGATGTGATTTTTAACACAAAGATCGAAGATCCACGACTCAAGGCATGTTAGCTTCACGGTGTCTCCTGGAGTGGTGTGGAATGGGATAGGTGGTGTGGTTAGCCTTTGACCGTCTGGTATGTTAATTCTTTGTAACTAGATTGTCAGCTGACTATAAATAATGGCTACATGTTTTAATGTTTTACGTGAATTTACAAAACCATCTGAGTTTGGCAGATCTAATAATATGATCAAATCTGCTGTCATGTTGATGATGCTGTCATAATGCTGACTAAAATCAGAAAGTTTAGAGGGTTGAAAATTATAAGCAATTGTTGTTTAACTTGGTCTACGCCTCAGTTAAAGACCAATCTATATCTACTAGAGATTTTCATATGATACTTTGCCAAGTCTTATAATGAATACTTTTTTATTATGATAACTCATATACATCACTAAAAATTAACCCACTCTTGTTTCCTGTGACCTATCTATTACTATCTATTCATCATCGCTCTCTTCCTCGCTCTCTTCCTCTGCCTGTTGCAACCATGTAATAAATTGTGCCGTCAACAGTCTTATATGTGTGACACTAGCATTATCTTCTCCACCTGATTCGTTCCACCATGCCAATATCAGTTCTTCTTCTAAGACATCAACGTCATAGAGGATCTTTGCTGCAAAGAATAAAATTATATGGTTGTACAGCAGGTCCAATAAAAGTGCCTGTGCTTGTAAGATATCTAAAAGATCGATTTGCTCATCTCCGCTGAATACCTGTCTCTTGAACATTTCTCCCCATTGGTTGAAGATCTTCGAAGTAGCTTCTTTGGCATCCAATGTGTCTGTAGTTACGTAGTCGACAATCTTCTTAAGTAATGCTTGTAAGGTTGCTAATCTGACATCGTGGTATGTCACGTTCATCGACATTCTCAATGTGTTCAACTCAAGCGATGCAGTGTCCAAGTCATGGTTATTATCTAAAGAACGAGTGACAGTTGCAAAAGCTTCCTTGTTGAAATCCTCTTCTTCAAAGTCGTCATCCGTGTATTCGTAGTCGGTTGATACAATCGAACTAGTGGATAATCTACGAGTTCTGCGCTGATGCTTCTTGACCTTTTGGTCAGTTATAGACGCAACGGATGCATCAGATACGTTGAGAGACCGGAGTTGATAAAGCATTCCCGAGTATTGTTTGAATCCGCATGAATAAGAGTCGGACTCGTTGGAATCAGAGTCGTCGGAATCATACAAGTATCCAACTCCATCTTTCCCAACAATGTCAACATCGATCGCTTTCTGTGTACTTTCTTCATCTTCATCTTCAAATCCAGAGGCGCTAACAACTGGTTTCTCAACTACTCTTGTGTTGGATGAAACGTTCATCTTTTCGCCAATCTTTACATTGAACGAGACCACTACACCAGGGTTCAATGTACTCTGTGTACCAATAGTAGCATTGGTACATACAATGGCGAAGTCCAAAACTGCCCCGTCTTCAATAACGGCATTATCCCAAACGTACGAGTTGGTGATGCGAACGTTACGTCCAATACGTACATTACGTCCAATCACAGACTTTTTGATAGACGATCCATCGCCAACCAGGGTGTTTGACCCAATACTGGTACAGCTTCCTATTTTACAAGATTGTGCCAAGATCACCTTGTCTTCTTTGTAAATGTGGTTCGACTCGTATGAATAGTTGGTTGATCCTAACAAGTTAGAATCTGGGGACAATGGATAACTCCAGCGTGCAAGGATATCCTGTGACACTGCGTCGTATGTTGCCCAACTTTCGACTCTACCTGCGTATTCGGAGCTGCTCTCCAATACGTGTGCGTAAATGGTCTTCTTTAACAAGTCCGAGTTCAAAACACCTCTAACGAAATCAGATCTCAAGTACTGGTAGTCAAAGTTCTCAAGGAAGATCTGCGGTACGTGAGGAGAACAGATATCGATTCTGCAATCAATCAAGTCGTTTCTAATGACAAATTCATCCTCCACGTCTTCCAAGAGCTCTGGATCAATGCTAATACATGATTTCTGGCCATCAACTTGAGGTATTTGCGAATAATAAAGGCACCTGTTTGTCTTTTTGTCCAAAATGAAACAGGCTGGGTCTACTGGCGAACGAGTTCTGTGCAATGGAGAAGCAGGAGATAAAACCATGGTAACAATATGATCTTTATCTTGCTGTTTCTTCAATTTATGAGCTGCCAATACCTTACTAAAGTCTACGTTTGTCACAACATCCCCTGAAACTAAGATGAAGTCTCCAGTAATCACACCACGGCCATCCAAATCTCTCATCGCATCTCCAACACATCTATTCTCTGGCCCCACTAATGTAGTAAGTGTGAAAGGAGATCCTTTCAGACACCATTTCGACTTCTCGATATATTCCTGGATCTGATCAGCATGACTTGATAAGAGTAAGAACACTTCATTAACACCACTTTGAGCTAAGAATTCTAAAGTATATTCAATCAATGGTACATTTGCCAATGGTAAAAGACATCTAGGAGTCAATGAAGTTAACGGCATAAACCTAGTCTCAAATGAGTCGGTCAATACAACAGCCTGGAGACGTTCATCTTGAACTAACTCCTTCTGCTTCTTATTCTTTGGTGGCATCGTTGTTGGGTCTGACTTATTTGATTCATTCGATAAAAAAGTTTTTAGTTATGTTAGCTTAGGTAATTGCTTGGTAACTATGACTAACAAGTGAAAAGATGAAAGATGGAGAGAGAGGTAGGGTTTTGGACTCTCTTCTTAGACTTCTCATTTGCAATGCAATGTATATGCATTGCAATCATAATGAAGTCTTTTGTATTAATTTTACAATAACATGAGTTGCTACTTGAATACTTGCAAATTTGGCTGCAATTTTTAATGAAATTCATGGAAATCTCAAAATATCTATTAACATTAAGAGTAAGAGTGTCTTGCTCATTCACCTCTACCAAACACCTAGAGATTATATATACGAAAATCAGAGAATCAAATGATTTCACAATTAAATTTTAATAATTTCTTGATAAGTTGGCTTAGGATTGGGTGTACCAAGTATTTTGCAATCACGTCAAATATGCCCCATGGGATAAACTAATAAATTAAGGAGTATATGTTCCACTAGAGAGGACTAAGGACTACCCATGAACACTAATAGACTCAATTCATGTCCCTCACTTGAATTGTTAATTGTATGATCAATGACTAGTTGAAACTATTTTAACTCCAATTTCACTCATCATTTACTATTATTATCCTTTCTTAAGTCATTTCAGCTTCACCCCAATAAACAATCTAGACAACCTAACTGCTGATAATGACAAACTCCAATCCAATTTGCAATACGCCCAATCTATAAAACCGTTGAACTTACAAATATTGAACATATTCTATTTCTCATTCACTCGTTTATATACAATCTAAATATTAATGCTGGGTCTTTTCGGCATCTCTAGCGTCCAGTTCTCTCTCCAATAAAACTCTCTTCCATTCAGGAAGAGCAACAGGCTTCTTCTTTTCGATTTCCTGTTCCTTCATTGCCAACACTACGGTGGACAATAACAAGACAATTGTGATTGCTTGGGCATACATTCTTGCTTGAACAGCCTTTTGAGCAGTAGACATAATCTTGTCCTTGTTAACGTAATGCCACGAACCGTACATCAGCGCAGCCCATGCAGATATAATGATAGGATACTTCTTGTCGTTCAACGAAGAAATGAACTTCTCGCCGGTAGACAACTTGTTCCATTGGTTGATTTCATCCAACTTCTGCTTCTCCAAGTATGAAGATTGATGATGCAAGTCTTGGTCGTATTCCCAAGAACCTTGGTCACCCCAAAACACTCCCATACCAACAGTTGGAACGGTAAGCAATGCAGTCTTAATCGAAGGAGTCATCTTGTTGAATCCCGCAGGGTGTCTTTTCTTCACATATGTGAAAATACCAAGTGCAATTGTACCACCAATACAAAGTCCCTTAATAGACTCTCCAGCAACATGCCACGAATGAGCTTCCTTTTCTTCTTGTGTTAATACTTTCATTGTTCTAGTTTAGTTTGTTGTAACTATAGCTAATGGTAAATATAAATGAGTGGATTTGCTATCTTTATTTATACCAAACTGATTCAGTCTTTTCTTTTTCCCGTGATTACCCTATGTGACCTTATAAAAATTTGAGCGCACAAGTACGTCCGTAGGTGTAAAGGATTAGTAAAAGGCGAGACCATTCGAACGGTACTTCGGATATACAGTGGTCTGATAACCTTGATGAAGAATTGTACATTGGCATGATGAAGTCTTTTCCATTCCGATTTGTTGTAAATACTTTTCAATCCACTCTAGAACAAAACAGACCATAATGTTTAGCTCATCTCAAACAAAAAAAAGTAGCCTCATATCTCCAGCTTTCTCCAGACTTTTCAAAAGAGGTATCAGGAATGTAAAACTGCAATACCTCTAGCGCATAGGCGTTAGCCCAGGGACTGACTACGTTTAGGACAAAATAGGAACGGATATTGACTCAATTTTTTCTGTATGCAAAAAAATGGCTAAACGGATACGCCGTTTCGCACAAGTCGAAGCCAAACTAAATTAAAGAGGTGGCATTAACGATGAATCATGACCAGTTAGCAATGGCAGGCCATGATATGCCTGGACACGATATGCCAGGGCATGACGTAGCAGCAAGGTGCTCGATGAATATGCTTTTTACTTGGGATTGGAGAAACACTTGCGTTGTGTTCAAGTGGTGGCACTTGAAGACATTCACTGGGTTCTTGTTATCTTTTGCATTGATTGTAATCATTGCGGCAGGTTACGAGTATCTCAAGTATGTGGCTGGCCTTTGGGAGAGGAGGTTTATATTAGCTCATGTATCGACAGAATCCATCAGTGCTGTTTCACCTAGTGTGTTAAGGAAACACAAGTTGAAACTGTCGGCCATTTATGGATTACAAGTCGGATACTCGTTTCTCTTGATGTTGGTCTTTATGACGTACAATGGGTATTTGATGATAGCAGTTGCACTTGGTGCTGCCATCGGACACTACTTGTTTGGTTCTACAGACGCAACTGGTTCGCGTAGTATGGCTTGTCATTAGAAGCATTGCACATTCCTATTCCGCACGGCTAACTTTGCGTGCTTTCCAGAATGTACTGAAATATAGGCAATAAACGTAAGTTCCATTTATTCTTGTAATTAAGGTTTGAGGAGAATGCTGATGAAGCTGAGGTATTGTTCCGTTTAATGGCTTGAAATGTTCGTAACCAATATTCAAACAGCAATCATAGATAAGAGTAGAAGAGATGAAGGAACTCAACGGTTGTCAAATGTCAAGCGTACATTTGAAATATCTTATGAAACATTGCATGATTCTGGAACGGTTGCAGGAGCCAATGAATGTCAAGAATTTTTTGGGTGCAAAATACTTGACTTACTTTTAATACCGCAAGATGGATATTCTTTTTGATATCCTTAGATGAAACTAAATATGGGGTAGTCTATTGTATTGCTGACTAACATTTCATATCATGTTGATGAAGAAAGGTTATTTTCATTGAGTGTTGAGGTAGCCTAGTGGATGGATATGAATTATGCTACTAATGCAAAGGTTTACGCTTCAAATCTCGGTTTGATATTTTAGGCGAATTAGTTTCTGATTAACTCGATGCTCTATTCTGCTATTTAATTGTCATTAGATAAAATCCATGTTTCCTATTACCTAATTGTTTAGTTGTACAATTATAAAGAGACAAGTCAAGGTATATTACAAGTTAAAAGTCAACTTAAAAATCCAACACGAATAAACTCTCCAAAAAGCTTCAAATAAGTTAAAGTCTATAGGCCTCAACAATACTACACACCATCGGCTATCACTAAAACCAAATTGCTGCGTTAACACTTAATATTTCTCCCTCTTGTTATCTTCCTTCTCCTTCTCGTATTTATCTCATCTCCAACTTTTAAGTACATTTTTTTTCACTCATCTCAAACTAATACCACCACTACAACCATGGCTGATATTGTTAGATACCATTTGGAACAGAGTGTTCCAGAGCTCGAGGACTTGAGAGATAGAGGTATATTCGAGAAAAGTGAAATCACTATGATTATGAGAAGAAGAACAGACTATGAACATCGTATTACTGGTAGAGGATCAAAACCAAGAGACTTTTCAAAGTACGCTGAGTTCGAGTTGAACTTGGAGAAGTTACGTAAATTGAGGGTCAAGAGATTGCAATCAGTTAGATTGGTTGACAAGCGTATCACTATTAGCGATCATGCTGGTGTTCGTAGAATTATGTTCATTTACGAACGTGCTACTAAACGTTATCCTGGTGAAGTACAACTCTGGTCAGATTACTTAAAGCACGCTAAAGAGTTTGGAGCTGTCACTGTTGTGTACAAGGTCTACTCGAGACTTTTACAGTTGCAACCTAGAAACGTGGAAGCCTGGATTTCAGCTGCCAAGTTTGAGTTTGAAACGAATATGAATGCCCTGGGTGCCAGACTTCTTTTCCAAAGAGGTTTAAGGTTGAATCTGGAGTCATTAGAATTGTGGTTATCGTATGCACAATTCGAGCTCACGTATATTTCTAAATTGTTGGCACGTAGAAAGGTTTTGGGTCTTATTACAGAGAAGCAACAGATTGATGAAATCAGTTATGAGAAGTCACAGTTGGCTAAATCGATTCAAAAGTCTAACACCATGATGAATGAAGACATTGAAGATAATGCAGATGAAATCTTGTTACCTAGTGGGCCAGACATGAAGGACCAATTGAACCATTTGCCTGAGGCAGATATGAATATGTTGGGAAACCCAGACACCAACCCTGCATTAAAGGGAGATGTATTTTTAACTGTGTTTGATGTCTGTATCCCATCAGTGCTCAAGTCATTGAAGAAAGACTCGAGAATTACACCTGGAGACAGAGTCTTCCAAATTGTTAATAAATTCTTGCAAGTTGTGGACAAGTTCCCAGACTTGAACAGAGCTTACTTGAACTACCACATTTTGAATTACGTTCAATCCAACTACAGTGACGACACAAGAACATTGCTTGTGGATATCACTTTACCGATCAGAACCGTTGAAATCAAGGACGCACAGTTGGCTACTCTCTTACAAGACTCAGTTAACAAATTTATTGCATACAAGTTGAAGACAAAGGATGTGGCTAAGAAGGAAGAGTTGACCAACTCTTTTGTTGCAATTTTGAACACCCAATTCTTGAGCGAGAAGGTGTTGAATGATGACACTACAAAGGATGTGCAGGTATTGTTGAGAGCTATTATTAAAAAGTGTCGTTTTGCTTAAAAATATACAGTATATATGACATTGAAATAAACTTTGGATTGTTCTTAGTCCTGCTTTGCAAATGATTCAACGTCAACAGGCGTGTACTTGTGCCCGCGTGAGAACTTGTTGTTGATAATATTATAACTAAAAGCTACTGTTACAGCACTTGAAGCTACGGCAGCCAAAATTAAGTAACTGATAAACATCTTGTAGCTCACAGGAATAAAGTTGACTGGGAACTTGTAGAATCCATCAGAGTATGGTAAGTTTCCAAACGAGTTACCCGCAGTAAGAGAGTTCTGTCCGCCAATCTGATCGTACCATCTCACGGCCAATTTCAAGGTAACACGGTCGCCAATAACAACTCTAGTGGCATTTGTTCCAGAACTGAAAGCAATCGAACTGATCACAGTATTCTCATTTGGCTTGGAACCAGCGGGTTTGGTGAATAAAACATTCAATGAGTTATCAATGTCCAAGTGCGAGTCGTGGATTTCTCCTCTAAAGTTGAATGTCAACGGCACGGAGGCACCTCCTTTTTCCAAGTAGTTCTTTTCGTTACTGTATGGTAACCTGCAACTGAATGGAGCATCTTCATGGATATACAACTGGAACAAGTGGTACAACTCATCTGAAAACCCAATAGTACAGTTCACATCCTCGCTGACACCGTACTTGAAAGACAAAGGCTTTCCTGTCTCCTCACACTTGGGGAACGGAGCATACTTGATTCTTTCATTATCATCAAACTTGTGTTCACCAGTGTCGATATTTCTTGTTGTACAATCTATAAGCACTTCATCTCCAATCAGATACGGAATGATTTCAGGAACCTCGTCATTTTTGGTGAGCGGATACCATTGGTCTGCCAATACCAATGACGCAAGGGAAGCAACAGATGTGACTGCTGAGAACTTCATTGATGTGTCTTGTTGAAAGTATACGTTTCAGCTGGCGATTTTGATCTACGGAATGCTGCGCTACCAAAAAATCAAACTCTTTATCTTGACGTGAAGGATGAGCGTAAAGGGTGACGTGACTGGAGTGTAGAATAGGAGTTTGGGAAAGAGTAGAATGGAATTATAATCAATAGATTGTTAGGTTATACTAGATTGTTAATTTCGAGAATATTTAAGAAATTGGGGGTGTTGTGCATAAGTTAAGATGAATCTATTGTAGTACTTTAAGATAATAGCAGTTATGAGAATCAGACTTTGATTTGAATGTAATTCTGTTAGTTCTGATAAGTTATAAAAGTTGATAAGATATAAATGATGTAGAGTTATGAATGTTACTACGTTGAAGGAATCATTAGTAGTTGGAAGATGGGTTGCGGAATGAGACTTGATTTGTATGGATAATGGCTGCAAGAAGACGTATAACATTCAAATACCCTTAGCAAAGCATTATTGTTGAAGGTTGAGTTAATAGGATGATCATATAGTAATACTTAACCATCCCCCACTATAAATACTTTAGTTACAATTCAGTTAAATGGATACTCTCTAAATCGATATTGCTGCAAACTAATTTTTCAGTTGAGATCAAAAACTTTTCAACAACGTCCACTTAAGAGTGTACTGATATAAATCAGTACACATCTTATAACTTATCAAGTTTTAGTGTCTAGTACATTAAGTATCTTCTAGTACATTCAATAATCATCTACTTCATTCAGTAATCTTCTAGCTAGCATAGTTTTCTCAACAATCATTCAACAAGAATTTGAAACAACATTCACATCTCAATACTCACAGTCACCCAAATATCACTACATCAAAAACTTCATCCTCACTCTACAATCATTACTGTATAATCTTTATTAATACACAAGTGCATCTGGAAACCATATTGATACCCATTATCAATCTAGTTTCTCTTGGCGAAACGTCTTGGACCTCTTTGGGAAGAGATAGAGACAGTTTGCAAAGGAATCTTGAATCCCAAGGTCTTGACCAAGTCGGCGGTTTCAGCGTCGACTTCCAATTGACCGTTGGTGTGAGACAAGTCCAAGGCGGAGACTTCTGGAACGTATTGATCCTTTCTTTCTCTTTCTTCTTCTTGTAACTTGAAGGAGATACCTCTAACTGGACCCTTTTGAATTCTCTTCATCAAGTGGGTGGTGTAACCAGCAATCTTGTTTCTCAATCTCTTGGATTGGATAACAGCAATCTCAGAAGTCAATCTCTTGTTGGTTTCAAAGTCCAAAGTTAACTTTGGGTAGAAACGTTCAATCAAAACCTTGGAGGCTCTCTTAACAGTCTTGGTTCTAACACGGCCCTAATCTTTGTTAGTATGTTATTCTTCAATGAAAATTTTCTTCAAAAATTAGTTGAGTTGGATAGTCATGTTCGTTTCTCTCTTATTTACTCCAGTTACACCGTTCAACAACGTCTATCGTGTTCTCCATCTTCCACTCATCTATTCTCGTTCACTCATAAGGTCTCACATACCATATTTGTCGATTATTGTAAAGTCCAAAAGGAAGTAAAACTTGAAAAGACTTTGGTTTTCTCAGACTGGGACTACACCTGGGAGTGCCCCAGTTCCCGCCACAAAACAATTTTTTCGAAGAATTTTTCTTAAAAAATTTCACTGTAGGGTTTGTCACGTGGAGTGTGACTTGTTTAAAGAGATGAGGTTGAAGGTATCTATGACATAATTCGGATGGTTTGGTACTTGTAAGTTGTAGTTGAAGTGTTTAGAGTGATTTTATAAGTATTTTTATTAGAGTACAAGAAAGTTGAATGTTTGGTGTGTTGGATTTTAGATGTTAGCTGTTGGATGTTGGATGTTAGATGTCGGAGTCTACGTTTTACTGTGTCTGTTAAGATATATTGATATGCTATGTATAAACCTTCTTCTATTATCTTGATTCTAACTTATTATTTTACTATTCTATAGTCAACCTCTTATTCAACTTCCATTCCAATAGTATCATCTCTCTGTCTCTCGTTATCTCTTCATCTCCACAC
Organism: Kodamaea kaohsiungensis (nom. inval.); assembly: GCA_030558205.1. Taxonomy (NCBI): domain Eukaryota; kingdom Fungi; phylum Ascomycota; class Pichiomycetes; order Serinales; family Debaryomycetaceae; genus Kodamaea; species Kodamaea kaohsiungensis (nom. inval.). The sequence continues at coordinate 402,217 of JAJMRZ010000012.1, read as the reverse complement.
TCATTATGCCCCTCCACATACTAATCTCCCCCACTCCACACTCTCATAATCACGTGCTCAGTCAACCACCTCAAAAGTTTTCTAATTCAAATTTAAGTCAACACTCACTTAAAACCATAACACCTCTTTTTGCCTTTGGTTTACACTTTGTAAGACCCGTTTTGACTCATCTATTGTTCGAGTCATCTACTACAGGCACATTACCCTAATATCTGGGCTCTTTTTGATTGATTCGCAGGTCTTATTCGATTGATTGGGTACTCTTTATCGCTTTACTAACAAGTCCGTCGTGGACCTGACACAAAAAACGCAGAAGGTATAAAGTAGTTATTTGACTGCAAAAAAAATAAAAAGCAGAGAATGGACTCAAAGGGGAGACTTTTCCATTGTGACGTTTGCTCGAGTGACTGCACCAATCGTATACGTATAACATGTGCTATTTGTACAGACTATGACTTGTGTGTGCCGTGTTTTGCGAGCGGGTCTCATACTGGCGACCACAAGCCATGGCACGATTACCAGGTAATTGAACAGAACACTTATCCTATATTTGAGGAGGATTGGGGTGCTGACGAGGAGTTGTTGTTGATCCAGGGTTGTGAGACCTTGGGTTTGGGTAACTGGCTGGACGTTGCAGACCATATTGGTAACCGTCTGAAAGATGAAGTTGCTAAACATTACCACGAGATTTACTTGGACTCGGAAACGTACCCGCTTCCAGACATGAGTAAAGACTTTAGTCATATATCACCATTGGAGTTTTTGGAGAAGCGTAAAAAACGGTTGGAGTTCCGCAAGAACCAACCATTGCCACCACTCAAAGCAAAGCCCGTGGCTTCCGTTCCACTTTGTCACGAAATCCAAGGATACATGCCTGGACGGTTGGAATTTGACTATGAAGCTGAAAACGACGCAGAAGTCGCCGTCAAAGACCTTATATTCGATCCAGACGACCTGGCTGGCGAAATTGAATTAAAATTAACAATCCTCGACATATACAACTCACGCTTGACATCGCGTGCTGAGAAAAAACGAGTATTGATACTAAATAACTTATTGGAGTACCGCAAAATCCAAGCTGCAGACAAGAAGAAGTCACGAGAAGAAAAGGAGTTGCAAAAGAAGATCAACGCGATGGTGAGGATTTTGACCCCGGAAGACTTTGAGTCACTCACGCGTGACTTCCTCACCGAGCTCAAGTGCCGGATCCGTATCCAACAGCTCCAGGACTGGCGTCGCAATGGAATCACGACCTTGGAGGATGGTGCGCGTTTCGAAAAGGACAAGTTGGTGAGACAGAACCACTACCAGAGAATGGGCAATGGTGGCTTGAGTGTAAGACACTCAAGTACATTGGCCAACGAGAGCATTGCCAATTCATCAATAAGCATGAATGGAGGACTCAATGGACGCAAAATGTACCTGTCACCTCAACCAGAGTTCAAGCCAAAGATTGGCAATACACGTGCACCCTTGGATATCTCACACGCAGCAGACTTTGACTTGCTTCTGAATGAAGAAAAACAATTGTGTGCAACATTACGCATTATGCCAAAACCATACTTGGCAATCAAAAACCAATTGATGAAGGAAGCAGTAAAGAATGGAGGGGTTTTGAAAAAGAAGGACGCACGACAAGCATTGAAGATTGACGTGAACAAGGCGTCGAAGATTTATGAGTTTTTTGTACAGATGGGGTGGTGCAACCAGGGCTAAGGAGAGGACTCCCAGAGTCCTTGTATAAAAATGTAATATTATTGAAGTTAATGAGGATGTAGAGATCGTTTAATGAGCATGGTTGGGACGAATTCTCGCAGCGTAGTAAAAGTTAAAAGTAGTTGGTTTGAGAACACGCAACCCGGATATGCTTACCTTGTTTCAAAACGCACAAGAAATCCCCAAATTCTCGTGCTGAGACATTTTCTTATGGCTGCAAATTTAATGTACCAAAAACAAAAATCTTCAATTCAACTAATCGTCTTATTATTTTAATCGTCTCGTTATTTTATTCAGTTTATTTTAATCTAATTACTATTTATATTTTCTATCCTGTTTCCATTGAATTGTAATTGATGGTGAATCCATTTAACATGAATCATTCAATAGGCAAACTCTTGTGCATTCAATTCTTACCTGCACACTTACAGACTTTCACACCATCTAACGTCCCCTTGCGTCATCTAACTCACAATCACCCCTTCTCACTCCACTTCATGCAAAAAGAAGGTTATACCTCTCATAATGTGTCTAATTTTTTTTTTCTTATCTGCCATCCTTACATAATCTTCTTATAGTTACCATCAATCACAGCTCACTTCTACTCTTTGTTCATGTACCTTAGTCGGGTGGCAATTCTACCGCGTTTAAAGAAACCTTTCAGATCGGGTCATTATGACCTTTTCCATTCGCTTAATTATCCTTTTTATATTGTCTTGCAATTTATCGTCTCAGTGTATTCGTCTCCTTATTTTCGTCTCTTCATTGTCTAATCTCATCTAGTTTAGTAATATTCTCATCTAGTTAAATCTTCCCATCACCATTCAATTGACGTAGTCTTCACAATTTAACTATCCAATTCATTCTTAGTCTCCCCCCCTCCTCATAACTCTCTCCCAGCTCATAATCATAGTTTTAATCCCCAGCCAAAGTTAAGTCATCATACTTTCAAAAAAACAGCTGATTTCCCCAATTTTGATCCTAAAACGTCCATAGATAGTTAAACAGACAATTCTGTACTATTCTCTAACGGAGTTCCTCCGGGAGTGGGCCAATGTCAAGGGATTAAACTTGCTTTCAATTGAATTGTGGTTTCATTTCTACTGTTTGTGCTTTGCTTCTTCTTGGTACGCCTCTTTTGGATTTCACAGTGTGCTCATTGCAGTTGGATCTTATAATCTGTATCGCACAACCTCTTTCCATTCAACTAGTTATGCCTCTTCAATTCGCTCTCTCTTCCCATTATCTTCATGTACAATGTATACGTCACCACCTCTCCCACTGACTAATCACCTCCCTCTTAACTCAAACTCTCATGGAGGTGCCTAGCATCTATCATCCTTAATCCCGTGCTCCTTTTCTCGTGTCATTCTGGTACAAAAAGGCCTGAGAGAAAAAAAAGATTAAAAAAAAACGGACAATTTAAACAACAACAGAATTGTTCGAGAGGGGGCAGCAACGTATTAATCAGCACCGATTCCGTATACCTAGCGTGTATTAGAGTCTTATCAACGTATTTGAGTTGTCGGTTTCCCGAGTTATTAGATTCGATTATTTGTTAATACGTTTTAATTCTAACAGAGGAGCAGCGCCGTACAAGTACAGGCACTTTAATCAAAAGGAACAAGAAGTGACAGTCGCTGGACAGAAAAGGAAGAGAGTAAGAGCATTTTAACAATGAGCGACTATCTCAAGTTTAACTCGCATCCTTCGGGTCGTCATAAGGGTAAGAAACATATCATCATTGTTGGCGCAGGGATTATTGGAGTGTGCACTGCGTACTACATTGTCAAGCATCCCAAGTTTGATTCGGAAAAGTATCACATCAGCATCGTAGAGAGTAAACGTGTGGCGGGAGGAGCACTGGGGAAGGCCGGGGGGTTATTGGCTCTCTGGGCATTCCCTCAACAGATTGTACCGTTATCATTTGCACTCCACCAAGAATTGAGCGATTTATATAATGGTGAAGAAGAATGGGGTTATAGAAGATTAACAACAGTATCACTAGAAGGTGACCTAAGCCATTTGTCAAATGGCCTGGATGATAGCACTTCCGATAGCGATGGAGACGTTTTTGAAGACGCAAACACAGACATTGACTCGACAGAACACCCGGCGTCAGACAGCACCGTAGCGTCAGAATCGGTACCTGTGGAATCATACAAACAAACTAAAAGACACGACTCGGACCTGAGCTCGTCGCTATCAGATAAACCTCCCAAGAAGACTTCACGCGCAACAAGATCACAAGCTCTGATGTCAAGCAACGTGGCGCCGGCATCGTCGACGTCAACTCTCCCACGAGACTTAAACTGGATAACAGCTTCTCTCATCAATAACTGCTCGACATTGGGCGGAACAGACACAACGGCACAAGTCCACCCATACAAGTTCACTACATTTATATTGAAAAAGGCCGTGCAAAGCTCCAACGGAGCAATCGAGTTGATTATCGGTAAAGTAAACGAAATATTGTACCTGATGGAAACAGGCCAGGCAACCGGTGTAGCTTACCAACCAACATCTGTGCGCCAAACCACAAGCACAGTAGCCACCGACACTACAAACAACACAAGCATACCACCCGTCAAACTCATGGGTGACCAAATAGTGCTCAGTGTAGGACCATGGACATCTAAAATCCTCCCGGACTGCCCGATCTCGGGACTCCGTGCACACTCCATCACGGTGGCACCATTCAAAGACCAAACTGTGTCGCCGTATGCAATCTTCACCGAATTCAAAACAGGACCTTACTCATACATCTCACCAGAAATCTACGCAAGACAAGACGAAGTGTATGTGTGCGGTGAAGGAGACTCGGCCGTGGACGTGCCGGAAACTACAGACGACGTGGAAGTGGTCAAGTCCAAGTGCGACGAGTTGTTCAAACAAGTGGGTAAAATATCCCCCAACTTACGAAAAGGTCATATCTTAAAAAAACAGGCGTGCTATCTCCCAGTTTTAGACGTGCCGTCGCTGAGCGGACCATTAATTGGTGAAACCAATGTTGAAAACTTGTTTTTGGCGTCGGGTCACTCGTGCTGGGGAGTCAACAACGCACCGGGAACAGGTAAAATTATGAGTGAGATTCTCTTGGAAGGTGAGTCTAAGCTGGCAGACACCTCGGGCCTCGATCCTTCCCTATATTTCGATGCAAGTGTGTTGGTGAGCGATAATGAATACGACAGCGAGGAAGAAGAAGAAGAGGAATATGAAGAAGATGAAGAGGAGGACGAGTCTGTAAGCGACGAAAACGCCGACTTGAGCGACGAATCTAAATTACGCAAAGCATCACTACGAGCTACTCCCATTTCTGCGTCGACATCAACTTCGACAACGGCATCAAACAAACCTCAGGCACGTAGGTTTCACGTTTCAAACGGATATAACACTTCTTCGAGCGCAATAGAATCAACAACGGGAGCTACAAGACGCTCACGCGCAAACTCTGGATCAGGAGGAAGCAGTAACAGCTCGGAAACGGGCGAGAGTGACGACGAGTGGTTGCAACATTCTTAATATTTTATTGTTTTGTATAAAAAGACGGAAGGGAATCCATTTTGCATATTACTATATAGTAATGATAATGAAACTTTTTATGATTATGATTTTGTAGAATAGCTCAAGAGTTGAGTATACTGATTTAAAAGAGCTTATGATGAATTTTCAGAATGGATATCAGAAATTGTACCTTTCTTTATTTCTACTTCTATATACTAATCTTCCTTTTTTGAAATAACCCCATGCTTCTTCTCCTTTGCAGTCTTCTTCTTCTTAAGAGCGATTTTCTTTTTCAACAGGTTGAATATGTTGAAAGTTTGGAAAGCAAACAATGAACCTATCATGAGCAATATGGTAGTCACGAATTTTTCATGCTTGTTCCAAAGTTCCAGGCTGAAAAAGTGGATTTCGTCCTTTTTCTTGTTCTTCAAGTACCTTAAGTTGGTATTTTTGTTTTCTATCCAGTGTGGTTCAACCTTGTGGAAGTTGTTATTTCTTTCCACTTCTTCTTCTCTTGACTTGTCGTTGACCACACTATCGAAGATTTCGAATTTGTTTGGAAATGATTCGATAATGTCCTTTGGGGTAGGGTGCATGAATGAGGTGCTATCGCTTGTCATTACAATAGTGTAATGTGGCAGTGGGAGTTTCCTTATAATAGCACGGACCAATTCATCATGCTGACGAATTACATGTTGGCGTTCTCCCAGTCCATCTTCAACAGGGAGTTCACTCAAATCGATACGAATCACCCTGGTTCTGGTATCATAGTATTCAACAGATCCATCGTTATCCTCTGGCTGAACATTAATCATCTCAGCCTCGCAGTTCTTCACAATATACTCTTGAATAAAGTCTAGATCAATGGGATCAGCTACTCGAGGTAATCCCACCACTGTCAGAGCAAGAATAGTGTATCTCTTAATAAACTTCCAATCCTCTCTATCGTCAGCCATATCCAGATACAGAAGACCCGGTTGGTTGATTATAATGTACTCATCAGAAGAACATTGAGTAACAAGCTTCTTGATCATGTTCGTAACTGAGGTACTGTTATGCGTTGCTGCTTGATCCAGAGAGATTTCATCTCTGATTCCAGGAGCGAGTTTATGAGAAGCAACCAATACAGGTGTCACCCGTATACTCAACACAACTGGAAGCAATACCAATAACCTTAACACTCTCATCTATCCACGTAATCGTTATTGTTGCATCTAAAACTTTATATAGTCATGTGACTGATATTAAACTTATATACTTCCAACACAACGATGAGTACTAGACCATTAGAATACGCCCAGGAGTTTGTAGATTTCGTCAACGCATCTCCAACACCCTACCATGCTGTTAACACTGTCAAGTTACAGTTAATTCATGGGGGGTTTACTGAGTTATCTGAAAGAGATGATTGGAGTAAGGCACTTGAGGTTGGTGGTAAATACTTTGTTACAAGAAACGCTTCTTCATTGATTGGATTCACTGTTGGAGAGAAGTTTAAGGACGGTAATGGTGTGTCTATTGTAGGAGCACACACTGACTCTCCCTGCTTGAGAATCAAACCTATTTCCAAGAAGAACTCTGAAGGGTTTATTCAAGTAGGTGTTGAACAATATGGTGGTCTTATTGCCCACACTTGGTTCGACAGAGATTTATCCATTGCCGGAAGAGTTTACATTGAACAAGATGGTCAATACATTCCTAGATTAATCAAGGTTGACAAACCATTGTTGAGAATTCCTACATTGGCTATTCATTTAGATAGAGGATCATCCAACAAGTTTGAGTTCAACCAGGAAACAAAATTACTTCCAATTGCTGGTCAGGTTGCGTTAGACAAGTACGAATCTAAAAAGACTACTAGTTGTGCTGATGATCCAAACCTTCAATTAACCCCAGAACAATTTGTTTCTGTTCAAGAAGTGATCCAAAGACACAACAAATCATTGATTGAACTTATTGCCAAAGAACTTGACGTTCAAGAAGAGCAAATTGAGGACTTTGAGTTAGTATTATTTGACCACCAAAAGTCTACAATTGGAGGACTCAATGATGAGTTTATTTTCTCCCCCCGCTTAGACAACTTAACCTCCTGCTTCACAGCCACCAAGGGGTTAATCGAGTCCACAGAACTGTTGACGAATCAAAGAGGAATTCTGATGATTTCTCTTTTTGACCACGAGGAAATCGGCTCCGTCTCTGCGCAGGGGGCGGACTCGACTTTTTTGCCTGACATCTTAAAGAGACTTACGAACACCAGCTTTACAGGCAACACAAACCACTTTTATGAAACAATGGCAAAGTCGTTCTTATTGTCCTCTGACATGGCTCATGGTGTACACCCCAATTACTCCGACAAGTATGAGGAGAAGAACAGACCTCAGGTCAACCAGGGACCGGTCATCAAGATCAACGCCAACCAGAGATATGCTACAAACTCACCGGGTATTGTTCTTATTAAGAAGATTGCAAATGAGGCAAAAGTGCCACTCCAACTTTTTGTGGTGAGAAATGATTCTCCTTGTGGATCTACTATCGGCCCTATTTTGTCTGCTAAATTAGGAATTAGAACCTTAGACTTGGGTAACCCCCAATTATCAATGCACTCTATTAGAGAAACCGGAGGAACCTTTGATGTGGTCAGATTGTCGGATTTGTTCAAGACCTTTTTCGAAAAGTATACCGATATTGAAGAAAAAGTTTTCTGTGACAGTGTGAAGATGTAATGGGAAGTTCGTTGCGTTGCAGACAAAACTTATACACAGCCGACTATGAAATATGTATTGAAAAATTGCATAGGAATATTTACATTATGCGATGGAGTGTATACTTTACAGCAATTTACAACTATATTAAAAAAAGTAGAAGCGAATTTCAGTCACCAATTAACGTGATTGGATCAACAATCAAACTTAGCGTGCAATTTTGACTTGAGAGTCGGGCACAAAATGCGGCCGCTTAATTTATGAATTTTGGTAATATTACGTATTTGGCCTTGAATAGTTAGTCATTGCGATGATGAGCCTTCAGATTGAATGCAAGGGTATTTTTGACAGCTTGTGGGCTTCGAACCTAGACGAAAAAACGTCCTACTGGAGGCGCAAGCAAAGCTAGAATGCCCTTTGTGAATAGCACTCACACATACCCGAGACAATCGATTCGTATTGGGCTAAGAAATTTAACTGCGGTAATGATTCTCAAGGATACACTCCTGTGAATACACCCCTGAATTCCAATTTGGTTTCTCTTTTGCTAACATTCTGAAAACTAAATGGGGGTGCTGTGAATACGTTTAAAATTAGAATCTTATTACACATGGTCGCAGATTCTATATATAAAGGGTACCTTCTTCCAACTTTTCAGATTCTACATCATCTTCAAGACTAATCTTTCACTCGTTACAATGCAATTTTCTACTATCGTTTCTCTCGCTGCTTTGACCGCCGGTGCCTTGGCCAGCTACAACAACACTGTCGTCACTGTTGATGTCACTGTTACTGGTTACACCACCTACTGTCCTGCAGCCACCACCCTTACCGTGACTACTTGCTCGCAATCTAAGTGTGCTCCAAAGATCATCACTGTCACCAAGCCTCAAACCATCACCATCACTGAGGAATGTATTGTTCCAACCACCTCGGTCGTTGCTCAAAAGTCCAGTGTTGCTCCTCCAGTCTCGCCAGTCACTACCTCGACTAAGCCAGCCTCTGTTGCTCCAGTCGCCTCCACTCCAGTCACTACTGCTGCTCCAGCTTCATCCCACCCAGCCTCATCTTCTGCTCAACCATCTTCTGCTAAATCTGTTTCTACTTTTAACAATGGTGCCAGCAAGCAAATTACAGGTGGTTTGGCTGCTGTAGCTGCCGTTGCTGCTGCTTTGATGTAATGCTTTTATACTTCTATATAGCTAATCAATGCCCAAAAACTCCCTGTGATTTAGTGGAGCAGGTGTTTGCAAACAATTGTAGTTGTAAATGATTTCGCGGGGTAACACAAATTAGGCTTTTCGCAGCCAAAAATTTGTTGAAAATGCCATTCGCCTGCACATTAGATAGTGGCCTTGGCAACAATGTCGTAACTTGGGGTTGGAAGAGCGTATTCATGAGTGATTTTGCCGAGATGCAACTACTCAATCATGAAATCCCTCATAATACTCTCACAATCTGTTAACAAAGTTAACTTGTAAACATTAGTAAGTTGAAGAATCCCAATAGAAGAAATGACATGTACTATGTGTAAACACTAGAAAGGGTTGGAAGTTCCTTACCCAAGAGATCCAAAGAATTTTCTTAATATTATTAGTATTGAAGATTTAAAGATTGAGAACTACAATATAGATTAACCATATGAGGAAATCGAGTTGACTATTTGTAGGCTATGAGAATTGTTGTTGATTTGTGCTGATGAATCATTTTGTATTCAGTTCGGGTTACGATATGACTGAGAATTGTTGATTGAACCTGATTGCTTGTTCTAGAGAAGTAACTGTATAGTGAGGAAACTTGGGTTTGGTAAAAAAAGACTCTCAATCGTGTCGATTGTACAGAGGGTGTAGCCGAAGATTAAGGAAATAGCTGAGCTAAGTGACATATGCTTCGACGCTAGGATGATACAAGTATCAAATTCTTGTTAAAAGTTGCATCTTACATAATTCCACACTCTTAGGCACGGCAAGAAATAATAGTGTTGCACCACCTCTCAACAGTATCCGCATAATCAGAAACTGCATAAACTAAACAATGTCTAGAGTTTATAGAATTGTAATTAATTTTGAGAGTGATACGCAGCCACACACTATCCCTAATTTTCCAGCCCAAAGACAAATAGCCAGCTACCAAATGACAGTGAACATAAAGGGACTTTATAACTTTTCATCAGATACGATTACTTTCATCCCTTCAGTTGCTAGGAGAAAAGGTACTTTGGTTTGGAGTCTAATCCTTGATTCTCCAAAAAGGTTTCTCTTGTTAGGACTAAGAGTATCTCAATCTTCTAAAATAGTCAAATTAATAGCAAGGTTATAAACAGGAAGACACGATTCGAAGAGATCCCGTTATTCTTGGCTTACAAGGGCACGTATGATTCTATTTCACATTTCCAAAGTGAAGATGGTTCATGCAACCACAAAACTTAAGGTTCTTTGGTGAGAGGAATCATACCAGGTAGGAAGAAAAGCATTTTTATAACCTGAGATGCTATTCTTTACGTGGATTCGCTTATCACAAACGTGATTTCATTTCATCTATATTAGGATATATTAACACGATATCAAGAATAATACGCTATGTGTACGATTAGATGATATTAGCTTGTTTAGCCTATGAAAGTCTCCTGAACCCCTCATCCTTTAGGTTTCACGCTCTCCCTATGCAAAGGTAAACAGACTACCACAATATTCCTAGTCTATAAGTATAACAATAAAGAAACTTCACGGATCATAAAATAATTAACCAAAATAGGTTCCACAAATGTAGTATAGTCCCCAACTTTGGTTTGACATTGACCAATTGAGGGTATGAATAAACCCGAGGAAGATTCCTCCTTTAGAGATAGCGAGAAAGCATCAAGAATCTCAACAATAACTACTTAAATGCCCTAAAATTGTGTACCATCAGCAGACCAAATAATATCAATATTTTTTGGGCAAAGATCTTCGTAAATTATTTTGCACACTTTCACAAAGAAAACCTATTTAAGGAGTTATTCTTGACCCTGAAAGCCACTTAGGTTTAGTTTTGCTACTAAGATGTGGTGACGCACATGCGTGGGGTTGATTGAGTTGAACGCTTGGCTGGGGTCTATTTTTTTATATATAAATGATGTTACATGCCTACAATATCAAAGATCAATAATGGAATTCAACTCAAGTGAATTCTGTATGAGGGTGTGCAACGACAATATACTTGATTCAGGAGACACACTGAGTGCAGAGCATTTTCAAGATAACATTAACTTAAGTCTCAAGTTAGGCAGCAATAATTGGAACAATGATGAATCCCTGTGTGTTGATTTGATACGACAATTCCAACAAGTGCAATATGAAAATATCTTGCAAAGCCAGTCTGGGATGCTGAATACAATTACTATGAATTTGAACCTCAGTCAAATACTCTACGATGACAGCGAAATGTTTCTAGAAGAAGCGACAGCATTCCAGTCACATTTGTCTCCAGTTTTTGTATCAAAACATGATCCAATATCACCTGTGGTTTTTTCTGACTATGAAGAAAGCCAACCAGAATATGTTATACCTTCACATGACGTCTTAGACCCATTGATTTCCAATGAAATTTGGGCATTGGAACCAAGATCATTCGTACAACAAAACATTTTAATTTCTGAGGAGCCACAAACTAATTCACAGAAGCAACAAGATGTCTTTTTGCACTACAATTCTACCACAGCAATATTCGCTGACTGTGGCCCACTTGGATATCCCCAGACTTTATGTCCACGAGAAGAATCCAAGAGTCCTGCTTCCCCCAAAATCACACACGGGCGTAGAAAACGCAAGATCAACCCAATTGAAACTAATGAAAGAAATGATTTGGATGTTTCTACTGCCATGCTCATAGCAACAAGAGCTATCAAAGGATTCAAAGATGATGCACGCTACATAATAAAATCCAACATGAAGAAAATGGTCGAAGATAGATATACTCTGTATCAAATACAATCCATCAAACTACATGCTTCAGATAAACTATGCCTGCACTGTTCGCTCAGTTTCGAAAACTTTGAAGAATTAGTTGACCATTATGACAGGGAGGAATTATTCCTCAGGAGTCCTCGCAAGTTCACTTGTCCGGCAGATACGTGCCCTATGCACTTGATTGGGTATGACAAGAAGCCCAACTTGCGCCAGCACGTTATTAGTCACCACTACAAAAAATGAAAGCTTAGAGACGAGTTCAGCGAGTACTCAAATGAGTTAGGTAAAGTTGTCTATACTTGTAACGAGGTGGGCTGCAATAAAGGTTTTCATAGAAGTGACAGCTTTGTCCGGCACGTGAAGCTAGTTCATGATAATGCAACTAGCTACTTCAACTTGAAGAAGTCTCTAAAGTGACAATAGTCGCAATGACAGTATGTAAGAACATTACTTCTAAACAATATAAGGACACAACCAAAGGAACTTCTTATCTCCTCAAACTATATATTTATTCTCTGGGATTCACTACCGCTTGAGTTTGGTAGCTAGAACCCCACCCTAAACGTGTTGATAATCATCTCATAGTTTTTATTTTCTGTACTCTACCACTAGTATCACAATGCAGGCACAATTTACACATTTATTTTCTCACAAAGGCTCCCCTTTAATTTTTGAAGAGAAAACTGGCCTGATGTGATAATGTAAAGGAGAAATGAAGATCATACCAACTATGTTCCACATGTGTTCAATCTAGAACAGGTATATTGACTGTTTCTGTATTTGTAAATTCAACTCCAATTGTCTGTGTATGTGGCGAAGATTAATTCAGAGTTGTTGCAAATTTCCTAGTTCGTGAAACCTTAAAAGCGTACACACATAAAATGAGGATTCAATACGCTTCTACCTTTTATTTAGCGCTCGTTTAGTAGACCACTTTTCGCAACCGGGAAAACCTATTGCTCTAAAGTTTTGTGGTTTAGTACCTGTAAGATAGCATCAAAAAAATTATTCAAGAAATAGAATTGTATCCCTAAACTGAACCAATTCTACCATTAGTTAACGGAGTCTATTTGCTTCCAAATTCATTGCATATCTGGAACAATTTATGAATTGGAACTAGTTCCAGAACCTCCTCTCCAAATTTTTAGATTATCAATGACAAGACAGTCCATCAAAAACTCCAGACTCCTTAGTTTTAAATTTCGTGATACAGCATTCTCGTGCTTAGTATAGTGGATCACTGTATCGTTTCCTATTTTCTATCTCAGATTGTATTCTCTAGAGCATTGGATGTTGTGTTATTGAGTGAGATAAACTCTTTTCAGCTTATCGCATTCTCCGATTGTTATCAGTATAAATTTCGGCTTAAAAATACAACTCTTCGGAAGGCATTCATTTGAGCAGATGCGTTCACTCATTGTAAGTTTATTATTTTTAGCTTATCTATTTAGATTGTAAAGGAAGGGTTGATCCAGCAAACTATCACATTGTAAATTTGTAGCTCTGAGCGATGTTAAGATACGAGCTTAGCTCTTTTGGTTCTAAAACCATCATAATACCTTCCGGTGAGTCGATAAGTGTTCTGTATCCATGTAGTATAATTTGAATGGGAAAATAACACTACTAAAGCTATCGTTAAGGTTGTCATGTAATTAGACAACTGTCACAATATGGTCAGGTTGCTCAATGGGCCCGAGTCCGTGAATTGAGAATGTTCATCGTTCCCTGTGGTTGTCTCCATCACAGTGCTCACATTTTCTCCCGCACAAGGCGGTGACGCTTATTTATTCTTGCATCTAATTCCTTCCTTCTTTAGAGTCACTTCTTCAAACGTTGCGCCTTCCTCATTACTATAGGACTCGCTACAAGAGTAGAAACTGAGGGATTGACAGGTTTCTTTAATTTCAGAGGTAGACACAACTCACAACAGAGGTTAAAAGTTTAATTCGAATTTTTTCAGATTGTCTGCATAAAATCCCCATATAAAATATATATTTTAAAAAAGAAGACAATTCATATTCAATACTTTATAATATGAAATCGAGTAATAATTAAGTGTACTCCTTCTGGAATCCAAGGTGTAAATCTGACTACAAATATATTGAAGTAATTACTTCAATAAATCAAAGAATTTTCTCTAGTCCTTGATGATTAGAAAGTCATATATCGGAAATAGCTCTAAATCCAATGCTTCGCATACGTTAACAACACTTTGAGAATTCAAGTCTCTTAAAATAAACAAATCTAATTAATATAATTAGTTAAAGATAAAAAGAAAATCAAAGATTATTCGTGCTATTGGTATTTGCCGAACAAAATTTGAACATGGAGCAATGCTTAGTTCCGCTCACGAGTATCAAAAATAGGCATCTCCAAAGTCAGGCTGCAAAATACCTGAATTAATGTACTTTTCTAATTTTAATTTTTGGACATCTTCGTCATTTACTCCAGCAATCACGTATTTGGGACCTCTGATCTCGGTTGAGCCTAATGCTTCACATAACTCAGCGATACTATTATCTTTTATTCCAAACCCTAATCTGACAATTCTCAATTTCAGCCAAAATTCCAAACGAATTGGATTCGTCAATTTGCAACTAGAAAGGTTGAGGTGTTCCAAAGAGTTTGGAAGGTTCAATTCAGTGCTGAAGAATTCATCAAACTTAGAACTATTTAAGGTTAATTCCTCAAGCTTGTACAATCTTTTCAAGTCACCAACTATAGGTAAAATCATTTCAGCGTCAATATTAACCCGCACAATATTACTTGGTAAAAGATCCCACAGAAACCCTTCAAGTATAGCACCGCAGAATTCTAAATGAGTTAACATCTCACAAGCATTTAACCTCAACCTAGGCCGCATGTATTCTCCTACTAGTTTAAAGGATTTAAGTCTAGGAAAGGTTAACTCAACTTCCTCATCTGGCCAATCCACATTGTTGTTCTCAATCTTTAACTCTTCAATACTAGAAGGAACAACATTTTCTAAGAAATTCTTAGGGTCTCTTGGTAAAGGGCTTTCCAACCGTCTTAGCTCAGAAAGATTTTTGAAATTCTTAGGGTATTGGTTCCCATTTCCGTCATACTGCTTTGCAATTATTTCCACAACATTTGGAGGTAGTTCAATTCCATTCCAATCATCAACCTTATCCATAATAACAGATTTCAAGGAACGAAGGTGCGCAGCAGCAAGTTTACGGATACCTTTCTTTCCCAGCACAGAAATGCATCTAATTACTTCTAAGTTATTTGGCAAGTCAACGATTGAAGTGGTATCAGATCCCTTGATCACCAATTCCTTCAATTTATTCAATTCTTTCAAGTTGGTACCTTTTATACTTTTAAAATTGGTACCAAACTCCAACTTCTCAAGTTTTGATGGCCAAATAATACCACCCAAGTATAATTGGTGGTCCAAAATCAACACTTTTAATGTTTCAGGCAACCTGAAGTCAGATGGGCCAAGTTCTGAAATAGTCACCTCAAGCTTTTCCAATGATGATGGAAGAGCATCATCTCCAGCAAAGGATACTTGTACAATTCTACTGTTTGAAAAGAAACCTCCTATCTTCAATTCTTTCAAGTTATCAGGGAATTCGAGGGACGGAAACACCATACCAATATTTGCCCTTGTTCGATAAGGATATTGGTCGACTTGTAATACTCTAAGTCCATTGGGAAGTCTAATTTGGTCACGTAAAAAATGTCCACTCAACATCAAGGAATGCAACTTGTTCAAGTTTGATAGATCAACGAATCGATCATGATGCATAGGTATATCAATTTTAAGCTTAAGCAAATTGGGGCAATCCAAAATAATAGAGTCTTCCAGATTCTGTAGTTTGATCTCAAGAGACTTCAAGCTCTTTGGTAAAAACTTTAAATGATGAACCTGGAGAGTTGCAGTAAGCTTTAACAAGGACCTCATATTTGGTAATGTGCTTGTGAAAAGCAGAAATACCATGTCAAGAGCCAGAATCGTTTCTTCGACGCGGAAACCTACGTGCCACACGGCAACGCAGAAAGTTAACTCTTGAATACTCGAAGGCACAAGAAAAGCATCAAGCACTGGGGTGTCGAACATGACACGCATTGAATTGGGAATTATCATATCATCGCTCCAGAACTGATACTCCACTTTCAGTATATTGTAGTTGAAATTGTTCAAAGATTTGAAGAATCTACAGTATTCCAGCAGTTCAGAATAGAATTCATTCACCTTGATTTCAATATTCTTTACCTTCTTCAACATTTCTGGATGAGATTCATGTAATAGCCATAGGATTGGCAAATACAATGTTATCGACTTTGGAGATAACATTGTATTTGGTGTATCTAATATGTTCACTAAATGTGAGAAGGGTACAACGACGGTTTGACTTGCATCAATAATCGGGAATCGAGACGGGAGTTCTAAGGTTGGCAATACAATACGAACTTTAGAATAATACACATCGAAAGCAATGTCTCCAATGTAAGGTATACTAAAGAACACCTCAAGATCCTTCTTTGGTACAAGTTCCACTATTTTATATAGGATATCAAATGGTAACTTCCCAAACACCTTGTCTTGAGTTTGATCTTCATCATTCAAGCTTTCAATATAAACCATGTTAGATGAATAGTTTCTTAAGTAGAATTTCCATTCAATAAATAGACAAACACACGAGGCCCTTTATACTATTCTAGATTTGCCACAATTATATGCATAACAAGTCGATTCTTCACCGTAGCTTCCCAGTGTCATAATTGTTTCATTACTTTCTGGAATTAAATTTTGGTATATTCTGGAGAAGAATATAATAATCAGAGACACATGATATGTTCATCGGTGCTAAACAGCTAGATATCACTGTCTTTTGTTAGTCCTCTCGAGGATATCATTGACATACACATGATTTGAATGTGTTTGGTACATCAAAAAGGTACGTTTGTAATGACATTTGAAGATTTGAGAATTAATAGAGTTTTCTACAGTTTTGTTAATAGAGAATTGGAAATAATATCTAGCAAAGAGTATAGGCGTGAGCTATTACTGAGATTAAGGAAAGTAAACTCAAGACATAGTAAGGTTCAACAGTTAGTACTGAATGTAATTTGGAGAAAGTATCTCAATTGAGGAAAAGTAAAACATAAAGTTAATATCAACATGGAAATCACTATTGAAAGAAAGGTTGCAATGATAATCTAAGTCGAAGTGTCGACTTTCGGGACTGCTGAGACTGCTGATTTTGATAATTGCATTAGAACTGATGCGTTTGACGCCTCAGGCTCTTTGCAGAATCTAAGACTTCATTACTTGTTGAAGAAACTAGATTGGATTTGGGAAGACGAGTATTTCTTCAGCCACTTGTGTTTATTAATCGCACAGAGCTTACGTATGAAACTCTTTGTCCAAACTCTCGGCAGAAGACGACTCTCCTCGAAACCTATATCAAATTTAACAGAATTGGTGAAGCATACTGCAATTATCACGTTTGAACATCTAGAGGACCTGCAAAAGAGCTTATGGAGTCTTAACAGTAAATATACAGACACATTTGGCTCGTCCAAATTGCTAAAAGATCATATCCGGGAAATAAAACATAATTATGCTCTTCAGCCAACGCCTTCAACTACTGCAATAGTTCACCTGAACCATTCAGAATTTCAGAAGGTCAAATTGTGGTCCGTTTCGACAAGTCTCCTGGGTCTTGGTTTATGGCAGACTAACTCGGTACAATCAAGAGTTCTACTTCATTTCCGTTTCCTGGAACATTGAAAGATTTGAAGTTTAATTGTTCTTGTTCCATTGCAGAATTCTTTGTTGGAGATGCACTCATTTCATCATATTTAGAGAGACTCATAAATGGATATCATCTCAACCTACTCCAAGTGTAGGCCCAAAACCAAGGAGTAGTACCAAATTCTGAAACTTAGCGACTAGAACTTTCCTCCCTCGAAAATACGCTGTTGCCTAGATAACTAAATTGCATACCAAACCCAAATTAAACTAAATTAAGATATAAAATAGAGATTCTACTTACAACGCTGGATGGTAAGAGTGAATGTAGTCACCTTGTAACCTGATTAATACAAGTAGTTTAAGTTTCCTCATGAAATGAAGGAATCTGATAACTCACTACGAAACTTTGTTACAATGCCTAATACAGGAAGAAGACAGACTGACTCAGTTTAAAGTAACAACTACTTTGATGGTTTTAAGACTTCCAAATAGCTCCTATGAATTCAATCATAATGTTTAAGGAAGACTAGTTGATACTGGAAAACATGTTTTAAAGAATGTAAGCTGAAAAAAGCAAAGAGATGTACACCTCTGCTCATGAGAAAGACTGATTCTTCAGAAATTCTTCCACCTACTACAAGTGACGAAATTTAAGTTATTTTATGGCATTATACTCTCATATTTATTGCAGCAAAATTATGCTGCGTACATTTAATTAGGGTTACTACGCTTCGGCATCGCTCGCATCCTCAGTCTCACCCTCAACCTCATCGCCTTCACTCAATGCATCACTCTCACCTTCACTCAATACATCGCTCTTAGAATCACTCTCAGAATTACTCTCAACATCAACCTCACCCTCAACCTCACCTTCAACCTCACCTTCAATCTCACCTTCAATCTCAAGAATCCTGGCTTCATAATCAGCTATAATTTCCGCACAGGTAACCAAGTGCTGCTCGTAGCCATCTTTCAATAGGAAATATTTTGGACAATAGGGACACCAGAACTTTTTGCATTCTTTGAGTTCAGAAGAAGGAGGAACTAGCTGATCCATGGCATTAGAGCATTTCGACAGCACATAATTGGACAACATCAAGTTGTTCGTTCTCTTTCCCTCTGTCTCAAAGCTATAGATTTTTCGGGTTCCAACTTCATCCCAAAAGAACCGCTGGAAAGATGGCTCGCGGGTGAAGTCAACAGGTGCTGGAACATATTTTCTAGGAAGTGAGCAAGTGGAGAGGCACTTGATCGTTTCTTTCCCAACACACGAAGTAACTGAAAAGATATCTTTTACACGACAAGGCGTTCCAAGAACTTCTTTAACCCTTTCTAAACCTCTAATACTTGAACTTGTTCTACAACCGAGTGAGCGGAGGAGCAATACCAAGTGATCTCTGAGGTCGGGGTAGATAGTATGAACTGTGAAAACGGACCGCTCTGTTTTGACCCGGTTCTCGTTAGCGGTATCCTTTTCTTTAACGCTGCCCATGTACCCAAAAAGCAAGTTCTCTTGTTGCTCTTCTTGTAATTCTTTTTCAAATTCCTGTCTGAATTCCTCAGACAGTTCCAAACTAATACCCAACTTAGTTGCAATATCATTATTGAGTTGTTCAACGGTAGTACTTTCGTCTGCAGGCTCTGTGTCAAGTACAAGGCTTTCGGTGACGTCAATTAACTCTTCATCGTTTAAATCTTCGTCAATGTGGTTACCTCTGTGACGGTCAGCTTTATCTTCAACGTGTCCGTCTGAGTCAACCAACCCACCAACAAAGAACTCGCGAACTTCATAGTTGTCTGTGATGAATCCAACAGGTACATCCTTCTTATAACCACCCTTTCCATTTTCCTTAAGGAGCTTCTGTACCATCCTCCAAAACAAGTTGTCTGTGTTTCTGTATTGCGATGTGCCGGGTCTGTAGAACTTGTTATGCATAACAATAGCACCACAGTTTGAGTTGTTTACCTTAACAAATGGAGCACTCAACCCTGCAAAAGCACAATATTCCGCACAACGCTGGTGACTCTCAACATCTGTGTTTATGGACGCGATCGAAGCCATCTTACTGTAGCCATCACCAACCCAAAGACCAAACAACCAGGCAATCTCAGTAGCAATATTTCCATTGAAGCTTTGAACGGTTCTGGTAAGGGTCCAGGTTTCCTCAGAGGGGTCGTCCAAACGGTCTCCAGTCGATGTTGCCTGATCCCAGGCCGATTCAGCGTTGTCAATATTCTCAATCCATTTGCAAATAAAAGGTGTAGTGGCTTCAAAATCTTTGTTTGTTTTCACCTCACTAAACTCTTTATCAAATATTGATTCGACCAAATCATCAGAAATTACCAAAACATCTTTCTTGTATTGGCAACCAATTGCAAATTCTAGGACTCTGGTTAAAGTTACAAGACCAGGGGTCCGGGTTCCATCGGCGGCGATGTTTGCATAGTATCTTTCAAAGTTGACAGTTATACGAACAAATTTAGAGTACAGCCAAACGCCTTTTCTAATATGGTCAATAGTTTCGTTTTCAATAAGACCAGAAAGGTACTCCAGCTGTATGCTAACAGGGTATCTTATCAAACGCGTTTTATTCTGGACGTACTGTGCAACCTCGCATAGATCCCGAGCCTGGATACTCCAATAGTAGGGACCTTTATCAACTTCAGCAAGCTTCTTATCAGCAAGCCTCTTTGCTTTTTCTGGAGAGGAGGAAGAATGAAAAAAGGTCTCCAGCTTGTGCAAAACAATATGTATGTGTCGAGTATACTCTCCTGCTTCTTCAATTGTTAATAACTCTCGTGCAAGGAACGTGACCCTGTAATAAGGCCCGTGATTTCCAGCAGCCTTAATCAAATAAACACCAGAACGGCCTTCAGTTCTAAGGTTTATTGATTCAGTTGCGCTCATTACGAAAGGAACCATGTCATACGTAGGTCTCCCCGGCGTGTGTCTTGTACTTGGAGTGATCAAGTAAGCAGTTTCCTCTTTTAAGTATTTTGCTGTGAATCTAACTAGATTTCCTTCAATATCCATACCAGCATCGCCCACTTGAATATCCTGGTTCATCTTGTTCTCTCCATTGTACATGAGGTATGGGGTACCTTCCTCGTAACCTCCACTAACTACTAAATCATTTACGTAGTTACTCATGGCGATTTCCGTCTTGATTTGAGAATTGGGGGGATAATCCACTTAAGTATTGCCCCTGACGACATCTTTGTTACTCCGTGGTGTTGCCCAGGTATATTTCAAACAAATTAACGTGTAAGTAGTGGTTTCTTTTCTTTGGTCGGGTCATATTTTGAAGCGTAGATGCTTCTTATGCAGATAGCTGGAAATAAGATTCTACAATACACGCGATCCTCTTTTTACTACTCTGATACAGTAAGTGCACCAATCATCATTGTATAACCTTGAGGGACCTTGAATGATCTATGATCGTGGTTGCAATGACTAGTTTGCTTAAAGATGAATGAGACAAGGGAAGAGGATAGAGGAAGTAAATACTGTATTTTTTTACTAGACTGTAGGTTTACTGACACAATCATTAGAGTCATAAACGATAACAGATCTGATTGGTGAGTTCAGGCTTCCATACACTGCTACTATGCATTGCAGCAAAGTGGCTGCAAAATATTGAATGTGCGACTTTTAAATTTACGGAAAAGCAACTTCTAAACACCACACACTCGCACTCACACAATAACAGGTCACACGCATTTCACCACTAATGGACGGACCTGTTGTCGTGTTAAGGGAGTAGAGAAACAACTGTTATACAGGGTAAGTACATTCTATACAATGTTGAACAACAATTGGAAGAATTGTAGTAAATACACCCGGAAGAATGACAGACAAAGGGAATTGGGATACCTTAGAACATGTCATCTCCCTCATTACAACCCCTCATTTGCCACCCGAATTTCTCCACTAGTAATCGTCTAACTTATGAAACAAGCCAAGGTTCTCTACAGCATATTTGAGCTCATCAAAACCCAAATCCATCCAAATAGAATCTGGTTTCGGATTAAAACTAAGCGATCGAATGCACTGCACAACTAATATTTTTCCATTAGTAATCTTAGTGACTGTTGACTAGACAATTCGATTCAATAGCTTGTAGTCATGTGCGTTTCTCAAGTCTCGTCTCTAATGTTTCAGATGTGTTTAAAAAACCTATTTGTGATTAATTGGTTCACAGAAAAAAGGGTCTTACAAACGTCTACATCTTAAAAACAGATCCTCTCGATGAGAATCACTAAACAAGGGACTCGGAGACAAAATATTAACACCAAAAGTGTTTATAATAAGTATTTATGTTCAAATTGGCCTTTATTTGGCTTCCATACCAAAGATTTACGAACTTAAGACTAGTGGTATAAAATGCCACAATGGCTGCAAAAAAAAAAATTAGCCGCATCTGTGACTTTTTATCGTTCCTTCATGCACAATGGATCTGGGGTTATACAGTTTACATGGACATGGGATCTAGTTGATTTTTTTGGGCTAAATATAGCATGGGTTTGCTTTTAATTGGATACACTTGATCCACATATTTAGATTACTCTCTTGTAGATGGATAGCAAGTCGGAAACTCTTTAAATCTCATGCACCCTGATGGCGATTTAACTGTTACTCAATTGTCTGTGTTTCCTGCTTAGTACTACAAAGTAGTTCATATTGGAATGAGTGACATATGATCTGATTTATGGAGCATTAATTCTTGTATTCTCATTATTTTCAGTGGATATCGTTGTATTTCTTTATGTACTAGCATAAAAATACTGCCATCCCCTCATCCAACTACCAAAAATTCACACATCAATAGCTCGTAAATGCATTCAATCGCTACAATGTGTAAGTTACTTTAATTAATATTGATCCCTTAACGAAATTTATCAGCAATTCTATGGCAACCCTTTAAATAACTAAAAATTGTGTAATCTACCAATCTATTTAAAGGTATCTAGCCAATCCCTGAATTCTTAAGAAAATACGAACCCAGTGTCAGCCACCTTCCCATGGTTGTATAAAAGACCGAGCTAATGTCTACAGAAATCATTTCCTTACTCCATAATCGCATACATTTCTTCTACGTTTTGCTGCTCTCAGTCCCACTAGCTGTTGAACTGTCTCAATTACAACTGCAATCCACTACGCATAGCTAACTCGAATCACTCCTTGATAATCTAAGTTTACAATCTACCCAAGTCAAAAGTTATGCGTGAAAGCATCAGAAAGAGGAGAAAAGTGATTTCCGATTTTAACGTCGAAGATATATCTCTTGAAAACCTTACATTGGGAGGCTACGACCAGTATGACACCGACGTCTCTGAGTATACCACTCTGACTGAAAATAGTTCTAGCTCTGATGATTCGGAAATTAAAGAGGAAATAGAAGCTAACTTCCATGAGTCTACGAGAGAGAACAAGGTTGTCTCTGGCAATAGTTTGTCAGGGCTTGAAGAAGTAACTGCTGCTAGCTTCTATAAGTCTACGAAAGAAGCTGGGGTTATCTCTGACTCCGATGATTCAGAAATTGAAGAAGTAACTCCTGCTAACTTCTATAAATCTATGAGAGTGATTGAGATTAGCCCTGACTCCGATGATCCAGACTTGGAAGTAGTAGTCGCCGCTAACATCTCTGAGTCTACAAGAAAGACTGAGGATTTACCTGTCTCTGGTGATTCAGAAGTTGGGAAGTTGACTGCTCTTAATGATGAGTCGAGAGACCCTGGACAGCTTGTTGCTTTGAACCAAACCCAAGGCACTTCTGAGGTATCTTCTACGTCAGAGTTATCTTTGGTTTGCACCCCATGCAATAAGCATTTCCATGATAGTAGAATTTTGGTAGATCACCTCAGGAGGAATCACTTTGACGGTTGTAAACTAGAAGAGGACTTCAAAAGTGAGTTTTTAAAATACTTCATTGAGTGTCCTGAGTGTGGCTGGTTGTTCTGTGACGAAGAAACCTACGATCTTCACAAGGAGCTCAAACACGATAATCCCTTTCGCACACCATTGAAAATTGAACTTCCCAAATTCCCTAAATGTCCAAGTCCAGATTGCCAACATCTTAAACCTTTTTATTTGGACGCATTTCGGAAACATTTGAAGAAGAAACACACAATAGACGAGCCAGGTATGGAAAAACTCTTCAGAAGATACCTTTACTTCTGTAAGATTTGTGATGCTTCTTTTAGCAGTAGCTCTACTTGGAACCTGCATACAAGAGTGTGCAATGTTCCATTATATGATTGTTACTGTTGCCCTGATCAGGTGAATGAGAATAGAGAGCAATTCATTGATCATGTTTTCAATAACCACGTCCATCTTTGCAAATTGTTAGTCAAAAGTAGACCTTTCAAAGTTAAGATTTATACGTGCAAGGTATGCAGAGATGTTTTCATGCACAAGTTCCAACTTGATTTCCACAAAAAGGAGGGAAAATGTTCTTTGAACACTGAGTCTACGAGTACTGCAAACGAAAGTGAGCTTCAAACCTTGGAAAAATCTAACGGTGCTCAAGTATGTACATATCCTGGCTGCTCGAAGCCATTTGTTGACGAAGAGCTGTTAAGAAATCACTTTCTTGAGCATTCCTGTGGAAAATTCATCTGCCTCCAATGTTTTAAAGTTAGTGATACGGAAAAAGCTTCGATTAAACATGAGAATGTGCACTTAGCTACCGAAGTTACAGTACAAGAGCCTCACCCTGTATTGGTCAACTACTCTTCTAGCGCAACACAGAGTCACCACGAAGTTTTAAAGTACAACTCTACTACCGCAGCAAAAGTACAAAAGCCTGTCAAGGCTAAGAAGAAGGCTTCGGCCTCCACAAGTAAAGCGCAAAAGCCTTTCTTTTAATGTTATCACTGTTCTCATCTTTCTGTTATCTTTCTTTTAGTCTTTCTTTCGTTTTCTTCTCATTGGAGTACCTTAAAGCCTACCAAGCCGACTCCTCCAACTTAATAGTTAATGTATCCAATTCTCTAGTCTCCGTAGTTAAAATCATACATCAGAAGTATGTTGTAAATGTACACACTTGCGTTCAAAACAACTTAGAACCATCAATTGTTGTTAATCCCCGATTTAAGGAGTATTCTTTTAACCTTTCATCAGTTCATTGATAACTTATATTCAGTAAACACAACATCTCAGTATCAACGAGTGTCTCTTTCTTATCGAAATCGTTCCTCTTTACCTCATAAAACAATGCGTCCTCCGGCGAATATCTGAATCAGTTTACTTTCATTGTTTCCATTCGTTACTTATAGTACCACTGTAGTGTGACTTGCTAGTCGCTGAGATCCCAACTCATTTCATTGAAGAGAAAACCCTGTGTAAAATTCAAAGCGTTATGATATTGGATATTCCTAGCTGAGCCAACCAAACATTTATGTCACTTCTCCAAAGAGAACTCTATCATGTTTAACGAATAGTTTGAGGTGTAATTAGTACCTGCGACTGTAGGCAGATAATCTAAACGAAAACCTTTGGAGTATGTGCTGTAGACTATCTAAGTGAGAAAACATCAGAAGATATTTACTCTTGTAAGATCGTTCTCCTTCTTTCAACTCAAAGTAAAACAAGTCTCTTATTTTGCACCAGTGTACTACTGATATTGAATAAACAATCGGAAAGGTTCAGAATGCAGAACTTCAGAGAGGAAGGCCTCAAACATCATAGTATGACTTGTTCTAAGAAGTACTTGTAAATCCCTCACAATGATTTCCCCATTTTTTAGACTATTCAAAATCCGTAAATATCTAAAGTGACGGACTTGTACATCACTCAGATCTTCTCTTCTAAGAATGGTAATTTCACTACATTTTCTAGAATATCGTAACACTTGAATGGTGTATTTACTACGCTTATTAAACCTGTGGTTGTCACAGTCGCTTATACTCCTCTATATACGGAGACTACCAAGGGAACCTAAGAGCGAAGGGCTTTCTGTATATTACGAGTAATTAGTTTGTGAGCCCAGCCATAGTGATGGCAAGATCTGACCATAAATCTTTCTTTTTCTTGGAAAGGGAGATTGAATTCTGTACGCGATGGCACGTGAGCTTATTTGGGCAGTTTAATACTTCAATTTCTGCACAGAACAATTCTATCGCCGATAACGGCGAGTCGATTACAAACGTTACTGGAGTTTGAGGTCCGTTGTGCTTGGAATGGCGAATACTTCTATAGAACATAATACATAATACATTAGTAATGTTTCTCCTCTCTTTTCTACCCTCTCGCCCAGGTGCTGCCACAACAATAATGCTACTTGTTGTTTACTTAATGCTTCTGTCGGTGGCATATTTTTTTGCTGAAATTAGTAAGTAGAAAAAAAGTGTTCTCTACAAACTGTGGATCCTAGAGTAACGCCGTTCGATGACCAAGGCTTTGGTTGTTCTAAACTATATATAAAGCACTTGATTCAGTCCTTGGATATATTTCTAACCACTCCTAATGTCTAACTTAGAAAAAAATATTGTCGAAAGTGACTTGGAGCGTTCGGTTGAATCCTCTCACGAGGATTATCACAACAAGGTCATACCAGACGACTTGAAGAGAGCACTCTCAGCTCGTCAAATTAATATGTTGACTTTAGCAGGAATTTTAGGGACAGGTCTCTTTCTTGGGACTGGTAAGTCGTTGCATAACGGTGGTCCACTTTCGTTACTTTTGACATACATTCTTATTGGAATTTTAGTTTACTTTGTTATGTTATGTTTGGGTGAGATGTCGGTTCAGTACCCAGTTTCAGGGTCCTTCACTACGTATGCACGTCGTTTCGGTAGTGAATCCCTTGGTTTTGCTATCTTGATCAACTACTGGTTCAATGATGCCTGTTCTGTCGCTGGTGATTTGACAGCTTTGCAATTGGTGGTGAGTTACTGGACTGACTTCCACTGGTACGTTATTTCGATCATCTTCTGGTTGTTCTTGCTCTCTCTCAATATCTTCGACGTGAGAGTCTATGCTGAGGCCGAGTACTGGATGGCCTTGCTTAAGATCATAACGATTATAATCTTTTTCATCATTTCAATTATTGTCAATGCAGGAAAAAACTTGGCTCACGAATATATTGGATTCAAGAACTGGTCTCATGGAGATGCGCCATTTGTTAATGGTTTCAGAGGTTTTGCTTCTGTTTTCGTGACTGCCAGTTTCGCCTACGGTGGTGTTGAGTCAATTTCCTTGACTGCTGGTGAAACCAAGAACCCAACAGTGACAATTCGCCGTACAGTCAAGGCTGTTTTCTGGAGAATCTTGATCTTCTACGTCTTCACTGCCTTTTTCATTGGAATGAATGTACCATACGACTACCCTAACTTGTCTACGAGAAAGGTGGCAACGTCTCCCTTCACTATTGTTTTCCAAATGGTCGGTGCTAAGGCTGGTGGTAGTTTCATGAATGCTGTCATCATGACTTCCGTCATTTCAGCTGGTAACCACGCCCTCTTCGCAGGTTCGAGATTGGCATATAACTTGGGAACCCAGGGTTACTTTCCAAAGTTTTTCACAAGAACAAACAGGTGGCAGGTCCCATACGTTGGTGTTCTCTTCACCTGGTTGTGTGGTGGACTTTGTTTCGGTTCTTCGTTCATTGGTGCTGGTACCTTGTGGTCGTGGTTGCAGAGTATTGTTGGTCTCTCCAACTTGATTTGCTGGTGGATCATTGGTGTTACTCTGATTCGTTTCAGAAGAGGTTTGGCTAAGCAAGGAAGAACAGACGAGCTTCTCTTTAAGAACTGGACATATCCATATGGACCTTGGTTCGTCGTGTTATTCGGAGGTTTTGTCATCTTGGTTCAAGGATGGGGAACTTTCTCTCCATTCGTTGTTGCTGACTTCTTCCAATCTTATCTTGAACTTGGTGTGTTCCCATTGACATTCATTTTCTGGTGGCTCGTCAAGAGAGGCAAAGATAAGTTTGTCAAATTCGAAGACATGGACTTTGACTCTGATAGATACTACGAAACACCTGAAGAAATAGAAGAGAACAACTATGCCAAGTCTTTGAAAGGATGGGCAAAGTTCAAGAACGATTTCTCAAGTACCTTCCTTTAAGAAGGTTAGAAAATATAGATTATATAATTTGCAGCCATTTAATTTAATGAAAGTTAAAAAGTTAATGAAGTTGAATGTAGTGGTTTGTTAATTTAATTAACGAAACTATTAAAAGCAGTATGAATTATTAAGATACACCTTTCTAATAAAGAGGTTACAAGGTCCGATTCAATAGATAAGAAAGCGATCGTACTCCGAGATTCAGGGTCCAAGAGATCCTTTTTTTTCTTTTTTCAACTGTTTTGTAATGTATTAGGTTAGGTTTTTAAACGATGGCCTCGTCTGAGTGTCTTGAGAGGTGGCAGCAATATGGTTAAAGCTTGCTTGTTTCAATCCAATTATCATGAATATAACTCATCATTGGCACAGGTCTCTTTCTTGGTACTGGTAAGTCATTGCACACTGGTGGTCCACTTTCATTGCTCATTACTTATATTCTTATCGGAATTTTAGTATTTTTTGTTATGTTATGTTTGGGTGAAATGGCAGTGCAATACCCAGTTTCGGGTTCCTTTACTACATATGCACGTAGGTTCGGTAGTGAATCACTTGGCTTTGCCATTTTAATTAACTATTGGTTCAACGATGCTTGTTCTGTTGCAGGTGATTTAACTGCATTGCAATTGGTGATGAGTTACTGGACTGACTTCCACTGGTACGTCATTTCGATCATATTCTGGTTGTTCTTACTCTCTCTCAATATTTTTGACGTGAGAGTCTATGCTGAAGCCGAGTACTGGTTGGCTTTGCTTAAAGTTATCTCCATTATTATATTTTTTATTGTTTCAATTATTGTCAATGCAGGGAAAAACTTGGCTCACGAATATATTGGTTTCAAGAACTGGTCTCATGGAGATGCACCATTTGTTAATGGTTTCAGAGGTTTTGCTTCTGTATTCGTAACTGCCAGTTTCGCCTATGGTGGTGTTGAATCCATCACGTTGACTGCTGGTGAGACCAAGAACCCAACAGTGACAATTCGCCGTACAGTTAAGGCTGTTTTCTGGAGAATCTTGATCTTCTACGTCTTCACTGCCTTTTTCATTGGAATGAACGTACCATACGACTACCCTAACTTGTCTACGAGAAAGGTGGCAACGTCTCCCTTCACTATTGTTTTCCAAATGGTCGGTGCTAAGGCTGGTGGTAGTTTCATGAATGCTGTCATCATGACTTCCGTCATTTCAGCTGGTAACCACGCCCTCTTCGCAGGTTCGAGATTGGCATATAACTTGGGAACCCAGGGTTACTTTCCAAAGTTTTTCACCAGAACAAACAGGTGGCAGGTCCCATACGTTGGTGTTCTCTTCACCTGGTTGTGTGGTGGACTTTGTTTCGGTTCTTCGTTTATTGGTGCTGGTACCTTATGGTCGTGGTTGCAGAGTATTGTTGGTCTCTCCAATTTAATTTGCTGGTGGATCATTGGTGTTACTCTGATTCGTTTCAGAAGAGGTTTGGCTAAGCAAGGAAGAACAGACGAGCTTCTCTACAAGAACTGGACTTACCCATACGGACCTTGGTTCGTTGTGATATTCGGAGGTTTTGTCATCTTGGTCCAAGGATGGGGAACTTTCTCTCCATTCGTGGTCGCTGATTTCTTCCAATCGTATCTTGAACTTGGTGTGTTCCCATTGACATTCATTTTCTGGTGGCTCGTCAAGAGGGGTAAGGACAAGTTCGTCAAACTCGAAGACATGGACTTTGACACTGATAGATACTACGAAACACCTGAAGAAATAGAAGAGAACAACTATGCCAAGTCTTTGAAAGGATGGGCTAAGTTCAAGCACGATTTCTCCAGTACCTTCCTTTGAGAAGGCTTTATAAAAAAATAGGCTACATTATTTGCAGCCATTATAATCTAATGAAAGTTAAAAAGTTAATAAGATTAAATTTGTTATTGTAGTGGTCTGATTAAACTATTTAGAGTATGTACTTCCTAAGATATTCCTCAATTAAAAATGGTTACGAAACTGTTGACAATTTATTTTTATTCAGTAACCTAGCTGCATGAGTTATGAATCGAGGGGACTTTAGTTAAAAGATAAGAAAGGGTACACCGAAATAAAGGGTCCAAAGAGATCTAAATTCGTAAATGCTTATAAACTAACTCATTCAAATTTTTATTTGAGATTCCGTAATGAAGGCAGCTTGTCCGAGTGGTTGATAGAGAGTATAGTTTAACGATGAGGATATTACTTAATATATCTGTTAACATAAAGAATGGGGTAGCTGTGTTGGCCAGGGCTGAAGGAAGTACCCACCACCAACACATAAAAAGTAACTTGGCTGCGAAAAAAAAATTAAGATACTTCCATTACTCTTGGTCTAAGGACTTTCTACGATAACCTTCATCAGACTTTAACTTCATGGTCTTGTAAAGAAGAAAGTCTACACCTTTGTACTTGAGGTGACCTGAATCTTCTGGATATTGGAGTGCGTGTTCTGCAATATACAATGAGAGGACGTTACAAGCTGAACCAATGTACATATCCCTATTCTTAAGATTTAGAAGGTGTAAGTTTCTCTATCAACTCCCATGATTTAAGTATTTAATATACCGTGGCTTGGATGATGAGGTTGGCAATACACGTAAAGGCTCCCCCTTCATTTCATGGAAAACTCTTTGCCAATAATCTAAATAGAAATTAGCCAGACTTAAAGTGCAAAGCTTCCAATTCTTTACAATATGGTACAGAAATATACAGCGTAACTACCATGGATGAATAAATGAGTGCTATTCGATAGCTCTGTTCCTATGTTTACTAATTGCACTGGCTGTGAATTATATTGTCTTGTAGAAATCTAATCTATTACCATGAATTAAAATAGGGAGGCTCGTATAGATCCTCCTTAGTATCTATTTAGGGTATTCCCAGCAAGTTATGTTGAAGCAAGTTTAGTTAAGAAGAATTGAAGTCCTAATTAATACGAACGCTTATCAATGGTAGATGATTAGTATTTTTTATATGTTTTTAACATTTTTTTAAAAAATTATCTAAATACACTACTTCTAGGTGGCGTCTAAATACTTGATATCGAGTATTGAACGTACAATGATCACAACACAACCTCAATCTTCTGTATTCTGCACTAACCATCGCAGCATTACAAAAGGAACTTGTCCGAATGGCAAATGCGTAAGAATTAGAAGTTTTGGAGGTTCCCGTTAAGATAGCGTCTAATAACAAAGATCGACTTTTGGACGATACAACATCCAGAATACAACCTAAATGACATAGCTAACTCGCCAGCCATCAGAGTATAACAAAGGCAACTTGTCCGAGTGGTTAATGCGAAAGAATTTGAAATATTTTGGAGGTTTACCTCTTTTGATGGCGTCTAAACATAGTTTCGAATATTGAACAATATAATGGCCCAAATACAACCTAAATGACATAGCCAACTCACCAGCCATCACAGTATAACAAAGGCAACTTGTCCGAGTGGTTAATGCGAGAGAATTTGAAATATTTTGGAGGTTTACCTCTTTTGATGGCGTCTAAACATAGTTTCGAATATTGAACAATATAATGGCCCTAATACAACCTAAATGACATAACTAACTCGCCAGCCATCAGAGTATAACAAAGGCAACTTGTCCGAGTGGTTAATGCGAGAGAATTAGAAATATTTTGAAGGTTTACACGCGTTGGTTAATAATTAGAATATTGAACGATATAATGGCCCAAATACAACCTAAATGACATAGCCAACTCACCAGCCATCACGGTATAACAAAGGCAACTTGTCCGAGTGGTTAAGGAGAAAGATTAGAAATCTTTTGGGCTTTGCCCGCGCAGGTTCGAGTCCTGCAGTTGTCGTTATTTTTTTACGTTTTTGCAGCCAGAGTGAAGGAATAGTATAGCAGATTGTAAAAATGGACGTGGTACATATGCTGCAAGTTCGCTTTAAGTTTTTGGGAGACGGTATGCTGCGTAACCCCCCCAAATCGAACAGGGCTGGTTCTGAGGTACTTGTAACATGTGTTATTTTTGTATCCACGCTATTGTTGTTTTTGAGTCTTGGGTACCTTGAGAATCGAAGGCAGAGACGCAGGGATGCGCGCGAGGCTAGATTTGCTAATCAGCTTTACTTGGGGAGTCTTGGATTGGAGGAAACTATGGAGCCATTCAGAGGGGATTATCTAGCTCAGATAGAGGTACTTGTTCGGAATACGACAGTTAGGAATAGTGATTTGCATCTGATGGCCATCCCCCCGCCAGCTTATGTTAATGGAGGTAGATTTTGTGAATTTGGGCCTTTAGGATTGGATTTACCTGTGTACATGTCTAGTGAGAGTATAGAGGAGCAAACAATAACTGTTTCTACTTGAATGGTATAAGGATGGGTGGTTATGTTGAAGGTGTTAAGAACGAAGTGAAGATAAGTAGGTAAGTATGAGTAGACGAGTACTTCTAGACGAATGACAATATTGTCACTTGTAGCTGTGAGAATAGAATGTAACTTTTATGCGCGCAAACTTGTAGGCTGCTTGTGCTTAAGAAGGCTCCAGGTGTGCAATTATTCAGAACGATAACGCATTCGGCTAGGTTAAGTTTTATGCATGAGAAGATGTTTATGAGAAGGATTATCTTTTAAGTCTGCTTATCTGTTTTAGCAGGTGCACCAGATGAAAAAATTAAGAGAAGAAACCTAAGAGAAGTCATTCTTCTACGTAAACATCACCTTCAACTAAACAAATGCACACCTCAAACTTCATACTGTTGAGTATATTTATCCACTCCTATTACAAAATCGCTTGTATTAGGAGTGACTAACTTTTAACTTGTAAAACTCCCACTTTTAAATAAAAAGTAAACATAATATTCCGTAAAAGACTTCGTGGCCAAGCTGGCTAAGGCGTAAGACTGTTAGTAATAACTGTTATCTTGAGATCGTGAGTTCGAGCCTCACCGAGGTCGTTTATTTTTCTTCTTTTTTATATTCCGCTTCATCTCGTATAATGAGAGTCTTCTAGAAGTGTGGGGGATCCAAAAATAGAGTTACCTTTTTATTAGAAATGAAATATATATCGAAATAAAAACAAACAACGTCCCAAAACAATCTAGATAATTTTTATAGTATAGTGCAACATGCCAGTTTCGCCTTTTCGTGCACCAAGAGGCTTGTTCTTGTAGCGAACTCGAATATGTCGTCGACGCCCTCACCTGTTAGTGCTGACAGTTCCAAGTATTTTTTCGCGCCGATTTCTTTGGCGACTGATTCTGCCTGTTCGTAGTGGACATGTCGGGAAGCTGATTTCAGTCTGAGGTCCTTTTTGAGTCCTACAAGGATGTACGGAACCTGTGGGCAGTAGTATTTGACTTCGTCGACCCATTTTGTTCGGGCGTTTTCCAACGAGTCCGGCTCATCTAGGGCGAACCCGATCAATATGACGTGTGAGTTGTGGTAGCTTAGGGGTCGTAATCGTTCGTATTCTTCTTGTCCTGCTGTATCCCATAAGGCTAGTTGAACTGCCTTGCCGTCGATTCGGCAGTCTGTCACGTAGTTCTCGAACACTGTGGGATGGTATTCGGTAGGGAACTCCCCGAGTGTAAATACATAGAGCAACGACGTCTTACCACATGCTCCATCTCCAACAATAACTAACTTTCTTTTCACTATCATAGTACCATGCACTGTAGCCAACAAGGTCGAATGTGCCCATAAAGTGTCCTCAAACACTACTACTACTTGTCTAACTTGCCTCGAGTGTTCTTAGCTGGCACCTATTTTTTTCTTGAAACCCTGAAAAACGAACTGCCGTTTGTAGTTTCAAATGGGTTTGTAGTTTGTCTGAAAAATGGGCAATTGCACCAATTAAGTACGCCCGGCAGCTGTAATTACAATTACGTAGACGTATATCAAGCTGGTTTATTTTTAACTTTTTGTGATGGGCAGGGTGTTTTGTGTTGATTGTGTTGTATGTTCACATCGAAGGCTTAGATACAGTCAGACATCTTTTACATGAGCAGATCTTAATGAGATCCCGAACAATGGTTCATGTATATTCATCGTTCGTTTCTGTTGGTGTACTCATTCAATGGGCTCGTTGCCTCACTTTGCAATCTACATTCGCCGAGGCATTTTTCTTCCAAGGTGACTTCTAACGGTGATAATAAACTTAAAAAAAAATCTAAGATTCCCTTTCTAATTTAAGAATCATCACTGCAACGAAACAGCGGGGTTTCGAATAGAACAGTAACTAGAAAATAACCTCTAGCCAGTGCTCTTAGTTTATGCATATTTTGTATAGTCGACAGACGTTGCAATTGAAAACAATGCCTCATTTACCTAATTTATATTATTCGTTGACTACATACTAAAGCCCTAATTCCACAATCCCCGAATCGGCGCATTGCTGAACCCATTGCCTTGTTGATTGAAAAACTTGTTACCTTCAACTGTCGGTGGAGATGGCAGCGTTTTTTCCTGTTGTGGCTGCTCAATCATGTCCTCGACCTTCACGTGTGTTACCGTTCCGAAATCATCGTAGATGAAATCAAAATTGTACCTCTGTGAACTACGACATGCATTCAAGAATTGGTTCAACGATAAGGTGTTGCCACAGACGCTCTTTACGCTTTGATACAAGCTGATCAACGGCGCAACTCCAAACTCTAACTGGTTTGTATTCTGTAAAAGCTGGAACCCAGTGTGCGCAGCACTCTGGATGAGTTCCACATCCAAAGGTCTGGTGGTATTCACTTGGCTTTGGCCGTTGTTCCAGATCCCAGCATTGCTTGGTGCAGCGGCAGGAACTGCACTACTCCAAATAGAACTGTTTCTCGAGATACTAGGTTGGTTCCACACTTCACTTGCAGCAGGCACAGGCGCAGAAGCGAAAGGATCAGGTATGGCGTCCCCATTGAACGGACTAAAGTTATTTTGGAACTGGCTGAATAAGGGTGCTTGAGGTTGTTGGTGCTCAATTATATTCGACATTGAGTTCAAACGTGACTTCAGTCCCCAAGGAGACGCCAGAGAAGCTCCATTAGCGTACAAAAGACTATTGTGTGCAGATGGTGAGACGTTCGGAAGCAAATTCACAGGCATAAAGGAGTCAGCAAATGGCTGAGCCACTGGAACATTCTGAGCTTGAGGAGTCTGAGCTTGAGGGGCTGGCTGTACAGGTAACATTGACGTAGCACGAGCCTGGTACAACTGCTCCAAGATATGATTGGGTTTTTCTTCAACAACAGGTAAAACAAAACGCTCTTGTTCTTCGCGTGCGAGATTCTCTTGCTCTGCAGCTAAACGCTCCTGTTCTTCTCTTTGTAAGCTTTCAATTTCATATCTTTCTTGCTCTTCACGCTCCAAAGTCTCCCGTTCAACCTTTTGACGTTCACGCTCCTCTTCGCGTTGCTTCTTCAACAACTCTTTTTGTTTCTTTTCCTCTTCCTTCTTCTTCTTTTCTTCTTCAGCACGCTTACGCCTTTCTTCTTTGAGCTTCTTGGACTCCTCCTCTCGTTCCAATTGCAATTGTACCTTCTTACGATGTTCTTCTTCCTTCTTTTTCAAATCTTCAATACGCTTCTTCTTCTCTTCCTCCTTCTTACAACGTGCCTCCTCCTTCTTACGTTTCTGATCTGCACGAAGAGTCTCTTGTCTGCGAGCTTCCTCCTCTTCCTTGGCTTTCAATTCGTCTTCCTTCTTTTTACGTTCTTCCTCTTTAGCCAACTGCTGGAGACGTTTCTTCTCTTTAGCCTTTTCCTTTTGTCTCAGCTTCTTGAGTTCGCGTTCCTTCTTGGCAGTTTCTTCAGCATCCAACTCATCAATTAACTGTTGTGTCCTGTCTTGCGAAAGCTTTTCCTTGTATGCATTCTTGAGACGCTCTTGGAAGAGTTTGATAACCTGGATAAGGAAAAGTCGACGGATTTCTTGCATCTTTTCTTCCTCTGAAATCTCAGATTCTGTATCCGAAGCAGCTTCGTCGTCGTCATCATCCTCTTCGTCGTCATCTTCCTCTTCCTCTTCGTCGTCATCATCATAATAATCGTGGACCTCTTCTTCTTGGAGGACTTCCTCATCCTTTCCATCATCCTCGTCGATCCATGCAGACTTGTCCTTCAAGCTATCTTCACGCGCAGCTCTCGAGTCAGACAACGACTCCATCATCTCAATGAACGAATGGCCGTCATTCTTCAACAAATCTTCTGCAAAATTAGATAATCCTTGTGTTAACTGGTCATTGAGTTTACTAGCCATGGCTACAGTGTTGACGTCGTCACCGCTACCATTGAACATCTTGCCCATGTCCTCTAAAAAGTTCATGCCCTTTTCCAACTGCACCTTCTTGTGCAAATCGGTGATGATCTGTTTTAGAGAAACGGCCTTTTCGAGAATATACGCTTGCTCAACATTATTATTGTTGTAGAGCTTGTTGGCTTCCTTCATCTTCTCAAAGTCCAACTTTTCGATTGTTTCCAATAGCTTAGGGTCAAAAAGCTTGTGGAAAATGCGTTGTTCGTTGCTGAGCTCGTCTGTCAGGTGGTTGAAGTCGTCATCCAACGCTTTCATTAACTGGGCTTCGTCCAGCCTCGTGTCATTCACGCCAAGTTGCGCGATTCCTTCGTTAATTTCGTTAATTTTGTCGATTTTGCTCTGCGACGATGTCGGGGGCTCCAGTGCTTGCTGTACCTCATTTTCTAGATTCTCTTTGAGTCTCTGCTGTCGCTTCTGCAACTTATGTTCTTCTTCTAGCATGTGGAACCCTCCGAAAAGAAGTCCTGGAAGTGCATTCAAGTCATTGATATCTCGTATTTCGTGTATAAAGTCGATGATGTCGTCAAAGTGGTTGTCGTATATGTTTTCCAACTCGTCTTCAATGATGTTACTTCTACGTCCGCAATATGAGCATGTGCAGTTGTTGAGCATACTTGCAGCTCCTGCGGTGTTATGCGCAGTGCTTCCGCTGTTTCCATGCCCATGTCCACTTTGAACTTGATTCTGTCCATTCATCATCCGTGTTTCATTCTTGAATATCTCCATGATCGATTTCTTGTCAATCTTGACTAAAACCATCTTCTGCTCGTCGCCGAGCGACTCCCAGAATCTTTTGAGATTCTCTTGTTCTTCGATAGTGGCGCTGTCCCATATATTCGTGTGTGAGTTATGATTATGATTATGATGGTGGTGGTCCAGGTGATCATGATTCCCATGGCCATGATGACTATGATCCTGCGATGCCCGCTTACTCTCGTCAAGGCTTTCTACAATTACGTCTCCGTTGGCAGCCTGCTTGATCACACGCAGTGTGGGGTACTCATCTTCAGGCCGGTGTAATGTTGCATTCGTCACATTAGCCACCACCCGTCCCTTCTTATTCTTCTTGTTCTTCTTCTTCTTTTGTTGTTGCAGCGGGCTCTCAGGCTGATTGTAATCAAAATGTATCCCCTCCCCATTCTTAAAAGATCCGTTGTTGAAGGTACTATCCTTAGAACTGGCGCTTACCGTTCTGCTCTTCAGCTCGGCTTCCAGCATACTATATGATCCGTTTGAAACTCCGATTTCTCCAATTTTCTGGTCGCTACCTTGCTGTCGTGGAGTTCAATTGCTAAAATTGCCTTCCCTCCTCTCTAGTTCTGTAGATTCAACCGGTTTCAATAGGCCTTGGTGGTATTGGTTTCTAAAATTTTTCCTGATTTTTTTTTGTTATATGAAGGATAGTGTGTGTGTGTTTGATGTGTGTTCGAGAGTGTTGTAAGAGGTTTGTTATGGATCCGAAGGCGTTTGGTTGTGAGTGTGTGTGCTATTACTCAATGACTAATGGGCTATTTAAATTTTACAGGTTAATAATTGGCTTTGCTTATATATCACGTATATATTTTTAGTGTCTCATAAACACTTTGGTTAAATTTTTGGTCCAACTATTCTTTGACAGTAGTGGTGATTTCAGGGTCAATCGCAATCAATGGGTTGGTAGATTCGAGTTCCAAGTTGGCTTTGATGACTGTTGTTTCTTGTGGTTCTCCTTTCGGAGCCAAGGCAACTTCAACTTGGGCTTGGCTAGAGCTGGAGTCGTCTCCTTTGCCATGCAATTTACTCTTCAAATCCTTATTCTCTTCAATGACGATTTCGACTAATGCTGTTAATTTGTCAATTTTGTTGTATAATTCGTAGAATTCCCATTTGATACCTATTTTATTGGCTGCATGTACTGGTTGAACCACTTTATCGATATCGTTTTCAAATTCTTTCAAGTTGATTCTGAATTCAGGGTCTTGCATTTCGCCACTGCGTTGTTCTCTCAATGCTTGAGAGACTTCACTGTTACGTTCTTGAATTCCTTCCCATCCGCTTGTTGCCTCTACGTCATATCCATCTGTCAAGTCCCATTCAGTGTCAAACTCATTAGCATCGTCAGGTAATCCCTTGAAACGATTATACTGGATACGACGTGCATGCGAAAGCTCATACATAGTAATGTATGTGAGCAATGGCGAATAGATCACCAACATCACATAGTAGTTAAGCTTCTTGAATGATGCAGCATCCAAGAATAATCCAAGTGGAGAAATGCAAATCTCAATCAAATTAAGAGGTGGCACGTACAAATCTTGATCTGGAGCACGGATATAACGTAAAGTCTTTTGGGCTACTAATGCCAAATACTCATCGGTCGCATTCTCAACAATCTGTGCGTACGCTGTAGAATACAACGCAATCAAGATGTTCATCAAGATGACCGTGAGTACAAAAGAGTATACGTAGTATAAGATCGACGCATATGGAGGTACCAACTTGGCAAAGTCCTCAAAACTAGAGCCTCCAATAATAGTCTTGACAAGTGATACAAAGATCTTCTTTGTAGCATCACTCTTACCGTCCAGCGCATCCAATCCCAAGAAACCTTGCAAGAACCCAATAATGACGACGAACAAAAGAACAAAGAAGATGAGCGACTCTTTCATCATGGTCTTGATCACAACAATCATTGCTCCAACAAACTTCTCTGCATCCAAGTAAAGTAAAAGACGAGACCACATGAATGGTGCAGCACATGATAATATCCGGAAAGAGATCTCATCGTACCTGTCTCTTGCATGTCCATAGTTGTCCAAGCTAACAAACCTAAATGAGATAGCAACAGAAATAAGAAGATACATAGTATCGTTAAATACATTCCAGAACCCAAGATAGTTCCATCCAACATGGTAGAACTTGACCACTTCGTCAACAATTGCACCCAAGGTAATCAAGTAAAAGCCAATTTCAAAAAAGTCAAGCAGTGAAGTAGTTTCTTGGTGACCGTTCAACACGATGGAGTAGAAGACAAGATATATGATGGAGAAGAATATCTCCAAGATATTCTGGTAGAATGGAGTCTTGATACGCGCAGGGTCAAAGTGTGTCTTGACAGAATGCAGCGAAACGTCCTTGTACAAGACATACGAGTGTGGATCTTTGGCACTTTGGACGACCCAGCCACGCCACAACCACTTGACACAACGTTGGTAGCCAGATGAACCAATGACGATGGTGGAATGCATATCAACAGCCAATTCTAACGCACTCGCAGGTGGGGCATCTTCTTCGTTTAGATTGATCGTATAACGGTGAGTCAACATCCCTAAAAACAAGTACGCGTCATCCTTCTCCTCCTCAATGACCATTGCTGCCAAAGTCTGTGCAGCGACAGCCCTCAATGAATACAATTCATTGTCTGTCAACTCAAACTCAGACTGTTGCCAATACCAATCACAGACCTTGAGCAAACAAAAAACAAGAGATGCCCTGTACTTGTACAGAGAACTTCCCTTCTTACCATCACCTTTACCTCCAGCAGCACGATAAACTAACTCCAACACATTGTAATTCAATATCGGAGAGTTTTGCAAAGTGATGTCCTGTTCGGCAAATTGAATAGGAATAACCTTGTCAATAAGAGTCTTCAAATTGAGACAAATCCGCAATATCTGCCTTGAATTAGGACAGAAAGTATCAAGATACCCTGGGTTGGATATCGAACCAGCATCCGAAATCTGTGCCTCGTCGTCGGTAAGGGTCATGTTATGGTTTGCGTTCCTTTACTTTAAGTGAAATTTGCTATTATCCTCCCAAAAGGCGGTTTCCCAATTGGGATTTAAGTTGCAACTAAGAATGAGATGGGATGACGACGCGGAGTGCAAAAAAAAGGATGGTGAGGTGGAGGTGGAGTATACAGTGAAAGAAGATTAGAGACTATGAAGTGGTGAAGGTTGAGGTGAGAAATTGTTGGGGTGAGCAATTATAGAGCTCGTTAAAAGTTAAATGGACAAAAATTGGATGATTTTAGAAGAAATAGTTTAAAGAGTATTGACTTTAGTGGGGAAACTCACTTTTATAAGCAGAAGGCAAGTTCCATGAATAAGCTTTATTGTATATCGTAAACAAATGCCCAGGCAAACCTATGAATCTACAAATGACAAGTATTGTTGAAACAAATTTTATATAAACTCTTCTGTTTAGGCACGGCTTTTACTGGTTGCAAATACAAATTAACTCATCAAATTAATGGCCCGCAGATTCTTGGTCAAGAATAAACACGTCTTCAAGTTCATCGTTTGGAACTTCAACTTCTCTAAGTAACCCTGAACTCACATCGTAAATCATCCCCCAAACCTCAAGCTCTCCAGCCTTTAAAAGCTCCGCAACAAGTGGGAACCTTCTCAACTCCAGGACAGACTTTGCCACATTTAATTCAGATAATCTGGTAACCTGCGCCTTAGGGTTATCTTGTAACTGATTCAATTCTTTGAGGTTGTCTGCTCTAACTTGACGAATTGGGTTTAACCATAAATCCAAAACACCTCCGACCTTACTCTGTTTCAAAGAAGCCTTGACACCTCCACAATCAGTGTGTCCACTCACAATTATTTTCTTGACTTTTAACACTTCAACAGCATATTGGACTACTCCCAGCAGAGCAGAGTCATCAGAATGAAGCACATTGGCAATGTTTCTGTGTACGAATATCTCACCAGGTAAAGTAGCAAGACTCCCTTCACCCGCACGCGAGTCTGAGCATCCAATCCATAAAGTGTGAGGCGACTGTCCCTTACTATTCAACTCAAAAACATTATCACCATACTTGCTTTTAATAGAATCAATGAACACCTGATTACTTCTAAAATAATCTTCCTTGGTCGATTCCTTCTTCAACACAAACGGCAGGTCAATGGCAGCATCTGTAGACCTTTTGAAATCTGTAGGTAAGGCACCACTAAGTAAAATGAATGTAGTGAAGGTTGTAAGCTGCAAGAATCTCATGTTTTCTGCTTTACATATTCTTCAACAGATCTTCAGTCTCTATATATAAATTTCTTTGACGAAAAGCACCACAGAACGAAGTGATAGGGGGCAGAGCAACTCCCCCGGAATCATTTCATTCCATGGATTCCGCAAAGGTGTAAAATTCCACAGGGACTATTGTATCGTACATGCCCAGACTCCAAATGGTGTCATTTTTACGATAAAATCGGACCAATACACTAGAAATCTAACTCAAAATCGTTCATCCCGGCATTCATGAAGTATGTGCCTCAAATCATATCTCATATTATGGTCCCATGTTTCATTCGCATTACATATTTTCTTGTCATTAGATTGACCTT
Organism: Kodamaea kaohsiungensis (nom. inval.); assembly: GCA_030558205.1. Classification (NCBI taxonomy): domain Eukaryota; kingdom Fungi; phylum Ascomycota; class Pichiomycetes; order Serinales; family Debaryomycetaceae; genus Kodamaea; species Kodamaea kaohsiungensis (nom. inval.). Next base: position 360,953 of record JAJMRZ010000012.1, on the reverse strand, counting down.
GTTCATAATTACATTTAAATTAGTATTCAATCTAATAAAATCTCACTCTAATAATCTCCAAATACCTAATCTAAAAACCTATCTCATTACATTACTCTAGAAGTCCTGCTTCTACTAATTGTCATACTGATACAGAAAATTACAGCCCGTATGTTGGAGTCACTACTGTCAAATTAAGCGAGTCCCGGAGCCATAGGCTGCAAAAAAAAAAAAAAAGCTAAACACTCGCGAACGCTTTTTGAAAGGTCAGCGGGGTATCTACTTTAGTGTCTGAACTTGAATGATTTGCTGAGGTTTGTGAAATAGTTGGGGTAATTGCAGTAAATTCGCCCAAACTTCCCTTTTCCAAGTCGGATAGTTGTGGAGAATCGGCAGGTTGTTGTTTAGGTTTCAGTTTGAAAAGCTTGGCTAACGACAGAGATGGTTCTTCAGACAAAGGAGTTTGGCGACCATTCTTGCGAAGAGCTCTCAATTCAGTTAATGGATATAAATCGTACGTCCAGAATGCCAAGAGTAAACCGTACCAGAAGTGGAAAGCCCATTCTAAGATGGACGACACAGATTCATTTCCCTTCACATATGCAACACAACAAGTGGCTGCAACAGTGATGGTAACTATCAACCAAGCGATTTTAACAATGAAGGAGATAGTGAACTTGTTCCACTTTTCTCCATTGACATACTTTCTGTAGTATTGACCCATAATGTAGTAATTAACAAAGTTGAGTGCGAGTGATGTCATTACAAGGATAGCAAAGGTTGCTAATAATATAGCATAGTGAGACGAGGCTCTATTCTTGTTGTGAATGTAGACAGTACCAACCAAGGCTTGAACCACAAAAAAACATTGAGCTAAGATCCCTATGGTGATACTGGCAAAGGCTAACCTTTTTTGTAAGGTTGGTCTTATAAATTTGATCAACTTACCAATCTTGCGATGGTAGTATTCCAAGTACATCAGGATGCAAAATGTTATTGAGTGGATAACAACGAAGGCCATAAAGAAGCCAGGGGAAATGATAGAGCCAATTCTCTCTAGTGGAATGGGAGTACTAAACTCGTCATATTCCGGGTATGCTCGTGAACCGTCTGCCACCCACATACCCAATAAACCAAATAACATTATGTACCAACATATTAAACCAAATAATGGGATATAGTAAAAGTGATTAAAGTTGGAAGTTATATATATGAAAGCGCCCTCAATACCCAGAAAGCAAGACATTGCACTTGAAGATGAAACAAGCAAGTTGGGGCAGACTCTTCATCTTTATATATTCTTTCAAAAATAGGGTGCAAAGGACAGATGACAATCTTGGATTAATTTTACAAAAGAACAATCCCTAATGCACAGTTTGATCGAGACAATAGCAAGGAAAACCATGATAAACCATTCTGGGTATAATGACTGCAGCATAAAGAGGTTGTTTGTAAGTCATAATAGATGACAAATAATGGAACAAGTGATTCTGTATGGAGGCATTATCATTTATTCTTGATTTGGGTACAATTTAACAATAGAGAGTTGGTAAATAAAAGCACAAAGTGTACTGACCAGCTGAGATCTAACAATAGTGAGCAACAGTTCGGACTGTTATTTCAGGCTCCGCGAATGACGATATGTGGATCCTCGGCAGCTGGAACACGCGTATTGTAGACCACTCTCATGTTTTAATGTTTCGTCAGTGCTAGACGGAAAAAGTCATATTAACGAATATTAGAAAGCCCTGAACCTGCGGCTGAGACTCAGCATTGTGTATATTGTCCTGTTCAAGGGCACATCTGTACACGCGTCGATCAGCATGACTTGGCATAAAGTGGAACTTTATATATATAATGGAATTACAATGAAATGGGTTAGTGGCTGATTAAGAACCCACGAACTTTCATCTTAATAGAATCTCAATATACGATGAAAGGACGCCTCACCGTTGAGTGATCAATGTTGATAGGGAGGCGTGCGGTGACCACGACTTCCTGTGCGACAAGCGTGATCAATCTATAGGCGAAATGCTGCTCATTTTTTTACCCTTTATACCATTCTTCACATGTACATGTTTAGTCTGTTGTACTTTGATGTAATTCAACATCCCTTAATATGTAAACTTAAAATGATCAGTAAATTGGTGCGTTTTGGGTTAGTTCAGCAATTTCTTGCGGAGTAGTTTCAATCTTGGTGACAATCATATCAAGCATAACCAGGTGGATCAATCACACAGATCGCTCCAAGTATTAGATCCTTTACATATTCCTTATGTCACATTTCAAATCTTATTACATGTCAAATTTCAAATCTCAAATGTCAAGTTTCATGTTCATTTTCATGTACATTTCATCATTTAATACATGGTACATTCATGGTTGATTCAAGATATTCATTCAAACCTCTATTTGATATCCCTTTCCTTTCAATCCATCCATCTATTCCTCTTCCTTATTCATTAGTAAATTCTAGTTCTTCTAACATCCATCCCTTTATTGTTCTATTTCTCCCATTCTGGGACATCCCCCTTCAAAATTTCATTTTGGGCAAAATTCTCGCCAATCTTGGTCCATTTCAAGTCTAATACATTTTTATGAACAATACTCAACTTTGAAGAACAATCAATACGAGCAAACAAACAACAAAACATATAACAACATAGGTCAATCCTAATCCTACCCATCCTACAAAAACTCAAAGTCCCCTTCTAATGTCGCGTTTTCAAAACTGTACATCATAGCTCTGCCCATTTTTTTTTTTTGCCCATAAACCGCCTCTTCGATCCATCTTCCCCTTGTTTAATTGAAGGGACACATGCACGCAGACGCATCAGAGCACCGTTAAGCTTGCCATAATCAGCCTTCAACCACCGTTTGAGTGTGTCGCTCTTGGCTTGTAATCAACTAGAGGCTCCCAAAAAATATTTGGTTGCGATGGGAATCCAATGAACAATAGGAATTTTTCACTATTTGTTACATCTTTTGCAGAGGTGCCTCGGTTTAGTCTTTTGTCTTTATCATACGCTCTGAGTTGATTATTATTATTATTTTTATTATCAGATAACTTTTGAAAGAGATACACACTTGAGAGAGATAAATTACCAATCCAATTCGCTAATTCATTTTAGGACACGTTTGTTGCATATCTCATCTTATCCACTCCAATCAATCCAATTCCATACGCAATATTAACATCCACTAAATTTCTAGGGCAATAATTAAATATGCAAACGTTGATGTAAGAACTAGTACAAACGTAGTAGCACCCACAAGGAGGTGTTTGTACTACGTAAGTTTCGTGGTTTGTGGTGTTGGCTTTGCGGCTATTTAGTTTGCGACCATATTTGAACCACCCCATAATACACACCAACACTCTAAAAGCCACTTCCATATGAATCAGCAGACTACATTAGCTTCTATTTTGAGAAAATCTCATCATATTAGTCCACTTTTCCACTCCCATTTCATAGATAACCTTTTCTGTAGACAGCAACTCTGAGTTTAAAAGTGTATTTCACCAAACCACAAGCATGCTAACCTTTCCCTAAAATGATCCCACATAATAGAACAATAGTCTATTTGGGTCTCAAAATCATCCCTACAGTTAGTGTTGCCAGCTACTTTGACGTGTACATAGACGGGGAGCTGAACAATCGAACGCAGCTACTACCCACACCGGTTCTTTCACTTGTGTTACACTTTATCTACTCATCTTTTGTGTCCTACTGGCTTGTGTGTCTTGTCTCGTGCTTGTAAACACTAACCTGTACCATATAATCATCAGAAAAATCTCCCCAAATATAACTTAAATCTATACACCATTCTTTTTATCAAAGAGATAAACGAATCTTTTGTGAATTTCCTACAACTGATTGCTTCTTGTTCTTAGTCTGGCTAACTTTTCATTGTTATTCACTTTGATCAGAAATATATTTTAGGCACACCTATCGTCAAGCGGGTATTTATACACACGAAAGAGCCAGGAAAACACAAACTTTTCTTTGCACCTAATGATAATGAAGCAAGTGCAGACCTTTCCCCATCCGCTACTCAATAGTAAGCTACTTGGTGAGGATGTTCCTTCTCCTCTCAACGAGTTGACCAACGCTTTAGATAGCTACTTACAAAAGCAAGAGTTGGAAGATGAGCCCGGTTTTGTTTCGGCCTCCGCCACCATATCAAATCAACCGACAACCTCAACGACAGAGAACTCATCCATGGGTACTTTCACACTTGCACCGGGATCAACAAGTCCCCTCAAACGTACCTTGGAACTGCCCTTTGGTACCCTGCTCAACCCAAACACGAAGAAATTGCTGCATAACAATAAGCAGTCCTTCTACACCACCCAGCCTACTGACTTAATGATGGACTACGAGAAAGATCGCTTACCTAGCCCTACAGTAGAAATGATGGATCTGTCGGCAGCGGCGCATGACTCGTTGGAACCATCACGCGCTAGACAGCAACTTAACCACCAAAAATCGAAACCAAAACTCGTCGCGGTGAGAGAAGATCCTCTGTCACCGCTGCAAAATGAGGCTGAGTTCACCATGCCTACTAAAAAGCGATTCTCACTTCTGCGACTCACACTGACCTTGGAAAAGAGCCGCAAGTTGAATCGTATCTCTTTGACCAACTCATTGAATAGACTCTCACTCGCAGGAAATTCAAAATCATCTCTTCCATACCAAGGAAATCCAGAAGCATACACTTCAAGAGCAAGCATCAGCTCAGAAGTATCAGTAATGAGTACAGAAACAGACTACACGCAGCTTCTGCTGACTCCCTTTTGGAAGTATCATGTTTTGAAATTTGGCAAAGACATGTACTTGACAACAAACCCGGGCCTTAAGCATGTATACTGTAGAAATGGGCCGGGATATTATGTTGAGACGATCTTTGCGGACAAGAGCAAGAAACCAAAAGCACACAATGGATTCACCTTGATCTTCCAGGACACAGATAGCCTTGAAGTCGGCTCGAAAGACAACAGACCACCCATTATGATTGTAACCAAAAAGCCAGAAAGCGAGGGTGGTCACTACACAGTATCGATCCAGCGTCCCCAGCCTGGTTCTGCAAACAGCTCACAACTGCTGCTGCTGCCACCAACACCACCTCACGCAGAAAGTGTCAGCTCAACACGCAAAATGTTCAATGGCTTGCTCATCCCGAAAAAGATTAACAACTCATACTTTCCCAACAACCAAGTTCTGGGCCACCAGTTTCAAAACTATGAGTTCAAGGACTTCAACAATGTCAAGTGGAACGTGGGCCTGATCCCACGAGTTAGAGTGGCGAAATCAAGTAAAATCTCAAACAGACTTAGCACCGCCAACCTCCGTGCTGAAACTGCCCCAGAAAATGAAAAAGTCAAATACGTGGGTAAAAAGAACATCTACTTTCACCAAAACTACATTGAGGAAGAAGACTGGAGTAATCCGCTGAACATTGTGTACAAGGAACAGTCGGGAGACCCACGCAACATCTACCTCCACGAGCAAAGCTCATTCCCCCCAGTGCTTGGATTATACAGACCTTATGAAACCAACACTAGAAAAAGAATTATGAACGCAATCACAAAAAGACCAAAGTACCAGATTCCCTCGGTACCGAACAGAATGCAGCAGGTGAATGGGAACCATCTCCAATCGCCTCGTTTGTCGCACCAATCATCACAGAGTTCGCTCAACAACAGCGCCTTTGACCGTTCGTTTGATTCACTCACTACTACAACCACCCACCTGTCTAAGATCGCAGCAAGCCAGTTGGACCATGACTTGGGCGCAGGCAGCGATATACGCAAGTACTACAAGGGCGGTGATGGATTGTACTACCTGACCAACCCTAGCGATGACACTCCGGACGAAAACAAGTTGGGATGGGTCACAATCTACGAAGACACTAGGTTGTTTTCAGGAGAACAAAACAAGGGTATGTTTGAAATGGTGTTAGGCTTGACCTTGGCTGCTGGATTCGAGCGCAGCATGGACTAATGAATAATGACTTACAGGACTAAAAATACATAACTAATGAAGGATTGAAAAAGATTCACAATATAAATTGTAGATTGAGCTCGCTAATGTATAGTCTAACATCGCGGACGTCATCATGTAGTATTATTTGCAGCCTTTTCTGTACAATGCGCAGTCACCAGAAAATCTATTGTTCATGCTGAGCCCTGCAACATCCCTTCACTATTGTATTCTAAACGTGATTGTAAACGTTTCGAGCCTGGGCAATCACAGAAACGTTACAAAAGGCAAAAGAAAACAGGAGACAAGGCTAAGCGGCTTTTTAAGTTTAACAGCTTTCGCTAGAATACAAGAAACTTCTTCATCTGTGGAAGAGGTAAAGGATGGATGCAATGCAACTTTATTGAGAGATTCTATCCCTTTCTATTTGTGAGTTAAGAATCCAAGCATGGAAAAATCTGAAGGGTGCAAAAGAAAAATCATGAGGTTTATCTTGGTGTTGTCTGTATACATAACCGTAGGATATACACTCAATTCGCTCAAGGCGCGTACCTGCACCCACTCAGAGGCTTTCCCGTTCACAGGATTCAAGATAGAAAATCAAATCGACGTGCATCTGTTTGTGAACCAATACCATTTAATATATTGTAATGATAATAAGGTGATATCAGACATTATAATCAACAACACAATCCCATGGACAAAACCAATTGTAATTGGCAACGAGAAAGTTATTTTATCTCGTAGAAAGAGTTTTGTAATGCGTGAGATCCCGCTTTATTTTCCTAAAACATGTGTTGGTGCCATGTTTACTCAGAACATGACAATTCCTCTTATCGCAGAAAACATATTTCACAATTGGTTGGAAGTTAACTTGGAGGGGAAATTAACTTATCATATTCCTGTTTTAACGACTCCTCGTATTGATAGCAGGAAATCAACATTCAATCAAGGATGGGATGAGTACATTCTTTCAATGGAGAATTATACTTTAGATTACGATCTGCGTAAATGGTTTCGCAAGGATATTGATCAAATTATCAAACAGGTAAATTTGTACTTGAAGCATAATAAGGCTGAAAAACTCAAGGAGAAGGATTTCTGGTGGAAGGTAATTTTGTTATCAAGAGTAGTAACCAAAAGAGCATTTGAAAGATTAATATTCAATCACTCGACTTGAGTACAGATTGAGTAAATACACAATAAGGAGGTTTCAGTTTTGATAGATTTTCAGATTTTTGCACCCAAGAATTGTGAGCTCTTATTGTGAGCTTAATTTTTGAAATCTATTAAAAGAACAGTGGAGCTGATAGTTGGTTAATACCTTGTGACTCTAATTCTACTTCATCAATCAATTTCATCTATTTCAGAATCAGTAGATAAATCATAGTCTCGACTTTCGTTAGCATCATGTCTTGTTTTCCTGACCATTTCTTTGAACTTTTCATTACGTTCATGATCAGACACATCAAAAGGTATGTCTGAGGATTTCAGTCTTTTGTCTGGAAAAACCACATCTGCATTTGGAAGAAGTGAGAAATACGTAGATGAATGTGGTGGGATGCGGGTATTCAGTCTATTGAATTGAGTCAATATCAATTGGTTTTCTTTTTCAGTATTCAGCATCAAAATATTAAGACCCAGATTAGTTGCAGACGCTTTAGGTGATCCTCTCTTGTTGGCAATTCCATCGGGAACTTCAATTATCTCAATAGGTTTATTCGTTTCTATCACTTTTTTGCGTCGCAGACTACTTTGAATTGGTTTCACCTTCTGCACTGAGTTGCTTATGTTTAAATTAACATTGCTTAGGGCTTTCCTAACTGGTTTGTTTGTAGATGAAACCTTTCTCAAACCAATTAGTCTTGGTTTGATCGTTTGCAGTAATTTTACAGGACTTGTCAATTTTTTCACGGTTGGTTGATCATACTTCACGTCTACTAAACTCAATACTTTGTCAGACCCTTTTCTCGATAAAACTCTCGAGTATGATTCTCGCTCATCTAATATATCAACTAACCAGCCTTTATTTGTGAGCTTGAATTGAGAGTCTTTCTTGAGTAAACTTGTACGACCTTCCATAAAATCAGTGGTAACCATATGATGTTGCTCTTCATCATGTATTTCCACTCGATGGTTATGCTCATAGTATTTAAGGACACCGTCTATCCATTTTTTATCCTTCTGGTGGATTCGGTTGGAGTATAGAATCGTAAACTCCCGTACTATCGACTTGATCTCTTCCATAAGGACGCGTTCTTATTTTTTTAATCTTCAGATGTTTGTACAAAGAGGCCCTTGTAGACTTCAGGGCTACAGTCGCTTAATTACATTTTAGACTACACACATTACAGTTACAACTTATCTACATGTATTTTCCACCAAACCCACGACTTACACTATCCATTTCTTACTTTCCCTATCTTGTCTTCTTGTAATACTCCTTATCAGAGTAGAGTGATCAATTAAAAAAAAAAAAATCAATGAGTGAACCATTCCCTAACGAGTACAATGTACGTAAGGTAGCTCCATCAGATAGCAAAGCATGCTTCATCTGCTACAAGCCTACCGAAACAGTCATGCTTGGACAGACCAATGCTGATTATTTCTATGTCTGTGCCAATCACTTGCTTGATCTGCTGTTTGCAGATAGTATTAAAGAGGAGAGTTACAACCTGTTGATCAAAAGGAAGCTGGAGATCGAGGAACTGTTACCTAAGAAGAAAGAAAAGGCAGACCTGTTAAAGCCATACTTGTGGACTAAACTTAAACTTGTTTCCGAAAAGGAAGAGAACAAGAAGAAGTTTGAGGAGGCAACTGAGGAGGTTGACAAACTTACTGAAGAGTTGAAGAAGGTTGATGAATCCATAGCAGGGTTTACATTTAAAAGATATACCTTGCACAAGGATGTTTATAGGATAAGAGTCCAAGGGTATATAAGAGCCAAAAATGAGAAGAAGAGACAAGAACGGGTTCAAGGAGACCCTACCTTCTTCCCAAAGGCTCCCACAGGAAGTTTGGCATAACCCTGACATGACGCTCATTGTCAAGTCCAAATAATATAAATGTGTAAGATTATAATATTCATGAATATACAAGAAACTAGAAGATGATATGTAGTCTCAGGTGAACCAGAATGGCTAACTTGTGAATAGCCCACTAGAACTAACCAAGCAATAGTAACTCTATTCTCCTTAAATTCTCGACTGTAGATCAATTGTACTCTATCCACTTACTAACTTTACATTCAACAATAAGTAGAATATTTCTATTCATGGTACTACCACTCTCCTCGGTAGATTTGTATCTATTTACATCTATTTACATTATTTCTTAGCCTTGCAAAAAGGGAATCCTAAGGCACTCAACAAGGTTCTTGCTTGTTCATCTGTTCTGGCAGTTGTCTTGAAGGTGATGTGAATACCATTAAGGTTTGGAAACAAATCTTGGAAACTTTCGATTTCTGGAAAGTACTTGAGGTCTTCTGAGTCCATTCCAAATGTGATGTTACCTGTGGTGTCACCGGAGCTTAGTCTGATACCTTGGAATGTTCTGACTCTTGGGAGAACTAATTCAGTCAAGGTGGATACGAATTGAGACATGTCAAGGCCAGTGATTTCGACCTTGGCACCACATGCTTTACCCTCTCTCAACTTCCATTTCAAGATATTTGCTTTGGCGTAAACCTGCTTGGCTTTGACATTAGTGATTTGTGCAAGTTGTAATCTGGTTGAAATGTTTAACCAACTTTCATCCAAGGCATCTTTATTAAAGGATTGAATGGAAACTGAGGTTAATTCAGGAACATTTTTATTGGTAATAGGCTTAACATCCCTAGTTGGTCTTCCTGTTATTCTAGCCTTCTTCTTATTACGGTACAACTTATATGGAGAGTCAGTTCCCCAACTTCTTCTCTTCTCACCAAATATGACCCTAGAATTATGGTCGTAGTTATGCAAAAGCAAATCAGACTTCAATGTGTTCTGATAATGGTCTCCCAACCTATCTTGATCTATCTCAGTTGGCTTGAAACCTACAGACTCAATATCATCTTTTGGAAGTAATAAATTCTGGTACTTTGGCATTAAAGCTGCCTTTTTGATCTTAACCAAATGATGGACAGGCTGTACCGTAGAATATCCAGGCTTGCCAAACACCCTACTCAGGGAAAAATGACGAAGAAACTGCAACGACATTCCGACTCTCCTTCTACTTTCTCTTTGGCTTTGAAAATTTTGAACTTGAAAAATTCACATTTGTGGTTGTTAAGTACAGGATTTACACATATGTGATAATGATGCGGTAATTTAGAGAACTAGATGAAATTTAAAATACCAAACACACATTGAGATGAAGTTTGCATTGCCGGACGAGCTTGCTTTGGTTAGTCCTAGTGACCCACTTCTCTCTCCATATACGGCGAACACCTTTTTGATAGATACGCTGCTGAGAAAAATCAACCAGGTTAAGCAATTAGACCGTCAAGAAGAGATACAACTTGAGTATGATAGAATAGAATCATTAGTGAATCAGTTATCAAAGACATTCATAACGGAGGCTTTAGAGAATGACGTGGTGCGGGATGGATTTGTTGATAGATCCAAGTTAAGAGTTGCAACTTCTGATGCAAGTATCGAACAGATACGGAATCAAATAAACAGAACACTCTTTGACCAAAACAATGAAGTTCAAAAGATTATAAAAGCGGAATTGGAGAGACAACGCTTGGAGGAAGAACGTAAGAAACGAGAAGAAGAAAAGAAGAAACGAGAAGCTGAAGAACTTAAACGTAAATTAGAAGAAGAAGCCCGTCGACAAGAAGAACTCCGTAAGAAACAAAAAGAAGAAGAGGAAAGAAAGAAGAAGGAGTTGTTAGAAAAGAAACGTCTCGAAGCAGAAGCTGAAAAGAAGGCTACAGAAGCTGCAAAGACTGCTGCTGCTGCAAAATCAAAGGAAATGGCCAAACTAGAAGAGATGAAGAAACAACAAAGTAAATCATGGACTGACTTCAAACTGGTGGAAACAACATTCGCAAAGTACATCCAAGACATTGCTGATATAAAGACAAACGTAGTTGCAAAGGTCAGTGCAGATGTTAACATCAAAAAGAGTGCTGGCCAACTTAAAAGAAAAATCAACCCCAAGTTTGGACAACTTGCAAACACATTTTCACAGTTTAACAAGGTCAAAGATGAGGTGATTCAACTTGTTAGCTCTGCCAAATCACATGAACTAGGATACCGTTGGATCCTTAACGTTATAGCTAAGGCAATTGTAGATCAGGCTGAAACTGAAGTTATTGTCCAACCAAACGCCGCAATGCCATTAGCCAAATTGGCCTACTCACTCTTGGCCACATTCCCTGAATTTGAATACTACCTCATAGCACGTTTCGTGAAAAAGTGTCCTTTCATCATAGGATACACTAGAACTATAGACACAGAAGAGGGACGTAAAGCTATGGGATGGCGTAAGAAAGAAAACGAATGGGAAGACGAAGTGAAATACGATGAACGTGTTTCTGGAATAGCGATGGTATGGTCGGTCATGACTAGACTCACTGATATACAACCACAAGTAGATAATTTCTCCTTTGAATCTAGTTGGAGATTTTTAGCTAGAATGCTTAACACCCCATTAGAGTTGATCACTAACATACACTACTCAATAGTGGCCAATTGGTGGGAGGCACTGGCACAACAATTCTTACAAAGATTCGGTAAACAAGGTCAAAAGATAATGTTCGCATTAGTTGGACCTTGGGTCGAACAATCAATGCTGCGTAAATATCCAGCTGCTGCCCGTTTGTCTATCTTGGGAGAAGATTGGTTGAATAATGGGAACTTACATTCTATAAAGGAGATGCTGCATTAATTAAATATATTACATTACTCGGAATCACTGTAGCTATCTGACTCTGATTCAGATTCAGACTCAGACTCATGGTACTCTACCTTCTTCATTACACGAGAACTTTTCCTCTCAGGTTCTTTTAGCTCCTTTGACTTTTTAACAACCTTGCTTCTTTTCACTCTCTTTGGTTCTGCTGGATTTAATCTTCGCTTTGGAGCAGAGCCAAGTCTCTTGCCAATTGGTTTCTTCAATTCTTCTTGAATTGCTGCTGGGATAAATACTTGGGTTACAATCCCTTGTGCTTCCTTTGTGGAGCTCAATGGAACAAAGATATCACTTGGTAACTTCAACTTCCCTGGCCATGTCTGCATGGTCCAGTTCTTGTGGTCGCTGTATTCTTTAATGATCAACTGCGCCAATTCAGCAATTCTGTACAAGTTAAGTACTTCTTCAGGGTAAGGTTGTTCGTCGTACATGGACGAGTCTAAAGTAGCATCACGGTACTGCTTAACTCTGCTAGCAAAATAGTACAATAATGAGACATTGTCCTGGTTAGCAATACTTGAAACAAAGTACGTGATGAATTTGGATGCGTATGCAAACGACTCGACCACCTTCCCTTCAGATTGAAGTTGTAAATACTGTTCGTGGTGCGCTAATATATGTATAATACGCACCAATGACTTCTCCAACTTTATACTATTCTTTGCCAAGTTTCTCTTGAAAAGAGACTGAATCCACATATTAGCATTGTTCTTCAATGTAACCGATGGCTCCAATGCACTGAAGAATATGATAGAAAGAAACCGGTCGCTAACCAACTCGTTGGCTAACTTACGTTGCAATGCTATTAAAAATTGCAGTCTCACTTGCTCGTTCGGGTCTGTCAACAAGAATGTGAGTCTACGTAATGTGGTTGGATGGATCATTTCACTGTAGATGGGGTACTTTGCTAACTTGAGCAAATACAATCCAGCAGTGAGTCGGATTTTCAGCTTATACAACTCAGGAGTTGGCCAGCTAGGCAGCAGCTTGTTGATGATCTCACCACTGTTTCCGATAAAAGACATGAGTAATTTGAGAACCGGCTGCGCATTCGTTGCAATCTCCTTCTTATCTTCTTCCAGTACAGATTCGATATCAGTTTCCAAGCCTCTCAAACGGTTCACAAGAAGCCTAAGAGCTAATAATTTTTCATACAAGGTAGAGTGAAGCTTGTAATCATTATCAAGAGTTTCGTCATCTATCCAACCATCTTCATCATTAATAGCTTCACTGTCAATGTGTCTATTTTGCAAAAAGATCTCCTTGATAAGAAGTTGGGTCAAATCACTTGCCTTATCTTGTACTGAAATTGGGTCCACAATAAATAATTCTGCAATCAGTGAAAGGTGTGTAACAAATTTGTCGCTATCCAAGTCGAGAGGGTACACAGCATTTACTATTGCTGAACAGCACACCTCTTTGCGTTCTCTCAAGTTTAAAATCTTAATACAGTACTTTGCTTCGCGTGGTGTCCCATTAATTGCAATCTCCTTGAGTGCTTCCGAGAATTCGTAAGCTACAGGGAACAACTCAGGGTACTTCTTGACAAAGTGGTACATAGTTCTTAACTGTAATCCCATTTGAACGCTTCTATCTTGGTTGTTGATGATCAAGTCAGTTAATGCTTTAATGTGGAACTTGAATACGTCTGGAATCGTTGTCGATACGTTGTCTAATATCTCGTTAGCAGTCGAATACCACGTATTGGCAGGGTCTTTCGACCAATTTATTAATTCAACAATGTTTGACTTGTTGTACATGAGAACAGATGATCTCAACAAGAGCAACTTAAATGTGGTTATCATGTCAGTAGTTGCTATGCCAGGAGCACCTTCAAGCTTGTAGTTTTTCAGATCATTCAACTTGTTTATGAATTCACGAATCGAGTTCCTGACAGTGTTGTAGTCTGATTCTGGTGATGTGCATACTTTAAGCAAGTAAGTAAATCTTGATTTGCCCAACTTAGCAATACGCTCGACACACTGATACGCAGGCCAATTGGAAGGAAACGATGCACATATCCAGTTAATTGTCTTGTCCAACTTAGTTGCATCAGGATTACGCGACTCAGTCATCTCAACAAACAATTTCAATACCTTGGCTACCTGCTGTTGTCTCTTGTTGACAGCTATAAAAGACTGCTTTCCCTTGTCGTCCAAGTTGTGGAAGAACAGAGCAATACGAGTTGTTCTGATGAGGGGTTTACCTTCAGTTATAGGAAGCAATTTCTCAAACATGCATTGGTCTACAACTGCATTAATGCCAGCATCGTTGATGTAAACGAGTGATAAGATTTGGTTTGGTATTTGGATCTTTATCATCAGCTCCAACTCTTTGCTTTCAGTTTCGTTGTGGTTACCAAAGTCGAGCTTTACCAGAGATCCTTGTGAAATAGCAGTACAGTATTCGTTATAAAGTGAACCGTAAATCTCTATAGCTTGGTTACGGATCTTGACAGATTTTTCTCTAATCAAATGAGAGAGTGTGGTCATGATGTTGAGGTCGCATACTTTGTTGGTGAAGACGTTGAAAGGTACTTGTGAGATTGCTTTGCATGCAGCGTACCTTACTTTTTCGTCAGTATCAATCAAGCACTTGTAAAGGCAGTTTACAAGTGCATTGTTGATTTCAGTAGTCATGTTCAGTGCAATTATAGCTGGAAACTGTTCGACCCATTTCGTACGAACCTCTGGGGCTATGTCAGTAGTTTTCTTGAGCCAGTTGGTCCAAGTTGATTTATGAGAAAGGTAAAAGGTGGCACTACTATTGCTGCCTCCTGAAAGTGGGACCTCTTCTATATTTTCATCTCTTAATGAAGGTGGGATCATCTTTCCTATGGTGTCAACTGCAAGTAACCGTATTTTGACGTCATCTGCGTTCAACTCATCTTCAATGAGCCCCATCACTGAGCTGAGCATTTCTGGGAGGCATTTCCATATCAGGATGGCCAAGTTGTGTATTTTTTGCAACTGTTCCATTACGCCATTGGTTGGGTCTTCAGCCGTGGGACCTGCTGATTGGTAGAGGATCTCTGAGCAGTACTGTGCCATTTGACGTGACATTCTGTCAATATTAGCCTCACAGACTTTACGTGAAAATGTGAGACCGGCATTTGAGATGTTGGAGCTGACAATTCCACCACCATTTGCTGTGCTACTTGTTAAAAACTTGCTCAAAATAAGCTTGAGGACTGGTTGAGGAATCACCTCCAGCTCTGCAATGATCTCAGAAAGGATATCACAGGTAAGTGATTCCAATTTTGTTGGAAAACCTTTGCTTGACAAGTCGTAGAATGTTGTGAATATTAGCTCGATGAGTTCAGCCGCGTTGGGCAAGTCTGTGATTAATATGACTGAACGTACTTCCGCAAGACGTTGCAATAGGTAACATTGCTGATGGAAGTATGGGTTTTCTTGATCGCTCAACTTCTTGAATTGTCTAAAGAATGCACGGAATATATCAGAAAGTTGTTGTGCTGTGAATGGCGCGTTAGGTGCGTTAACTCTAAGAATGTCAGATATAGCACAACATGTCAATGCTTGGACTCCAACATTTGCATGAGAAAGTAGTTTCTTATTAACAAGCTCTACCAGTATAGGTTTAAATACACTTGGATCTTCAATTGATTCTTGGTCTAAACTTGATAATTCATCACTCAATACTTGAAGTCTAACCAAGAGTTCTTTTGTAGAAATAGGATCTTTAACGGTCGATACAATAGATTTAGAAAACTTAAGAGGACCCTTAGCTTGCTCCTCAACTACCTTGGCTTTCGACTTCTCCCTGAGTCTAGACGTACGAGTCATTGATGATGTTTGTTTTATAAAAGTACGCGTCTAAAAAAAAAAAAGTTCATATTTGATCTGGTAAAAATTTGGTTGTGTAATAAATACACGGGTTACGAGTCAAATATGAAAAAAGTGCAGATTAAAAGTCACTTTACTTAGCCTCTATGAAGATGCATGAAAGATGATGTTGGTTGTACAGCCTTCAAAGTATTGTTTGACAATAACGGATATCAAGAATGCATTAGCGGGAATTCTAAGTTCGTATAATTAAACATGTAGGTTGAATAAGATTACATTAGTAATTACTTTATATGACTCTTATTTCGCACATCTTTAGCAATGTAAGATTACTGCAGTATTCCTCGGGTTAAAGTCAACCGCTAGCTTCCAACTTAAAGTATGAATCAATAGATCGGAAACATGGAATGGTTAGTGTACTATGACACTACTGCAAAGAGTCACACGAAGCGTCATTGATGCAGTAAATTGAACCAATAAGATTGAATTATTTTTGCCGTATGTCAAAACTTGTAGGCCTTTGTATCACAACGGCCAAAAAAGAGGCGTACAAGTCCGATGAGAGAATGGGGGATATGAATGGGGGGTAAGGATCTCAGAATTCCGTTTGTTGTATAAATATACTATGCATCCCAATCATAATCATTGAACTCTTTGAGCTAATGCCAAATAATGATATCGAACATAATGATAAAAAGAATGAATTCCCATTCTCTGTTTTTGGGAAAGGTGAAAGGTACATGATTATGATAATTTTATCAATCGTTGGTTTTTGGTCTTCTGTATCCACACCTATTTTTTTTCCAGCCATACCTACTATAACGAGATACTTTAATGTTTCACCTTCAGTATCTAACCTAACTGTTGTGGCCTATTTGATTTTCCAAGGATTGGCACCTGCTTTTCTGAGTAGTTTGGCTGATTATTTTGGAATTCGGCCTGTGTTGCTTTGTTCTTTGGTATTTTTTGCAGCCGTTTGTATTGCAATTTCACAGACAAATACCTTTTGGCTTTTAGCTGTGCTACGTTCTTTACAAGCAGCTCTGATCGCACCTGTTATTACAATCACATCAGGGGTTCTGGGTGATATATGTACGCAGGAGAATAGAGGTGGTTTTATTGGCACTGTTAGTGGGTTTTTACTTATTGGAACTGGGTTTGGTGCTGTTATTGGTGCTCCAATAATTAATGGTTTCAACTCATGGAGAGCTATATTTATCTTCTTGGCTATTGGTGCCGGTGTAACTTTATTGGCTGCTA
Source organism: Kodamaea kaohsiungensis (nom. inval.) (assembly GCA_030558205.1). NCBI lineage: Eukaryota > Fungi > Ascomycota > Pichiomycetes > Serinales > Debaryomycetaceae > Kodamaea > Kodamaea kaohsiungensis (nom. inval.). The sequence continues at coordinate 344,029 of JAJMRZ010000012.1, read as the reverse complement.
TTATAGTTCTTCCGGAAACTTCAAGGCAGATAGTTGGGAACGGATCTGTCATGCCTCCAAGAATTGCAAACAGACTGTTACTCTTGATGTTCCCTCGCTTTCGTCGCAGAATAACAAACGACACTTCAACCATAACACCAAAACATAAGTTTAATTTATTCAAGACATTCGAAATCTTAATCAAACCAGATGTCTTGTTGGTGTTGTTTCCTGGTGGAATCGTATTTTCATCAATGACTGCTGTGTCCACAGCAATATCCACTCACTTGGAAAAACCACCATACAACTACAGCGTGATTCAAGTCGGTTTGGTCTACCTACCTCTGGGTGTTGGAACTATGATTACATCATTTGCTACTGGACAATGCCTCAATAGGTACTACAGATACAAAAAAGAACAACATAATAACTTAATGAGAGAGCTCAAGAACACGGACCCAGATGCCACAATTGTACCATTCAACTCAGTCCACGCGCGACTCGATATTTGCTTGGTCCCCTTCGTATTTACCATTATTGGTCTCTTGATTTTTGGTTGGTGCTTGCACTTCAAAGCTCATGTTGTTCTGATATACATAGGCTCAACCATAGTTGCATCTGCCGTGACACTGACCATTTCTTGCATTACCACATTGATTGTCGATATGTTTCCAGAGAATGGATACACTCTGACAAGTGCACTTAGTATGGTGCGATGTCTACTAGCAGCTCTCATTATCGGCGTATTGGACTTTATGGAAAACAAAATGACAGTTGGAGGGACATACACTTTTTTTGCAGCCTTGTCTTTTATTTCAGGAGTTGCAATGTTCACTAGAGCTTACAGACTTAATTAAAGCACCCAAACCTTACTTTTCTTGAAACAATATCTACTCGTTCAGATTCATTTTGACCGAAATGATCAACATACATTTATCTTCAATTCTCCTGTAAATAATTCCTCAAAATCAACACCTCAAAGCAGACAATGATCTTTAACTGAAGATGTTTTGCATTGATAGGTTGACATTATCTTGCTTTTTGAGGTTTGAAAGATAAAATTGACGACGTTGTGATACTGTTTTTATCCCTTATTTTGATTCCACCATTATCATTATGCTCCACCATTGTCATAGAAAAAATTAGGCATATTCATAATTTGAGAGAACAATACTTGTGAAACGCTATCTTCATTGAAAAGGTCGTTTAGTAAATCTGGAGCATTTAAGTTGTTGAAGCCATTATCCAGTCCTAGAGAGCTTGGCAGATCAACCAGGCTTTTATACGCTTGGGTATTACCATCTTTCTGTAAGTCTATTGCAAAAGGGTTACTCTGCATAGGCAATGTAGTTGCGAATAAATTCTCAGAAGTACGATTTCTAGTTGAACTGGTTTGATTCTGGACAATAGGCTCAACAGGGTTTCCGAGTTCATACTCCATTTGTTGCGCTTGATTCTCCTGGCTCACCTCTCTGCCTCTAGGGTTTATCTTGCGTCTAAACTCGTCGTAGTTAGTGAAAAGTTCAGGAAATTGTTTTCTAGGCTGCTCTAAACACTTTTCCCACGTAACAGAGTATTCAGGGGTGCGTATACCTTTAACCTCACAAAATTTTAATAATAAACGTAAGACCAACTTCATTGTCAATTCAAGCAGTTGGTCTTGCGAGAATATAGACAATTTCAATTGTTCTGTTTTCCATTCAGTAGGACCAAAAAAGCCTCTGCAGCTGTCTATGAGTAATTGTAAGTCACTTTCGACTTCTGGGTAGTTGTATCGACTTATAATATTAGTTGTGAGTGTTAAAAAGGCACTAATAGGATAAATCAAGATCCAGTTGTACCATGAAACACTCATATTCAGATTTCTAGCTTGGTTTACAATCACTAAGATTGTACGAGCTGCATCTAGTGAAACATTTCTGCAACGTTCCATAAAGTTCTCGTCAACATTGTCCAGTTGGTTGTACAACACCGAAGGTAATCGGTTGATTAACAATAAATGCAACAAATAAATCAAATTGAGACTCAAGACTGATTCTCTTTTGTCGCTTGCCTTGATACTCTGGTACTTTTTAAAATTAGGATGATTGAAGAAGCACGGTCTTTCATCTTCGGGAATAGATCCAGCTAGCTCATACATCTTTCCATTAATTGCTTCAATTGTTGCGACAATCTCATTGTATGGTTTAGTTTGAGCAACTGCAGAAAACAAGTATGTGTATGATTGAGACCTCAATTGAGTAAGAAGCATCAAGTAAATCTTAATGGTTCCCCAATCGTCCGTAATCTTCACCGCTTCAAAGATATCTGCAATGGAACTTTCTTCAGGTGGACGAAGGTATGGGTGCATTGATCCAAAGAAACGGCTGCTCAAGAAAAGCCGTACTTTACTAGTTGAATTTGTAGTAATATCAGCATAGTCGATTAACGGTGGTTTCCCAGTCCTGTAACTGCTTTCCACATCGTAATGGTGACAGAGCCCCCACAACTGCTGCTTCTTTAGCAAAAGGTCTGGAGGTAAGTTCTCGAAAGTCTCTTGACGATGTAATCCAATCTCCTGAGCATATCTAATGGCTACAGAGGACAAGATATAATTGAGATTGCTTGTCAACCAGTTGGTGTCAAGATATAACATCAAAAGTAATATTCCTTCAATCGTTTCAATTCCGTCGCATACCACTGAAACACGATGATAGTAGAAGATCGCATTATCTAATAAAGCATTTTTAAATTCAACCAATTCATCCATGTTTATTGTATCGCTGTACCTTGCACTTTTAGGTTGGGTTGGGTCTAATGTAGCTGCTCTGGATGAAACTTTATCCAGGTCCATGTCATACTTATACGCAAGTGCTAACAATAGTGCAGACGTCATGATCAAGAACTCAGATAACTTAAACCTTCTTTGTACTTTTGGGTTATAGTAGTCTTCAAAGAGCTTTCTTGCGTATTTAGTTTCGAACGCAACACATATCAGGGGTACAAATGAATAGTACGAGTCAATCAAGTCGAAAATTAACTTCAGGTTCGAGGGAAAGGGCCTAGTGAACAACTGACGACGTTTCTTCAGGTCGATTATAGGAGGGTCGATCCATTTAATTAAAAACGTTTTGAAGTTGCTTAAGAAGACAATCGGAATGTTCTTGATTGGTAATGTGAAATCATCCTTGTCAGCTCCCAAGAAACTTCCAATGTAATCTACAGATTTCTCTGAAAAAAAGCACAAGAGGCAGTGTGAACCAAAGTACCTTTCTACTGACTTTGGATTAATACCGTAACAATCATCCTTTTTGAAAGTTTCCTGTGAAGAGTCTCGAAGGTTATCTTTCTTAATATCATCTTCTAGTATTTCTCTTGTATAGCTTTCCAGAAAACTCACCTTATTGTATCCATCCATCATGCTGTTATTTCTGCCTGGGGCTGGATCAGCAGGCTGGCCTATATTATCCAACTTACTTGACAACTTCATTAAAACAGTCTCGATATTTGACAATCTAGATTCTAAACCACCTAATTTGGAGTCAAAGTGTAGGAGCTGTTGGGTTACCGTGTCTGCGGGTTCCAGTTTGACCTTGTATTTCTTTCTCTTGGAAGGGATTTCGGCATAAATACATTCAACCCTACTATCACTTTTGCAGTTAGTACAGGGATTCTCTCCATCACATTTGATCTTCTTCTTGCGACACGAATTGCAAGCAATTCTAATCCTTTTATTTGAATGTCTCGTTTCTTCGCTTTTATCTTTGTTATCAAAGGTATCGTTGCTTTCGTTATTGTTGTCATAGTTATCTTGTATGACGAAACTGGGAGGAGATATGGGACTTAAATCACCCGCTAATGGTTGGAAAGAATTCTCATCAACAATATGCCTCCCTAGAATACTTTGCTCTTGTGCATTGCTATTACTTAAGATTCCATTCTGTGGATCATCTTCAAAAAGCTGAGCTTGTGCTTTAGATGTCAGGATAGCGGATGATCCGGAAGCAGATTTACTCCTCGCGGCTCTTCCTTTGGATCTCGAGTTCATTGGATCCCAGTATTCTACTCAGTTCTACCAGCTGCCGTTGTAACCTGTATCTGAGTTACTTGGCTCAACCTTTGTTCCTGTGCTACTTAATACTTTATATTTTTCAATCTGTATTTCATGTTGGTACAAAGAGGGTACATAACCATGCCTAAGCTGCTATTTTCTATGTACCTTGCTAGTATCAGAAGATAGAATATGAATAGTAGGAATCACAAACCATTGAGTAACCGGTCATGATTTTTCACGTAGCTGTATTGTATATGTTTACTGTTTGAAGAAGTGCAACATTAAATAATAGAAGCAGTTGCTTCTATTGAGTATTAACTCTAACATAACTAAAAGAATCATAGGCATTATCTAAATTGCTCAAAACAATTATTTGAGGACTTTGCTTATAGCAATTCAATTCAAGAGGTTATATTTGAATTGAATTCCACCTCTAAACCAAGAGTTTATTCGCATATTTTTTAGGACCTCTTGGCCTGACCGATGCGAAACGCTTCTAGATATTGTACCTGCTTTATGGTATTATTCAATTACAAGCCCAGATGTTATGTAATTCAAAATACTTCTAGTGTATGCCGTTATTTGCATATGCAGAGAAAATAAAGTTGGATCATATTTTAAGGAAGATTACAGAAATGCCTTAGTGAATTAGAATACACCTACTAGGTTAGACTTGAAGAAGGAGTCAAAAGAGAGTAACAATGGATAGTTGTGTTTTTAGATAACTGAAGGATTATTAAGGGTGTGGAGATTGAGTATTTAACACCCTAGAAGTTGAGACGATTTGCAGTCGTTAAAATAGATATTAACCATCAACATTTTTTGATGTCAATTATTACAAACGAACAATCAAGGGACAAGAGGATGATTATGGCTAGTCTATGTTTAGTCTACTATTGTTGTCAAACTAACCAGTATATGAAATAACAGACTGCATGAACAATGTCTTTATTGAAATCAAATAACCACATTTTTTACAGAATTGCTCCAATCTGTGAACGGATTGTTATTTGAGTTCAGTTCAGCTCTTTAAATTCACAAATTCTTAAACTAAAATGACGATATTCATTTCTGCACAACTTCATTAGTTGAACCTTCACAATAAATACTTCAAAGCACCACCCCACATTCCAATCCTTAGATTTTGTAAATAAAAAAAAAGATCAGTAAATTTTCAGATTCACTATACACGAAATGTCATTCAAGGTTATTGAACACACTAGGATCAAAGACATTGTGACCCATAGGCTTGCCTTTGAGGTTCCATTGAATAAAGAGAGTAAGAAAACTATAGTGGTTGTTGCAAATATTATTCAGAAATATGATATTAGTATACATAAGAACGAGGAATTCATTTTACCCCAAACTCCAAAGTTGATGGTTTACCTTGAAGGTGGTCCTGGGTTTGCTAGTGGAATTCCTACAACAAATACAGGAGCTACGAAGGAATTGATTTCGAGAGGATATCAGATAGTCTCCTTAGACCAAAGAGGAATAGGTTATTCTACCCCAATTGAACGCGAGACTTTTGACCAATTCAAGACCCCAGAAGAGCAATTGGAGTACTTGTTGAACTTTAGAACAGACTCTATTGTAGAGGATTGCGAATTGATACGTAAAGCATTGGATGTTGAAAAATGGTCACTCTTAGGTCAAAGTTTTGGTGGGTTTGTTAGCTTTTCTTACCTTTCAAAGTACCCAGAGTCTATTCGTGAACTGTTGATCACAGGCGGAATCCCCCCTGTTGGTTCGTCTGCTGACCAGGTCTACACTACAACCTTTGCTCGTACAGTGGAAAGAAACAAGCATTACTACGAAAAGTACCCTGAAGATATTGCTAAAGTAAAAGATATCTGTAATTACTTGAGCAAAAACAAATCTGTATTACCAAGTGGTGGCTATCTTTCTGTTGAAAGATTCCAGCAATTGGGAATTCTGTTCGGAGGCATGGGTGGAACAGACGAAATCCATCGTATTGTGAACAAGTTTGCACACGATTTATCACTCTTTGCAAAACCTACATACTCCATGTTGTCCACCCTTGACTCCACGCTTAGGTTCAGTACAAATATGATCTACGCCTTTTTCCTTGAAGCAATATACTGCGATGGCTTCAATGCCAAAACAAGCAATGCAGACTGGATAGCAGACAGAATAAGAAATGAAAGTGGTAATGAAAAGTTTGTTTACTCTTCAAACTCTGAAGTGGTTTACTTTACAGGAGAAATGATTTTCAAAAGCATATATGATGATTTCGCTGAATTAAACCAATTGAAAAAGTTGGGCGAGTTGTTAAGTGCTAACAAGACCTGGTCAAAGTTGTATGATGTCGAACGTTTAAAGACTTTAACATGGGATCAAGTACCAGTGGTTGCAGCCGTTTACTACCACGACATGTACGTTGACTTTAAAACAAGTGTGAACGTTAAAGAAGATATATTTGGAGACCGCAACCTCAAATTATACGTCAGCAGCGAATACTTCCACAATGGATTACGCACTCACCCAGATAGAGTATTGGGACAGTTGTTTTCCTTGTTGGATGCTGAATTCGATTAAAAATAGAATAAAAGAATATATGATATCTTCCGCATTGTGAAACACATATACAAACCTATATAACAAATAAAACTTCCCTTCTCGCAGCTCAACTAGCCTGCGGTTAAATCATACGATCAGGAAAAACTAAAAGTAATTGGAAGGTACAAACCCTATTCTTCCTCCCTCCAGTGCACCTACCAGCCAGTTGGGGCCATTCATGTACAAGCTTGGAACCGTTTGGAGATCTAAAATAATCTCAATTGGTTGTCCTTTCGCAAATGATAAATCCCCAACCTGTTCACCTTTAAATGCATGCTTTGCGAATTTAATTTCCGTCTCACCGCTCACATTCACTGCATTCTCAAAAAACTTGTTGAATCTCTCGAGTTTGTTTGTAGTTGAAAATGAGTTCTCGAATATCCTCGTTAAATTCATATTGTATTTTGAATGATGTACTGGAATTGGAGTCCTGCGGATCTCATTCTTGCTAAAATTGTAGAGGTACTTGAGGTCCTCATCGACGACATCAGGAGTCGCGTTATGCACAGCATCTGAGTCGATCGAAGATACATCAGATATGACTGACGAGTAATCGTCTCCGTCATCTTCCATCTCGCTTTCAAAAGATGAATGTGCACTGATTGGTGTTGGGGGGAGAGCAGTAGTAACCTTGTTGGCGGTGACAAGAGGAAGTGCCTTTGCCTCGCGTGGAGGAAGTGGAGGTGGCACAGGTTTTGGAACTAATACTTTTAGTTCCTCCTTGGCAGGTACAGGGGGTGGGATTTTCTCAGCCTTGGAAGTCGAGTCTTCTTTATCCTTGGAACCTTGGGTGGAGCCTTGAGTTGAGCTATTTGATTTAGTATCATCTTGAACTTCTTTGGGAAGTTCTTTCTGTTCAACAACCTCTTTAACTTCCTTTTCTTCTGTTGGTTCCTCAGTACCTTCTTTGCTTGCAACTTCACCTTCTTTATCATTTCCTACTCTTGTTATGTCACTTTCTTCTCCCTCTTTGTCTTCAGTTTCCTTAACAACATTCTCCTCTTTGGACTCTGTTACTACGATAGTTACATCCTCTCCCTCATCCTTCTTAGTATCATTACTATCTTCCAGCTTTCTAGGAGGAAGTGGAGGTGGAGAAGGCAGCACGTACCGTTCGACTTTTTTGTACGGATAATAAGCATGTGTCTTAAACACTTTGGGGTCATGATACTTTTCGTACTCAACCAAAGGATCCGCACTATCGTAAAACAACGAGTCTTCGCTCTTTGGTTTAAATTTATGGTCCTTGAAAATGCTAGGATCCAATTTTGGAACATGGTTTTGCATCCATGCAAAGGGGTCTGCTTTCTTCTGTTTGTGTTTTCTTGTTACGTCTTCAATCTTTTGAAGTTCTATAGCTGCTTGTTTATCCCAGTCTGCGATGATTGCATTGTACAGTTCTGACTCAAGTCCGTAGAATACCAGGAACTCACGCATACTCTTGGAGACTGTTTCCAATGATTCGACTTGGCGACACAATATCAACAGTGTCAAGTCTTCGACAAACTCGTCCAAGAAGGAAAAGACGTGAGGTAAGATGGTGCGTAATTTATGGGTGAGGTTTGTAATATCATTTGTATGTTGAAGTAAACTGATGTGAGTTTTATCTAATTCGTTCAACTCCTTGGGTCCCAATTCTCTTCTGTGAAGTTTGTCTAGTTTATGAGTTGCCTGTGCACATCTCACCTTTACCACTTTCCGTTTCTTCATCAACAGTAAGACTCCGTGTAATTGTGCGAGCATCTCGCTCACTTGGGCGTTGGTACTCTGGTGTGTTAGTTTCCAAATCTGCAATACCCAATACTTGGTGTCTTCCATTGCCAGGAGATAATTGGACAAGCGTTCGTCGATACTTGGAATGTCCAATTCCATTTCCTTAGGGTGCACCAATGGTATTTCCAGAGTCGCCTGGATCTTATCAAACTCATGGTAGTACTCTTCTTCTCCTTTATAACGAAGTGACTCGGAACCTATAAGCTGTACATAAAGTTCTGCAACCTGTTTGTTTCGACGAAACACAGAAGGCCAACGCAGTAAGGCCATCTTCTTGACATTGACTCGAATATACTTCAATGACTTGACCGCGAGCTTAACCCGCTTCTCAAAATCAGCCATAATCTCATCATCCATATCAAAATCCAGGTCCTTCGAATGGGTAACCGTGTCCTTGATAGCAGACCCAATCAAAGTAAGGTTGTCCTTGAGATCAACCTTTTTGGCCACGGAATTGCCGAGATGGGTGATATTATCCTTGATATCATTCGACGTCTTGGTTATCTGATTCATTCTCAATTAATAGGATTCAATAAAACTATCTAAATGACCATGCTTCGGCAAGTATGGAAAAAGTTTCCAGGTCGCGAGTTCGAATCAAGATGGACATTTTTCTGTCGCGTATCCGCTGATTTTTACGTCTCTGTGTACTACGACGCCTCGAAGGCTGTGACTACGTATTCTCTACATCAGACTCGGTCTCTGCCTTGTGTCTCAGGGCGGTTTTCTCTTTGCAACGCGTCCTTAAGCCTTGCGTGATTTTGGGTGCAAATTTATTTCTATCACGTGGATCCCCCCCCTTGGAGCCACTGGAGCCTTGATATGATATTAGAAGGCTGAGTAGCGATTAGAGAGGTGATGTTTAGGGGTTCAAAGGAGAAGTGTTTATTTGATTGTATTTTGTGTTGTTCACTTCTCTCTGTTGATACGTATCATTCTGTTCTTCAACAACACCTTATTCAGATTAAGGTTTTGTGTTTCTAATTGACTTTGGAAAGGGAAGGATAATAAACAAGGTATGAACAAGGCACGAACAAGGTGTATGGTGTGAACGAGGAGGTTTAATGGTGAAGGTGGAACTGTGCATTTTATATGAGACTGTCAAGATAAAAAGTGGTGTTAATTAAACCTAGAAAAGAATAGGTTTAGGTGGCATTATGAAAATATTAAATGTTCATAGTTAAAGAATCTTCCATTTAGTCCAATTTTCAAAAAGAATCTTTCATTTGCTTCTTTAATCTGATAGTTCATCGGACCAAATTACGATTTCATAGAGGAGTTCATTAGATTTCTAACATCATATTGCATTTAAAGGAGTTGCATTGAAATTATATAAAATATATTCATGTCAAATAACACCTCGAAAATCTAGTAAGGTACCAGATGATTGAAGAAATGGGAGTTCTAGCCGAATCTTAGACTAACAAAGCTTCATTTGCAGCCAAATAAGAAGTTGTAAATGTGTGAAAGGTTTTGAGAATCTATTCAAGATTATTATACTAAGGATGTCTTCTTTTTATATACAATTTAAACTTCTTCTCTTGCCAATTATGGTTACTTCAATTTATGTTGGGTGACCAGCACAAACTCTTTTTCATTCAAGTCCCCCATGATGTTTTCAATATTCAAGCTTGATTCGAGATCACCACGTAACATGACTTCTAAATGCTGCGGCAAAGAAGATGGGCTAGAAGGACTGGAATCAAAAGCCAGTTCGGTTGTAGAGCTAGTAGGCACTTTTCTAGGCAAAAATGAGTTAGATACTAAGGTTTGGTTGTCTTCAGTAGAGCTTGAGCCACGGGAATTAGTTCTTTTGGCAAAAGTAATTGTACTTGGAACATGAAGAGTATTGTTTGCAGCCGAGGCCCAAAAGGATGACAAGGGAAGCGATAAAACAACTAGCAAAGTGTACACTGCTTGCAATGCGGGGACACCGTATTTACGTGACGCACTTACAAACCCAACGACCGTAGGGATAATCATGGTTTGCGTAGCCATGATCAAAAGGACATGCAAAGCATCAAACTGCTTGAGACCCAAGTACCTTCGGGTACGAATAGCCAAAACCAACTTGATAACTAGGAAAATGTTAAAGTAATTGACGGAGACGGAAAACATAATTGTCGGAACGTTGCTCACCCAAACACGACGATATGATAAGGGTACTTCCAAATTGTTAAGCAAAGCGTGCTGGAATCTCCAATCTGCAACAGCACTGAAAATGTAGAATGCCACCAGAACCAGACCAAGTAAAGCCAACCCCAAGGTAATTACCAACCCCAACTTTTTGACTTCTGGTGACCTGAAAATAATGTATGCCTGATAGCACATTGACAATTCAACCAGCGTTATCATCAAGATATTGACTGCACTAGCAGACGTTACCAAAGCCAAGCTCTTCATCTGCTCTACGCTGACAATACTTGTGAAAGCGAAGCCCAATGAATCAAGAGGTGACACCAAATAACCATAGTTAAGACCTGCTCGAATTATAGCAAACAACAACAGAGCACTGTTCAAAAAGAACACAGGAGTAGCCTTGGTTTTGAGAATAATGATCAGTAGCAACATAATCGAGCACAGGCCAATGGTGACCCCGCATACAATACTTCTCAGAAGCGTAGCACGGGCATATTCGTCCAAAGCAGCAAATGGGATACTCTGAATCTCTCCAGAGGGGTCGCCAGGAATCGTGTAATTTAACAATACCTGCAGCAGAGCGTCGCTGGAAATGTAGATAGACATAGCTGCTGATTAGTTTGTTGCCAACTCAGAAGTACAAGGGGTATTTATGTGCTTTTGCAGCCGTGGGTGGTTGTATCAACCAAATTGCCTATTTGGGACGCTTCAATGGGATTTGCACCCATTCATTCACTGAAATCCAATCAATTTGGCTTACACAATTGATAACTAAGGCGGTGGTGAGTTGAACAAGAATAGAGGGGACGAATTAGCCAAGATCTTGTTACGTTAGAGGGTATAGATTGTAAGTTATTCAGTTTGGAGCGTAGTTATACCTTCTAAAGTCCGAAAGTGAAACCCACACCCAACCAAGCACGGTTAAAACTTCGTTTTAATATTGTTTAAATATTGTAAAAGAATCAAATGTAGGGGGTTTGCACTGACATGGTGAATTTTCACTAGCTGGTAAGTCTTGGAAACAACATGAGATTTGATTTACAAAATAAATTCATGATTGCTTTAAAGGTTAGAACGCCTTAAATTGAGAGTGGGTCAAAGAATTAGGTTTTAAGCATCCAATATAAAGTTTATAATCAACAGCAAAGTAAAATTAGAAGAGCTGAAATCAATTTTCACGTCTGGTAGTGCTCTGTAGTACAAAACAGAAAATAAACATTCCAGATCTTGCTCAACAAAGGACGTGATGGAAAACAAAGTGACACCATGTGAGTGTTTTTATCCTATTTCACGATTAGTGCATTAGATCTCATGTTCTAGTCCATTGCGTACATGTTATTTATTTTTTTTGTATTCACCCATGTTGAATAATCACTCCACTTCATAAAAGACAAAAAGAATTGGACCATTCTCCACAGTAAAGAAAATGGTTAGGAGTTCCAAGTTTGCTCGAGGTAATTTGGGATGGTGATGGAAAACTAAAAGTTTAAGTCAAGAATGATTTGTTTTATAGCTTGAATATACGTTGAACTACGTCATTAGGGGCCAGGGTTCAAGTAGGGAGATTTCCAAAATTTGGTTTCTTTCAACTGATTCTTCTCTTAGCTCGTTAACCTGTCAACGGCGTCAACAATCACATCAATCTTTTCAATCTCAATTGCTCCCTTTGAATGCACTGCACCCCTTCAATTTCAATCTCACTTGGAATTGTTCCATACAAATCCTTATTGTGAAGTCCTTTATTGTACCTTTTACCAAATTGAACTCGTGCACCGAAATCCGTGTGCCGCTCCCTCCCCTCTTTCAATTACTCCTTTTGTTACGTTGCTGATGGAATGCCCCAATAATACTTTACCCCATACCAGTCAGATTCAAGGGATCCTTATTTCCCTCAGATCGATTGTTGTCAAGCTAACCGAAGCGTTATCCTACAAACCGTAAGCTAGGCTATTCCTCGGTCACTTGCTTGACTCCAAACCACCTCCTAATCTTATCGGAATCCCACCCTCCCATCTAACAAAACACAAAGCATTATCTACTTCCGATACCTTCACATATGCTCACCTGCTCCTTGCTCCCTTCCACCCTGCGCCTGGCTTCGATCAAAATCCTCTCTTCCCTACCCTTTATCTTCTCTCTCTGAGGGGTATTATTGTGGAGATACTAAACCTTAAATGTGGCATGCCAAAGATAGCAAAAACGGGCGAGCGTGGCCTCTAACATGTAAATAACGCAGATTGGACCGTTTGTAATCAGAAGAAAGCAGCAAGCAGGGTTAAAAAAAAAAACGCCACTAAAACCAGACTAAATCTCAGTAGCCGACCTACCAATGGATTGATCTCTCACCCAGTTTCACGCCCCGTCTAAAACCTCCGTCCCCTCTCATTCGTTGGCTTGTCGTTCAGCGGAAGGGTTGGACACGGAGAGGAGACTGCGTGCTCCACACTTGTCTATCTCTCTTGGGGTGTGAGAGGTATTGTGTAACATCTGTTGTCATAACCGTCACAAATTAGCCGTTGTACATAACGTGGTCATACAAAAGTCCCCGAAAACTGTCTTCAAAAGAAAAGAGTAGACATATATATGGCATTAGAGCTGCAAAGCTAGGTGGTTAGAAACGAAGTTGAGATGTCCCTCCAGAGTTATACTATGGAGGAGATTCCTTCCTTGGAGCTGCTTGTTGCTGACACTGCTCCCCTGCGGTCCAGTTATAGCAGGAACAATTTCATTGCGTATCTTCATACGATCCATTGTGTTGAGAATCTCCAATATGTTGTCGATGTCAATTCGTATTTGAGTTCGCCTAGCTTGCGTCGTTGGCATCAGATGTTTGATACTTACTTTCGGTTCGAGTCTGCCGATGAGATCAATTTGCCTTACTCGCTTAAGAAGCGGATGGTGCGGGACACCTTACCAGACAAGGATGTGGTTATCCAGTCCAAGAAGTTTATTTACAATGATATCTTGGTCAACTTATACAATGAGTTTGTACGATACGTGAAAAGGAATCCTTCACGTTTGAATGGTCATCTGAGTAGTTCTCACTCGAAAAGGCGACCTTCGGAGACTGCCCTGCCCATAACTCCAACATCCCCTACACTGCCCCAACTCCTCTCAGCACCATTCATACTTCCAGAACTCATCGAGAGCGACACAAGCGACGAAGACAATTCACACTCAGGTACTGCCCTGCGCCACAACAGCACACTGAGCTACACTACGAGTAGAGGCCTGTCAATTGGCCTGATTATGGATACTTTTAAAACAAACGTGGACTACACCAAATTCAAAAAAAAGTTTAGACGCAGATTCAGTAATGAGCATTAGGTTGATTATAGATTAATAGAGTTACTCATCTTGCTCTTTTGGCTTAGCCCAAAATGGGTCCCCACAACTTGGGTCTCCTCCAATATATGAAGGGGAAAACAACAGAAACTATTTTGGATTTCAATCGGCCCTTGAAGGGGAAAGATTGGCTCCATTGCGTGTAGCGTGTAGTAGCGTAGTCACTCGAGCTTGTCTATTCGAACAGGGGTGAAGTTTATCTTTAGAACGATTCATCTTCTCACTCCACTTTGCAAAAGTACAAAGCCGAACGAGTTAACTGGTGATTTAATAACTTTATGAGATTGAAACAATGAAATGGTGACTTACAATAGAACTCCTATAGATCACCCCACTCAAAAGAGTGACTTAATTTTAACCGTATTCGTTTAAAATGGTGTTCCTGGAAAATATATCACAGGTGCTGATAACTGGGCAACAGCTAATTGAAAATGACCTCCTGTAATTAAGTTCACTCTATTACATATTCAATGCTGTTTCAAGGGCCTGTGGAATCTTAATAAAACAGAAACTCAGCTCCAGTTAAGCATAAAGCTTAAGAATTCACTTACATACTCTATACTTTCGTATTTCTGATTACATAATCAAGCTCAAAAACTAAATGATCAAAAACAAAAGTCTTAATATAGATAATATATAATCGTTTATCAATGGCAAAAGGATACACTGAATTACCTCAAAACGCACCTGAAGTGTTGGAGTCTTCGTCTGCTGCTGCACCACCAGCTTACGGCGAGCCTGAAGCTGAGAGAGTCGAAGGAGATAACATCCCAGATGACTTCAAATACACCGTCAACGTGTCTCTGTGTGAGCTTCCTGTAAGACAAATGTTTGTGCGTAAGGTGTACTCATTGCTCACAGTTCAATTGATGAGCACCTTGGTTGTAGGGTACGTCATCCGTTCACACTCAGGGTTACAGGAATGGTGTTTGAACAACCTCTGGCTTTTCATTGTGTCTATTGTTGGAACGTTTGCGTTTTTGATTGCCACCCACTTCAAGGCAAGGCTGTACCCCACAAATCTTTTCTTGTTGGCGGGCTTCACACTCTGTGAGGCCTACGGTATTGGTCTTAGTTGTTCGATGGTAGAATCGGAATATGTCATCCAAGCAGTACTCCTTACAGCAATCGTTTTCATTGGTCTCACATTGTTTGCTTTCCAAACAAAGTATGACTTTACAGACTGGCAAGGAGTTTTAGGTATGGGACTCTTCTTTTTGATCAGTATCGGGTTCATGCTGATGTTCCTTCCTTCGCTGTCCTTCTTGGAAAAGGCCTACTCGTACGGTGGTGCTCTTATTTTCTCCGTCTACATTGTAGTAGACACCCAAATCATCATGAAGACTGCTCACTTGGAAGATGAGATAATCTGTTGCATCCAATTGTACTTGGACATCCTCAACTTGTTTATGTTTATCTTACGTATTTTGAAGGATAGAGATTAAGCAATTCTCAATTCATTTCTTATGATTTTTCTATATATACATATATTTTAACAATTCAAATACATAGGGTCGGTGACACAAGCTGTTCGTATGTTCCCACGGTTGACACTGATTATTGGTTCCATCTTCTTGTACTTTCCAAACTTGACAAACTTCTTCCCCCACCAGTCTGACTTGACTTCCACTGTCCTTGTGGAGGCATCATTGATTGTGACTGTTTCAGCCATCATCTGGAATTGTAAGGTCTGGTATGGACCTATTCTACACTCTATTGTTCCTCCAGTGTCCAAGTTCGAATCCAAACTTAAGCCGTACGTTGCTGAGAGTATGGTGATTCCAAACATAACCAGTAAATCTGCTCCCGTTAGAGTGCTCATAGACCAGCTCTGACTGTAGGACCCTGTAGTATTTGCTCTATTTTGTCTGCAGGGCCCCACTCCAGTCCAATCAGTGATTTCGCTCTGCCTCGTTGCATTGGCATAGCTAATCTCAACAAAGTCCCCGCTTTTGAAAACCATGTCTCCAAACCCTTCAAAGTACTTTTCTTTTAAGGTAGGCTCGTATGAAACATTCATGGCATTCTCTGCTAAGATAGTACTAGTTATGAGCGAACCAGTCAGTTTGATCTTCACCACCCCATACTTCATCAAATCGTCTGCGCAAACATCCTCTGGAGTATCTACCGTAAGAATCATTTCTCCCTTTGAATCCAAGAATGCTTGGAACATGGGGTTCACTCCTTCAGGCATACTGTATGGATACAAGGAATCTATCCCTGAACCAGCCACTGCAACTATTAGTGCACTCAAGAGAAATACAAGATACATATTTTTAGCATCTTGTAAGAGTCATCGACTCACCTTTTATCTTCTTTATAGCAGAAACCATTACTGGAGCATACTAATTTTTAGGATTCATTAAAATTTGCACCCAAAACTGGAAAAAGTCCTTGAGCAGAACAAAACAATACATAATCTAAATGGAGTGAGTGCATTCTTTTTGGGAACATTCTTATTCTTTCGCTGTGTTAATTATATGTTAATGGGTTGTAGTAAAAATAATCTGAGATACTTCGGTTTTAATCTTCTTCATGTATGTAGTGCTCTCTTTTTTATTTTGTTTAGGTTATGTTGTTGAAGGACTCCGAACGTGTCAACAAGCCCACTAGTCAGAACCTAACCACAACTGGAAACGTAAACATCTCAACTTTCTTAAGCCACAGAGACGTCCAAGCCTTGCATCTTAAAATAAAGAAGGAAAACTTCCCCAGATTTCCATTTAGTTGATAACTATATGGCATAGCCGTTTATACAGGGCTGCGCCCCATGAGAATAATTAACTACTAGGGTCCATTTAGCGTGCTTGGCTTACACAACGGTATTCCCCGCAGAATAAAGTCTAAACTAGCTCCGTTTAGTCCGTGAGGCAGTGCATTGGCGATGTCCTGCTGCTGAGTTCAGGTATCCATTCTTACGATAACATATGAAGGATCGACCGATGCTCGGCTTTACTTGGTTAGCTAGCTAGCTTCTTAGTATGATATGACTAAATATTTTTTCCAGGATTATGTGGTGAAAAAATGCATCACTATTGCTTACAAACATTGCATCTTGAAAATCATCAACACATTCCTTATTCCAGGGTAACCAAACCTATCAATTCAGCTCGTAGTTGAATATGTCTAATGTGTAGCTAGAGTTCATGGTATTCCGAAAACTACAACCTATAAACACCCACCCACTCTGCCATTTGGGTCGCTCACTCTGTTCCAGCACCCTCTTTTAATAACAATCACAAGAACTATCTGCAGGTCGCAAAAACAGCCAAGATAAAAAGTCTTGGCAAACAGCTTTACTGAAGGGCCAAGCAATCCTAGAGCCAAAGCCATGATCTATTGACGTATTTATACGAGTCAGTGTGTGGGACTGTGCGCCAGCTCACTGGGGATACCAACTTCAATGCCTTTCGAAGTACCTATGGCCCCAATACCTCTGCGGACCCAGCATACCACGTAAAATTGTAAATAAATTAGAAATAGTGGGCATTGCCAAAGTTTTGAAGATTTCAAACGCTCAAGCCAAATTAGCTTAACTGAGTGAAAAAATAAGATACGAAAAAAAAAAAGAATGTGTTTTGTCCCCAATTTGAGCGTTTTGCGTGATGTAGACCACCAACAAATATCGCTTAATGGCCATACTAGAGCACCAGCTCCTCAACGTTCTCACCGTATCAGCGCGCTGATGCAGTGCACAATATAATTTCGGTGTCTATTGCTACTGCGGCAGGTTTCCCCATTTGGTACCGGATCGATTCCATATTTTTACTCAATTGAATTCTTTCCTATTAATAACATTCCCTCTGAGGTAAATAGACTTCATATATATAGGAGGATGTTGCCAAGATTTTTTTTATTTTGAGAGCACTATACTAAAATACCCAAATTTGCAATCAATATGGAACAAGTTTATAGCACGCAGAGTTCTCAGTCTCCATCACAAGGCCAGATACAGCCTCTTCAGCAGCAGAATGGACAGACACAGCCTGTTCTTCCAACCTCGTTGGTGTATTATCCCACGAGTTCAGACTATTATTACTATAATAACGGTAACAACACATACTATTCCAACAACTATTATGGAGCGTACACAAGTCCCAGTGGCCTGGTGAGCTCTGTGAGCTCAGTCGGTTCGACTGAAAATGCAGCGGCTGGCCCTGGAATGAATGGGGGGGCGCAGATTGACTATTCGTCGCTCGTGTCGTACACAGTGCTGCCTCTGTTAAAGAGAAAGAGACGTTCGGGGGTAACGGCTGCACCTCAGAGCACTGGAAGTGAAATCTTCCCCTGCGATGTATGTGGGAAGGTGTTCCACAAGCAATACAACTTGAAGCTGCATATGAAAACTCATTCAGACAAGAAGCCTTTCCTGTGCTCCCAATGTCCAAAGAAGTTTGCCAGACTGCACGACAAGAAGAGACACGAATTACTACACCAGGGAGTGAAGAACTTCAAGTGTCAAGGGTTCTTGAAGGACGGTCACACCAAATGGGGATGTGGCAAACAATTTGCCAGAAGTGATGCGTTGGCTAGACACTTTAGAACCGAAACAGGATGGCTCTGCATTAAACCTTTGATGGACGAGGCAAAGAAAACAGAACAACCAAACTCACACTCACAGAACCAACAATTTCAACAAATAGCTGCACAGTCAGCCTTCCCTACTTCAGATATGTCTTTTGACCTGTTCACACAACCTTTACAAAACCTGCTTAATGCTACCCCTGTGATAAACGCTCCTGCTGCCGTGGCGAATAACATACTGGAAGACGACTTTGATAACTCGTTACTTCGCAGGATGATACCAACTACGAGGTTATAAAATTGTATATGTGTTATGAATAGAGATGAAATGGAGATAATGTAGAATAAACAAGATAATTCCCAGTACCCTTTTGAAAAGTGTGTAGATCCCCTTGTGCATTGAATGTTATCAAAGTATGACATAAACTGCGTGCAGATCTTGCGTCATAAATATACAAGGTCTTTAACATTGGTTGGTGCTAGTTTCCCTTATAGCTAACGGTTTGCACCAGATCAACTCTCATCCTAGTCAGCCTGTACTGGGTCATTTACTATCCACAATCCCTTCGTCTATAGCTAACAAGATATTTCGGAATCTATCCGTACGTAATGGTTATAATTTTAAATGCGCCACAAAACTTTCATGCATTTTTGTATTACACCGAAATATGAGCTAGTTTATTTTCTGTTTTGTCTCCGGGGCTTATGGCATTAAATGGAGTTATCGGTGGGAGGTCCGGCTGAAATATAGCTCCAAAATGTCGTTTGTGTCTGAGTTTAATCGGTTATCAGTGGTTAAAATCTTGTGCATAAAGTGTCTCCACTTGTTTATACAAAAAGAACAGTTAATGCTCCATGTTACAAACCAAGTTGCTTTAAAATATCTTCTCAACCAAAAGGAATGAAATGTGTAGCTTGGAATCGTCAACGAGGCTGAATAAAGCCACCGTATGGTAAACGTATCCCGCTACCCCAACTCGTAAAGCTAATAAACTGTGTAATATAACTTGCTCTGAATGTAGAATTTGATTGAGAGCCGTACCAAGTGGAATAAATGAAAATTATTTACTAGGTTCTCTGACCAAATTATAAGGATTCCAGTTTTCAGCAACTTCAGCGTGTGCTTAACGCTTTGAGACATTATACATACATATGTGTTAACTGGAGCCTTTATGGTGTTGAAAGACAATAGTATTACAAGACCTAGTAGCTTTAGGGACAGGTGGTCTTTTTACCGTTTGATAAGCGACGGCCTTCCAGTTCATTCATATCCTGTTTGATGAAGCACACTCTGTGTGTTCACGTTGGGTCTTTACATCGCTTTCATAATAAAGATCGTCAACACGAAGCAATTTGACTCAATAGTGACTCAGGCAATTTGACTCAAATGTGACTCAGCTTACATCTTTGAAACCTGATGCAATATTACGTATTGGTGCCAACGCTCCAACTTAATTATTTTAAACATACCAATGCAATGCTACCATACTTTCAATGAGACTCAGAGATACTCGCAGAAGAAGATAACTGAAAGGTTTTAAGTCTTACGTCTTTTTCAACTGACAGGATGCAGTTGGAGCATTGCATATGCAAAATTATCTGTCAAACTTTTGATTTCTTGGCACCAGATCCTTGGAAATGAATTTGCAGCCAAAAAAAAGAAATCGATCAAAACCAAAGCATGCGAATTCTTTAACATAAACAGTATGGTAACCAATTTGAAGCTTTTGATATACTGTTAGCAGAAGTGGTACCTATTGTGATTTCGGGGAGTATAAGAGCTGTACAGATATGTGAGTTGAAGAATCTCCTATACTATCATTGAGCATGTTAGATAAGGTTTATTGAATTCAATTTCGAATGATACTTTATCCTATACTCTGTTTATTGATTCAATGTTATGCAAAGTACATTATTTCCTCCGTCAACAATCCTATTGGTATACCAGGGTCACGCAAATTGTTGAAACACATCGGTCGTCCCAGTTGACGATCTTAGTCCATGTACGACGAAGAAAGTTTAAAGACTACTATCAGTTTAGCAATTAGTGCTTGATCACAGAAGTACAGAGCTATGCATAACCTATGCAAGGAGGGCTTGGATTTGTTGCTCGCACAATTCTATTGCAGTGTTTTTGTACAACATCAACCATGCTCTCTCAACTCAAGCAAACACAAGCTAAGACCTTATTCGTCGCTGAATCGATTGGTGGCTTTGAAGGGATACTTTATTTAAGAATACAAACGATTCGTCTAATTCCTTCAATCGTGTTGGTACGATTATCTCATGCATGAAAAAACGTCAAACATGCATTTTTCGCTACATACTAAAAAATCATACATGTCAAAAACTAGGCTTAATAATTATTTAATGCTTTAGAAAAGGAGATTGCAATTGTACTCGCTTTTTAATTTGAATACTTTGATTTTGCTCACAACTGGGTATTATTCAATAAAAGGGCTGTGAATAGCAACAAACGCAACTAATCCAATGAGACCCAAGAAACAGTAAAACCATCTGTTGATTACGACGTGTACCATATGTACAAAGAACTAATTGCAGTGCCCACTAATCAGATTACTAAAGGGGCAAACTAGACAAATGAAAATCCCATGTGAAAGGACTTTCCAAATATCTAGAGTGATTGGAAGACAAAGATAAATTCGTCAGGGAAGACGCGGCTATATTAGCTATCCTGTGGAATTTAACGCAAACATAAATCTACAAGAGAGAAAATTGAGGAGGTACTTTGGCAAGAAACCCAGCTGTGCAGTTTTCAGCATGTAAGCGAAAATCACACCGGTAGGCGTGAGACTAGAGGAAGCATTCAGCGTGATCCCACGTATAACACCAAGTAAAGTGAAACTTCGAATTATAGAAACTCTATGACATGTACTTGGTTTGAGATTGATAAACTTTATGGCCATTCTTTCTCCTCGGGTAGCTTATGGCTCACTTCAGTTAGTTGGCCTTTTCCTGGTTCTGGTTCAAAGAAGACTTAGCTAGTGATTGCCCGTTCTTCACAGTGGAACGCACAAATTCGCTAAGGTCCAATCGTATTTGGTAGATATTAGTTAGAAACCCTAAAGGGTAACAAGGAACAATCTACCTCTTATCGATGTTTCAATAGTAACCAAACAAGAAAGAATCACATACTCTCCGATACTTTGGGCAACAGATTTTGGATTATGGGGAATGATAGACCTAAAAGTGTGATTTGCAGTTCATGGTACAATTCAAGTATTAAGTTTATTAGAAAAGCTTGAATTCCATTTGATTAGTAGTGAATCAAGCTCTAGGCAAGACAACCAGAATATTGCACTTAGTTGTAACTGTCTATAGAAGTCAGTATTTCAAACAACCATCCAGGAAGAAATCCTTGGTAATTTAAAATTAGGGGGAGCCGGTTATCCGACAATCTCAATAGTAGAATTTGACAAATTGAGAATTTTATGGTACTGAAGGCTAGTCGATACCACAGCCAATTTAAATGATCTTATTATAACAGCATTTAAAAAGAGAGGAAATTAACAAGGTGTTCTTTTCACCTTTAAAGAAGTTACAAAGTATTATTAATGAAGATCAACTTGTATCACTCTTCAACCGCGAATCTATACAATTAACTGATAACAAAATCGTCTACTAACTGAGCAGACGCGCATATCATTAGTACTACTTTATGAGCTTTTAATGCAACATTTACAACTGCATTGCGAGCACTTAGTAATTGGATTTCCACAAAGGGGCGAGTCTCGAAATTAGCGACCCAGAGTTCAAATCACAAGGTTCAAACACACAACAAAGGTCATAAATTAGCTCGATATACATAAACACCAGAATATTGACACTGATTTTACGCCTATAGCTAGGTAAACTTAGAAGTGAACCTTGAGTGAGTATTATTTCGTGAATCTCAGTGAGGAGAAACTGACCGTACATAGACTTTTATTTAAAGAGAGTCGAATTAAAAAGAGATGGATTTTTAAGAATTATTTGGCTGCGAATAACTATGTTTGGTGTGTGTGAAACTGAAAAGTCGTAAATAATAGAGTGACTGGAGTACATTTCAAATGAAGTGGCTGGAAAAAGTATACGTTACCAAGAACATGGTAATACTAGAACAGAATAAGTAATCAAGCTTTCACCTAAATACTTCTAGTGTTCAATGCCTACTGTATAGAAATCAACAAAAGAGGAGGAGTAAAACTACAATGTAACCAATTACAAAGGACTCTTTAACCATCCTCTAAACATTCCCTCTACCCTAATCATAAATCTACATCACTAAAATCAACCTCTGAAATAGATTTTATTGTCATTACGTTTGCCCTTCGTTAATTAACAACCTAATCAATCAACTCCACCAATTCAACTCCCATTCAATTGACAACAAGATAATTTTCAAAGAATAACATCACCAAAACATTTCACCTCGCCAATCAACACCCAAACCATTCAAATCACCTTCCTGCCACCATCTCTTACTGATCTTCTCCATGTGGGGTGCCTTTAAAATGTATTACATAATCCATCCAACGGAACGTTCTGGAAAAAAATTCAGATTGAAAAAATTACTCATTCAAACTATATACCAACTAAGAACATGTTGAGAACCAGTCGTCCAGCCGCCAGAAGAGCCACTCTTTCCCTTGTTAGAAACTTGTCGCACAAGGAATTGAAGTTTGGTGTTGAAGGTAGAGCCGCCCTTCTTAAGGGTGTGAATACTTTAGCCGATGCTGTTAGTGTTACTTTAGGTCCAAAAGGACGTAATGTTTTAATTGAGCAACAATTTGGTGCTCCAAAGATTACTAAGGATGGTGTTACTGTTGCTAGATCGATTACTTTGGAAGACAAGTTTGAGGACTTGGGTGCTAAGCTCTTGCAAGAAGTTGCTTCCAAGACCAACGAGTCTGCTGGTGATGGTACTACTTCTGCTACCGTTTTGGGTAGATCCATCTTCACTGAATCAGTCAAGAATGTTGCTGCTGGATGTAACCCAATGGACTTGAGAAGAGGATCTCAAGCTGCTGTTGAGGCCGTTGTCAACTTTTTGCAACAAAACAAGAAGGAGATCACCACCTCTGAAGAAATCGCCCAAGTCGCCACCATCTCCGCTAACGGTGACAAGCACATTGGTGACTTGTTGGCCTCTGCCATGGAAAAGGTTGGAAAGGAAGGTGTTATCACCGTCAAGGAAGGTAAGACCTTGGAAGACGAATTGGAAGTCACCGAAGGTATGAAATTTGACCGTGGTTTCATTTCACCATACTTTATCACCAACACCAAGTCTGGTAAGGTTGAGTTTGAAAACCCATTGGTCTTGCTCAGTGAGAAGAAGATCTCTTCCATCCAAGACATCTTGCCATCTTTGGAGTTGTCCAACCAATCCAGAAGACCATTGTTGATCTTGGCTGAAGACGTTGACGGTGAAGCTCTTGCTGCCTGTATCTTGAACAAGTTGAGAGGACAAGTCCAGGTTTGTGCCGTCAAGGCCCCAGGCTTTGGTGACAACAGAAAGAACACCTTGGGTGACATTGCCATCTTAACTGGAGGTACTGTCTTCACCGAAGAATTGGACTTGAAGCCAGAAAACGCCACCATCGACCTTTTGGGTTCTGCTGGATCCATCACCATCACCAAGGAAGACTCTGTTATCCTTAACGGTGAAGGTTCTAAGGACAACATCCAAGCTAGATGTGACCAAATCAGAAACTCTGTTGACGACGTTGTCACCACCGAGTACGAAAGAGAAAAGTTGCAAGAAAGATTGGCCAAGTTATCTGGAGGTGTTGCTGTCATTAAGGTTGGTGGTACTTCTGAAGTCGAAGTCGGCGAAAAGAAGGACCGTTACGACGATGCTTTGAACGCCACAAGAGCCGCTGTTCAAGAAGGTATCTTGCCAGGTGGAGGTACTGCCTTGATCAAGGCCCTGCGTATCTTGGATGAAGTCAAGAAGAACTTCACCAACTTTGACCAAAAATTGGGTGTTGAAATCATCAAGTCTGCCATCACCAAGCCAGCACGTAGAATTATCGAAAACGCTGGTGAGGAAGGTGCCGTCATTGTAGGTAAGGTCTACGACGAAGCCGACTTCAACAAGGGTTACGACTCCGCCAAGGGCGAATTCACCGACATGATTGCTGCCGGTATCATCGACCCATTCAAGGTTGTTAAGAACGGTTTGGTTGACGCCAGTGGTGTCGCCTCGTTGCTTGCCACTACCGAATGTGCTATTGTTGATGCTCCAGCTCCTGCTAACGCTGCTCCTGCTGCTCCTCAAGGTGGCATGGGTGGAATGCCAGGTATGTTCTAAGAACAATAATTGTGAAAATATTTGTATCCTGTCTCTGTGTAAATAGGTTAATAAATTGAGAGACTAAATGAGCACCTCAAAGTGTGAATATAAAGTAGACTTAGTGAAGAGATAATGTAGTTTTCTAACCATATTTGTTTATTGTAAATACAGATGTAACTAATAGGTTTGAATGGAGGAAATCCATTTACGGACCAAAAAAAGAGAGGGTGGGACTAAACGATAACGTATTACCCACTAAAACCTCCAGTAATTGAGTTGTCCAACATGTTGGCAATTGGTTTGGCGCTTAATTGAATAAGCGGAGTTTTGGTTTGGTTGATTGTAAATCAATTTGAGTTTTAACGTTTAGTTGTACTCGGTTTGGTTAACCCTAAGGTTTAGTTTGGCGCTTATTGTGATAAAATCTCAAGCTGTTTTGGTTTGGTTAATAAATCATTATGAAGTAATAATGAAGGTTAAGTTTGGTTAATATACCCCAGTATAATAGGTTTTTAGTTTGGTTAAGTTGAGGAGAAGAAGTCTCCCGTTTTTTTATTTAATTTCGCTCCTCCATTTTGACTTTTATAGTGATTTTTGCACCCAAATTTGCTCCAACCACAAATAGGAAGTTTCAAAATTTGTAGTTTGATGTTAAGGGATGTTGAAACAATAGCTGTATACAATAAATTTAAGTAGCAGGTGATATTTGAAACCACATCCCTTGAACCAGAGAGTTTATAGGTGAATCTTAAGGTCTCTGCTTGAGGTGTTTCATACTTTATAGATCTCATTTGCATAAGCGATGATTATTTTAAGAACATATACGTAACACAACATGAATCTATGTACTAAGTGCCACACCAAGTGAAGATATTAAGCTGTTTGAAATAACAACTCCCAAGGTTCATAACTATTTGTTACAATGCGTTAATTTGGAAGGCATCATGTTATCTATTTTTTTCGGCTTAGTAACGAGATAGTGCATTCATACCAACTTCCATATTCTGCAGAATCAATTGAGAGGTCCTTGATACACAGAAACGATAAGATTAGAAGATCTCTTTTAAATCATACTGGACAAAAGTAAGCAGTACTCAGAAAGTGACAGAAAAGGTTGTATAGTGTAGTGGTTATCACTTTTGGTTTTGATCCAAACAACCCCAGTTCGAATCCGGGTACGACCTCTTTTTTTATTTTTTGTCATCAAGTAAGCATCGCCGTTTTATGACCAACTCAGGTATAACGGTTACTGTTGACGTATCGAAACTAACGTAAATGCCTTCGTGAATTTTTATCCCGAATGAATATATGGTCAATTGCTGGTGACGTCTCAGTTAAAATACGTCCAGTTTCAGTTGAACCAATATTCTAAATAAGCCTATTGAGCTCAACTCTAACTAACAACTTGTGATGGAAAACGTTATTCATGAATTACCAAATACAATAAAACTCTAAAAGTATAACCAGACTAAAGTAAGAGGATTACCAACTAGTCCCTTTCTTTGTATCTTGATATTTTAATTAGTAAGAAAACATTTTCCAGAAACTTCGGTAGGGTATACTGATTACCAACAAAAAGCCTTCTTTCAGCGCAGCGAACCTCCTTGTCGTAGATATCGGGCTATATTTAATTTTCGGATATAAAACTGAGTATACTGTGGTGTTATAGAGTAATTGTTAATGTAGAAATGCTAATAGGAATAGAGTTAGTAAGCTGTAAGTGCTGAGTAATAGTATACTCAGTACATTAAGATATACTATAAAAGCTGTGTGAACCAAGAGATGTAGGGTCAAAGACAACAAACAACATGACAATTCCTACAATCAAATTACTCGACGGCAATTCTATTCCAGCCATCGGCTTCGGTGCCGGTAGATGGTTCAAATATGGAAACCCGACTATCAGCGAAGAAGCAGTGGAGGGTTTAACTACTGTAATAAACCTTGGGTTTACCCATATCGATGGTGCTGAAGCTTATAACACTGATATAGAGACTGGATTAGCTATCAAGAAGAGTGGAGTTGATAGAAGCAAGTTGTGGGTTACAGACAAGTACTTTGTTGGAGCCGACCAGTCCGGCAGTGGTGAATCTGAATTATCAGTTGATAAATCAGCTCGTTCTAAAGAAGCTACACCAGTTGATGCTTTGAAAGCTTCTTTGAAACGCTTACAATTGGACTACCTTGATTTGTACTTGCTTCACTCGCAACACATTCTGAAAGAGGTCCATGGTTATACGCTCATTGATGCTTGGAAGTACCTTGAACAGTTGAAAGACCAAGGATTGGTTAAGTCTATTGGTGTTTCAAACTTTGACATCAATTCATTAAGGGAGATATTGGACTCGAACCCAAAATATAAGCCAGTTGTCAACCAAATCGAGTTCTCTCCAAACTTCCAAGAACAATCAGAGGGAATCCTTGAGTTCTGCAGAAAGAACGACATCGCCGTTGAAGGTTATGGATCATTGGCTGGATTAATCAAGAAGTCTGATGATAACAAGGAATTGCTCGATTACATCCATGAAGTTGCTGGAGCTCATAGTAAGACAGAAGAACAAGTCATTTTGAGATGGGTTTACCAAAATGATGTTATTCCAATTACTACTACTGCTAACAAGGTTAGAGCTCAAAATTACTTGGAGATCTTCAACTTTAAGTTAACAGAGGAGGAACAAAAGAAGATTTCTGAATTGGGTAAACAGATTAAACAAAGAAAGTACGCTTTCCTCGCCCCAAACTAAACTGCCAAATTGAAGGGTCTCAACGTTCCATTTGGAAAAGTTGCAGCCAAAAAATTGTATGCAGGTGATATTATTTAGATTACTTATTATGTTTATTGAATGAACTACTCGAATACAAGTATCCAGTACCAGAAACTAATATTCTAAGATGTTAAATTGTTACCAAGAGATTGAAAGTTGTTAAAATACGTTAATTTCTATTCAACTCTAAAATAACAAATTACAGCCGTTTCATGTATAAAATCAAATCAAAAAATCTACGCGAAGGTCAAAAAAACACTAACAAAACAAGAAGTAACCATACATAATGTTCGAAGAGACTACGTATCGACGAAACGTTGCAGCCAAAAAGGGTGCCGTGAGGATACGGAGTCTTATAAATGGCTATAAGTCACTCCGCAAGTACGAGGAGTTGCGTGATAAGCATCGCATTAGTAAATCAACCAAGAAGTCCAAGGCATTGAAGGTTATATCTAAGAAGCTCCACAGAACAGTGGGCCCGGAAGAGACTTATGAGGTATGGCATGAGTATGAAAATTTAAACGTTAATATCGAAAACGTAGAAGGAGGATTGGATAGTGAAATTGTCAATGAATTGAAGGAAACAGAAGCTGAACAAATTGAAGATGCTTCTGATGATGAGCAAGAGGAAGAAGACCAAGAACTTAAGAGCGAGTTCGACACAACTGATGACTCTGTTACGAGTCTTTTTCGAATAAGAACCAACGGGTTTGAGGCTCTTCAGTTTGATAACTTCGATACTGTAAAGTCAGTACCTAAGCATCATTGGATTAACATGCAGACTTTACTTCATGTAAATGTTCTCAGAGGCAACTGGAGATTGGCATATAAGGTATTTTGCGTACTCATACGAATCCCACAAGTGGATCTTAGATCTATTTGGCCAATAGGAATAGAAATCCTTCGTAACTGTAACCAATCAGGCATTAAAGAAGAGAAGTTTTTTATTTGGCTTTCAAGTTATTACAATACCCAACACAAGAAGGCAGCAGGTAGAGCTCCTTCTTTTGCATTAGAGTTAATTAGATCACCTGTTTGGCGTTCAGGCTCCAAATCATCAGCTCCTATATACGTGACAGAACTGCTTTGGAGGTTATTTGGACACAACCGACACCAAGAAGTTCGGGAGAAACTCGAGGGGTTACTATTAGAACCACCCTATAATATAGATGGAGTCTTTTACTTTATTCACCTGCTATGCTTAGTAGCAGAGAACATTGAATTGGTTCAACAGGCCAAAACACCAATGATGGTTGCAGAAGCTCGACGCAAGATTGAACTAAACAACAAGAGAATAGCAGAGAGTTTACTTAAATGTGATGATTTGAAATTTGATTGTCCAAAAGAAAGCGTAGAAGCTTACGTCAAGTTAGTGAATGAGCGTCTTGATGGACGAACATCCAGTTCAGGAAACTCATCTGATTCAAACGAGCCAGATGACTCAGAAGAGGAAGATGACTCAGAAGAAGACGAGGATGAAAATAACGGTGAAGAAGTGGAGGAGGACAAAGAAAACAATCAAGACGTCGACGGTGAAGCTGAACTACAAGAGGATACAGTGGATGTTGAATATGACAAAGAGATAATAGAAGTTGATGATGAGAAAAAGGTTGATCAAGTGGAAGACAAATTGGAAGCGATGGATGAAGACGATGCTAGTAATGATAGTGAAAGTGAAAGTTCCAGTGACAGTGGAAGTGATACTGACAGCAGTGATGAGATAGAAGTGGATGCAGAAGAGAATGATAACAAGAAAGAAATAATAGAAGTGCAAGATGAAGGTAGAGGAGAGAAAGAATTAATGGAAGTGGATGAAGAGATAAAGGGCCATAATGAAGCAACAACTGAAGAAATGGTTCATATTGGAAGTTCTGACGGTGAAAGTGAGAGTGAGAATGATAGTGAAAGTTCTGATGATGAGAGTGAAAGTAACGACGAGGAAGTTAAAACTGGTAACAGTGCTAGAGGCAATAAAATCGATAGAAGTAATCAGGATACTAAAAGCGATATTAGCGTCGATGACGATGATAGCGACAGCGGCAGCGAAGATGATGATAGCAGCGACGATGACGATGATGATAAAGATGCTAAAGCTGCTACTCATGACAAAGCTGACTCTGATAATAAAATCGAGGTAGGTGCTAAAGACAATAAACGTGATAGTGATAGTGATAGTGATAGCGTTAGTGAAACTGACAGTGAAAGTGATGACAGTGATGGTGATGACGACAATGAAACTAAGGATCTTAAATCTGAAAAAATTGGTACTGTTGAAAAAGCTGATAGAGTTAACAGTGATAAAGCCGATACAGCTAATAGTGATACAAGCGGTGAGGGTGACAGTGACGATAGCGAAAGTTCTGATGGCGACAGCGAAAGTTCGGAGGATGACAGTGATGCTGAAGAAAATAAAGATAAAGTTACTGAGAATGATAAATCAGATAAAGCACCCAATGTCGATAAAGTTGACAATAACGATAAAAAAGAAGATAGTGACAGTGACAGTGGTAGTGAAAATGGTAGTGACAGCGGAAGCGACAGTGATAATGATAGTGACAACCATAATGAAGGTGACGATGCTGAAGACAGAGAAAACAATGAATCTCAACCTACAGACAAACAACTTGATTTGGATGGATGGGGTGATATTTCAGACGACGAAGAAGTTGAAAGTCTGAATGAAGTCATTCAAAGCGATATCGATGATGCTCAAAAGATCGAAGAGATTTCAAACGAAGAATCAGAAATGGAAATCGACTCTGATTCCGAATAATAGATTTACAAATAACATACATTTAATTTTATAAACTAATGACGAACACGTAACGAACCTTCCTTTAATACCGAGAACTTGACCTTATACCCACTGTTTGTTTTTTCCAAGGGTACGATGTGCCAACCGGGGGGTATTGCCGGTTTATGCGAGAGAGTTATTTCTTGCGTACCTTGTTCTTTTGGTTCAAGCCCTCGGTCAACGAAAGGCGTTGAATCTACTTCTCTATTGTTCACTTCATTGATGATGTTTTGAAAATCTCCAGAAGTTGTGTTTGGTGCTAGGTTTTCAGGGTTTCCATTAGGGTTGATGGCTTCATTTGGAACTGGGTTAACATTAGCATTTACAACGGGTTCCACATTTGTGGGCTTCACTTCTTCAACCTTCTCTTCGAACGTCTTTCTCTTACACAAAGGACAACAGTCCGATCTCTCTAACCAGTCTTTCAAACATCCCATATGCAAAATATGCAGACATCCAAGCTGCTTTTTGGGTATCAAACGGGCAGAAGGTTTCTGTCCGCGTTCTTCGTATTCTTCAACCGAATACATATCATCACGACACACTATACATAAGCGGTCGGAGTTGACTAAATCTTCTGTGGTTGCATTGGGCAATTGGTCATTTAATCTTTTCAGTGTCTTGATGAATAAATGTAATTGTTGTACTTCCGTCACTACCTGTCTCATTGCTGAGTATGTCCCTTGAATCATCGAGATATGGAGGGACCATTGGTAGTAGAAGGTGACCAAGTACATCACGAAAACGTGAGCAACAGAACGGAAGACTGCAGACATGATGTCAATACCTTTAGTGTAGTATGTTTTGTTCTCCCATACGAGTTCTTGCGCTTCTTCTTCATCTTCGTCATCGTCAAGACTGAACTCAACATCGTCTGAACGGTATACTAAAATTTCATACATGTTGAGAAGGTATTTGCAGAGGTGAGTGAACAGTTCTTCACCCAAGATGGCGAATCTGAAGCCAAACAACAAGCATGTAACAGAATAGACTCCTTGGAACACATCGTATACCAAGAAGCGAGCGATCACCAAATCCAAAGCAATAAAGGCCAAGTTCAACCAGAAACTTGTGTTCAATAAATAACGTTTAAGGGCCCCAAGTCTAGTCACATTTACTGAATTGGCAGTTGTAAGAATCACATAGTCCAATCTATCTTTAACAACAACATGAAAGAACTTGGAATTAAAAGCAAGTCCAAGAATCACACAATTAAGTATTAAATTCGAATCATTAGTGGATAAATTGAACAATAGATTGATACCAAAAAGTGGCATCTGTTCTGCTAAATGCTCATGCTCTATCACTCGTAAAGTACCTCCGAAGAGAATATACTGTAATATGATATTCACAAGTACAAAGAATGCCACAACAGAATTGACAAATGCAATCAATCTCCAACCATCTGTGATTTCAATCAAAAAACTTTCTGTATTCACAGATCTCAGACACGCATCTGCAATTGATATACAGAGTGCCGCAGCAGATACACCACAGTACAATAGTAGGTGCTTGACTGAAGTTGGCACGATCATTGTACTCTTATGATGTTACTGTGTTCATTAATGTGGAGGAAAAGAGAATATGTGACATTATTGCTGCGACATTAGCGACATGGATAATGTGTGGAGGTGGTGATTAGGGGAAGTTGAGAGTGAGTCGGGAGAGAGGGAGAGAGTTTAGTGAAGACTGATTCGTTAATTGTGATGAAAGGTATACATATATCTACGTTAGATTTGAAATATTGATAATAAAGAGGAATAAAAGATATCGTTTATAGAATTGACTAAAATTACAATACACTAGTAGTAATAATACACTTATAACGAGTGAACGTTTGATTGTGCCACCAATCACCGAGTGTATTTAATTATATTAAACGTATCAGTTATCTGAAGTTGCACTATAATCTTCTTTAAAAGACCGAACGTCACTCTAATTGTTTATTCTCCTTAAATTTGCACCCAAAAATCTCTACCCCATATTTTCCAAGATTTCCACAATTTTCATTTCATCTCTGAACAATATACTTTTCACTTTAAACCTTTTTAGGGGTTTATAATGAAAGAAATGAGGGTGAGAAAAGATGTAGATTCTTTATTAATTCAACTAAACACTCTTGTCCATTATAATATATCTGTATTTCCACATTCACTTCACCCACTACTGAAATAAACCTCAAGCTTTAGCTAACACTTCTTTACATTAAAACTATTCTTTTAAATAATTAGTTCCTCCTTTATAAACACTACACCTGGTACATTACAGTTCTTTATAATTAAAATACAAATATTACATGGCTAGTTCGCCTTATTAATTGGTTGTTCTTGAAGGATTTTTCTCTTCTTTAAAACTGGTGTGTTTTCTTTATTCTCAAACTTCAACTGAGGGATTTTCAGGTTGTTTGAGAGCATTGGTTTGGTAGGACTTCTTTTGTTTGGAGAAGGAATGCTTGTCTTTGGTGATCCTGTGCGCATTGGTGAGATGGCAAAAGCGGTGTGTGCGTCAAATTCTCTAATTTCATTCAAATCGCGTTGCACTTGTTCAAGTCTTTCTCCTGCTCTAGTGTCGCTATGTACGATTCGCTCCTTGATACTGAGCAATTTGGCTGCCACCTTGTCTGTCTCATCTGCACTCACCAAGTCTTCCAAGCTGTTGATTGTACGTTTCTGCCCGCGGTTTAATTCGTGCATTTGATGTGTCAAATCACTTGTGATTCGACCCAAACTGTCTGTTGCTAGCAGCCCATTGAGACTACCGACACTAACGTCAATGTTACTTAATAACTTCTTTGTATCGCCAGCCCAACGGTCTTTCTCGCTTGCGGCTTTCGTGCGTTCGTCGTCCATTACAGCTTCGCTGATTGCATGTACTTGTTCGGCAAAAAATTGATCAAAACGTCCTTGCGATGCTGAAACTAGCTCGCTGAATTGGGTTGCCATGGCTGCGTGGATTGCACGCAACTCACCTTGAACTCGCTCCTTGACTAACTGTGCAACTTGGTTGTTAACACCCTCACGATTCAAGTGATCTTTGGCGAGAAACTTCGACATACGTTCGTTGGTCTGTCGTAAATCTGCTAAGCGTGCTAAAACGCTACTGTTGACTCCGCACATTAAAGTGTTCAACCCGCCTAGCGTCTCGCTATATTGCCCTACAAATGCAGACAATTTGCGGTCTAAAAGAGAATCGTGGATGTTCAAGTCTCCGATTTTGGCGCGGATTTGTGTCTTGAGGTACCCTATGCTTTCACTGAGTTGCTTCCCGAGCACACTCAATTCGTCGTTTGTGGCTGCACCACGTAAGCTGGCGGCTATTTGCGCAAGCAGGCCGATCGAGTCTGTCAAATTCGCGTCGATTATAGCTGCTAGCTGTGTTGTCGTAGTTGCAAACCGGTTGTTGATTTTAAGAACGTGTTTGTTGAGCTGCGAGACTTGGGCTTCCTTTTCTGTCAAAGCTGCTGATTGCAGATGCAAGCTTGCAGCCAAGCGTTCGTTTTGTTCGCGTGCTTCAAGTAACTGCAGCTGCAACAGTGCATTGGCTACTTCGTGCTCTTGAGCACGTTCAACGAGTATCTCCAGCTTCAACTCGCCTTCTCTAACACTCGCTCGAAGCAGAGCATTTTCGTCTGTGATCAGCGCATAGTTTTCTTCGTCGAGCCACACACCATTCTTGCTACGGGAAGCGGCCAAGTCATACAGCAAACGGGCCAACTCAAGCGAGAGGTTGCGCACAAGTACCTTTTTGGTGACGACATCCAGTTCTGAGCCTGCCAGCGGAGTGTTTTTGATACTTTTGGCCTTGGAAGCGTAGTCCAAGGTTGATAATGTTTCTTCGATGCTTACTTTGGCAGGAGAAACGGTTGCAATTAATGCCGTTTTCGTGTTCCCACCAAGAGAATCCTGTAGGAGTCGTGTGAGCTTAGATTCTCTGTATGGAATATGCAGTGGGTTGCGTTCGAGCTCACTCAAGCTGTTGATTACACGGCCGAGTGTAAGTAAGCTCTGGTTGATAGACCCGGCTTCTTTTGCTCTTTGGTTGACTGCTCCCGATCGACTGATGTTTTCCGAACCGGCCAAGTCTACAAGGTTCATCTTGGAAACACGGAAAAGATCTGGATCATCATGAGTGGTTACACCATGTGATTCATTCAGGTTTCTGGAAGTGCTCAGTGATCGGTTTGAGGTAGGTTGGTTTGTCTGTGACGTATCTCGGCGGTATAATGTTATTGTGAATACTGTGTGGGATCGAGATGATTCGTCATTTAATCTTGTGTATGCTGTTTTACGTTTGGCCATTCCCTTTTGGAGGAGTCTGAACCCGTCTTGGCTGCTTGCCACATGTTCTTCACTCAAGTTTTGGACGACAATCAGTTTCTTTGTATTCTCGTATATTCTTAATTTCTGTTCATCTGAAGCGAGCAAGTCGCGGAGTTCTTCATTGTATAATTCAAGGAATGAGCATCTTACCACATAGTCGTTTTGTTTTGAGTTGAGGCTATTGAAGAGCTCAGTTAGTACTCTAGGTACAATACCGGCACTTTCATCAAGCGATACTTTAATTGTTTCTTCCTTTTGGTTCAGTGGTATATTTGATATCGTCCCACTCATGGTATATGTTTTCCCAGTACCAGTTTGGCCATACGCCAATATTGTCACGTTGTATCCATGCATAAACTCTCTAAACATTGGGAGTGCAACTTTCTCAAACACAAGTGCTTGATCTGCTTGTGATCCATACACTTGGTCCACTTTGAAAGTCTTGAAGTTATTCAAATTGCCTGGGTTCCCAGGGATTATTGAAGATGACCGTCTTGAATTTGAACTACTTGTACGAGTTGTAGCGCTATTTGCACCCGCCAGTGTAGCATAGTTTTGATTCACAGTAACATATGGTTCCTCAATGGAAAATCGATCATTTGGTAGCTCAACGACAACAGGTGACCTAGCACTAACCTCCCGTGTGTTTCGCCCTCGGCATCGCACAACTACTTGGATGTTAGACATATCGTTTGATTTGTTTACATTCGAAAAATTTACATATAAGCGTGTTTGATATTGCAGTTTGGATGTTTATGTAATAGACGTGATATATAGAGGTTGGGGATGGGGTAAGTTTGGAGGTGGAGGTTGGAGGGGAGGGGTCGGATGAGTGTGAATGTGGCCGAGTGAATGGTTAAACACTTGATTAGCTATTCATTAAAAGTGATTTTCATGAATTAGGGCGGTGATTGAATGGGTTATTATGATATGAAACCCCATTTTGTAATAGAAGATTGAAGGTATACATTTCAATCAACTAGGTTAGAGTATAACTTATGAGTTGAATACGTGGATCCCTCGTTCAATCAAAGAAGTCATCATCACTCCCATCATCTCCTGCTCTATCTCTCCTATCAAAGGTGATCTTTGTGTTTGGCTTCTGGTCTCTGGCTAATCCGTCTAAGATTTGGACAATATCCTTTTCAGTTAACTTAGCACTAATCTGACCCATCTGAAAGAGACGCATAATATACTGTTCAACTTGGTCTGCTCTTTCTGGTCTAACAATACGGACTCTGCTTAATCTTTCACGAGCACTAGGTTCGAGAACTCTAGCTAAAGCTGCACGCTTGTTATCATCTTGAGGTGTGGCAGCTGGCTGTGATGATGAAGATGAAGTGTTATTTTGGAGCTCAGCAAGCCTTGCTGCTCTGATGGCGTTCAACTCTGTATCGTCCATGATGTTTGATGATGATGAATTTTTTGGTCCACAGAAAAATCATCTTTTGAGAATCGAGTGGATGTTACCAAAAGGTTCAAGGGTTGGAGTTTTAGTATTAGAATTTGGTTAATTGAGACCATATTATGAGTTAATATCAATTACTGAATTCATTATAATTTGTGAAATAGTGATGACAGCTTATGTATATTACTATTCAAATTTAGTGGACTTAAGATATGAAGATCAAATTAAATATATATCGCCAGTATATATTATAGATCTTGAGTAATCGATTGATATGTAATTTTAAGAGTGATTAATGATTGATTATTCTGGATGATCTCTATTCTATCTGTTCGATCTATTCTCCCTCTCTTCCCTCTCTTTCTCACCACTCTGTTATTTTCTTCTTTTTCAAACCTATTCACAACAGTTCCTTAATCTTAGCCTTTGTTCATCTTCAAACTAATAGCTAAATCTCAATACAAGAGCCAAGAAAACTTCTTAAATTCAACCACTATACCAATACAGGGTGCAAACTCGGTAATAAGCTCAAAAAGTTTAAGGCAATACTAAACGATTTCTTCATGCGTTTCATATCAGTTTACAGATTACCTTGTATGCGCCATACTAAGGTCATACATCATGTAGAATCAACAGTATTCGTTTATTTCCTACGAGGGCAAGTGTGTGGGTTGATTTTTCGTATAGCGTATACAAGTGAAACTTGAGAATAAACAATCAACTTGTGATGAGAAGCCGGGGTGCACTGCAATGAATAACAGTTATATGTTACGTATCAATGTAAAGCAAAGCAAAGTAATGCAAAATGATGCATTGTCATGCAATACATACGTCCACATAAAACCGCTCACATGATTTTTCAGACTTTTCGCAGCCATTCTCAAAATAATGACGGAAGTGTCTTTAGGGTTGATATAATTTTTAGTTACAAATCTTCTCCTTTTAGTGGAGAGAGATGTGGGGATCAAGAACCAAGTTCAAGAACCTCTAGTCAACTCCACCTCGTGCATTTTGAAAGTGTTGGGACGAAACCCCTGCAAAACATAGGGTGAATAGACCCTAGTACATTCTTTCAAAGACCCAGGAGGGGTGAAGGACGGATATCCACAGTTCATACTCAAAGTTAGCCGTTGACGTTGACTTGTGCGTATTTTGGGGTGCTAATATTAGGGGAACAAGCATCTACATATTTGAGGACATGCATTGTTTCTTGAGGGGCTTTGCAGCCTGACATCTGAGGTTAGTATTACCTGACAATTATTAATAAGACTAACCTGACAATTATTAATAAGACGATATTGTTGTCAACCACTTGCTTCTTCCGTCCTTTTTTTTTATATGTATGATAAGACGAGAATGAATTGGGTTGTCTACAGTTGTAGTCTCCTCTTTTGGGTTAGCACTTGATCCCAATCAATTTCAAAAAAAACAACGTACTACAGATTAAAATAATCAGGCGCAGTTAGCCGATGTTGAAATTCAGCTTTTCCGCTGAGATTCATCCCAACTAATGTAAGCTCGTCCCAACTCTACTCAATATCCCTCAATTCTTCATTCTATCCCAGCATACCATGTTTCTTTGGTGGCTCATTGAGCTCTTTTGTGAAGGATTAGAAAATTCATTGTAACGTTTCTTACATAATCATTTTTTTTATATTCAACAACTCAGCATCATGTCCGATAAGAGTATATTAAGGAAGTATAAGATAGTATTCTTAGGAGACCAGAGTGGTAAGTGATTTTATGTTTATCTAAGTGGTTAGATGTTGATACTAACAAATTCTAGTTGGGAAGACATCGCTTATTACGCGGTTCATGTATGACACGTTCGATGAAACGTATGCTGCGACGATTGGGATTGATTTCCTTCTGAAGACCATGTATTTGGACGATAACAGGACTGTACGTTTACAATTATGGGATACAGCTGGGCAAGAGAGATTCCGCAGTTTGATTCCTTCTTATATTCGTGATTCACACGTAGCAGTAGTATGCTATGATATCAGTTCAAAGAAAACATTCAACAATTTACACAAGTGGATCGAAGATGTACGCATGGAAAGAGGCGAAGATGTGATCGTAGCGGTGGTTGGAAACAAATCAGACTTGTCTGACAAAAGACAAGTCACAACAGAAGATGTTGAAAAATTGTGTTCTGAAGTGCATGCCCTGTTTCACATTGAGACATCAACAAAGGCAAATCATAACGTTAAGCTGTTGTTCAAGAAAATAGCACTGAGTTTACCTGAGTTTGGAGGTTCTGCTCCTCAGGAGGAACCGGAAACGGTCGAGATAAAGGTAGAACAACCTGCAGCAGCAAGTTCATGCTGTTAAGATAAATCTCAAAAAGAATCTTTGGACAATAGAAGTATCTTAGACAGTAAGAGAGAGGAGTGGAAGAGAAAATGTCACAGAATTTAAGAGATTAAAAGGAGGACTAGGTAAGCCAATGGGTTGTTTAGAATTGAATTTAATTTCAGGTAATGGATTAATGATGTAGAAGTCGATTGGAAGTAAATATTGAAGATTATTGTGATGAGGAGATCATTGGAAGTGAATATTGCAGATGGTAGAGAGTGAACATTGGAGATGGTAGGGAGTGAATTCTGGGGTGGTAGGAATTGATGTATAGATGCGATGAGTTAATTTGGGCGACAGTGTCTGTCGGAGAATCAAAGCCAATTGGAAATCGGAGATGAGATAAATATAGGTGATTTGAAATTGAGATGAGTAAAAGGCGAGGTATATTCTGACTCAATTGATGATTGAAGCCCCTCAAACGATGACTTCTTTAAATAGTTTAATCTATTTTAAAAAGGTTAATTGAATCAAGGTGATAAGGAGAGGTGATGTTTCTAGTGAACCTCATTAATGTAAATGAGTAATAATAGATCATTCAATGCAAATAATTTAACAAATACGACTTAATAATGATATGAGTTTATGCAGATAACTTTAAATCCCAACTTTAAAGTTCATGCAATTTAATATAACTTTAATCAAGATTAGATTGATATTCCAAGGAATTCGAAGGCACCTTGTTGAATACAAAACTGGAGAACCCAACGTCTTTGGATTCATTACGGGGAAAGGTGGTGACGGATAATGCCAATTAAGACTCGCCAATTATTAGCGAGACTCGCCAATAGAAGCAATAATAAGGTATATCCATACGAATGGATGTACTTCTTCCAATTTCATCTATATATATATCCACCTTCAATGCAACTCTTAGCAGGTTTGAACTTTGCGATTCAATCTAAACAATGAATCCAATAATCAGAATGTGCCAAATAACGAGAAGGCTTGAACGGTTGGGATAAAACAGTCATGAATTACACATTTTTTATCCACCCCAATGGTATTTTGGTAGTATTAAACGGAACATGCAAACAAGGTGAACAACGGTTCTAACGTCTCCACTTCCTCACTCCAACACTCAATAAGAGGTTGGCTCGAGTCTATTGTCGTCCTTTTTTGGAATACTATTAGGTGCATATCAATAGCCTAATGACCCTATTGTCTCTATTTATACCTTAAGTATCAACCCCACCCATGTAATTTCACTCATCTTTTGTGGTGGATCATTGCATTAAGAGAACTGGTGTTTCGAGTGATTGTAATTCGTGTTATCATAATTACCTCTTTATCAATCCACATTTATCCTTTTACTACAAACCAAACCTATCATCAAGAACACTCCCATAAAAAAAAAAAAACCTCTCCCCCTCTCTCTCTCTCTCTCTCTACACCACGAACAATTAAACATTCATAATGATTCTCTGACAAATCAATTGTTCACTCTTCATTATTCACTCTTCTCTCATCTCCTTTCATCTCTTTAATCGACTGAATCGACTTGCTCAGACAGTTTTACACCATCATCATCACGAACAACCCCAGCCGGAGTTGCATTCAGGCACAGGGCTTTAAACTAATCTAAAAGCTCACACACGCCCTCGCAATCCCTACTTTTTCTCTTGTCTTCGAATCGCTTACGCTCTACCTTTCTGCAGTCCGTGGCATCTTGCCCGTCTTTTTATGCACATTGCATGCCCATTTTGGCTCCAACTTTAAAGCTAATTAGATCTGTAAACGAGTCTCGAAAACCACAACACCGTATGGTGCTCACGACGAATAAGCATTAGGGTTTGCATAATAGAACTCTGTGTGCTCGGCTGATGTGCGTTGGTCCATTTCTGGATTTATTCCTTGTCCATCTCTCCCACCCTTTTTCACGTCGTACCATCTTTTTCGTATATTGCGGTTGAGATGCTTCCATGCTGTCTTGGTGCATTGCTGTGCACCTACAACCTTGTGCATCTAATGCCTGTACACCTACGGCCCTTCCATTTTGGGCACTGGAGGGGGCTCTCTTAGAACCACCATTTGGACTGCCCCTCACCTCTCCACTCCTCAAATAAGCCCTCGCCCTGTCACGATAACGCAGGCCTTCCAACATGATGCATTCTTCCTACGGTTCCCCTTTGTGAGGGAAACCAGATTCCACAATACCCACACCTTGCATTTAAAAGAAACAAAAATATTATTATCGGGGTTGGTCGCGAGAGAAAGGGTGGTGCACGACCTCCTTTTTGGGTTTATATTTTTACTTTTCCACTTCAATTTATAAAGGAAGTAAAGGCCAAAACAAATCATACTTTAAAGAAAATACTACTTGGATCGAAGCAGACGTGTAGCACTGAGAGAGTCGACTTTGGGTTAAGAAGTGTCAATACCCAGTTTGTTAAAAGAAACCGTAAGACACAATTATCCTAGATGGTTATTGCAGCTGTCGAGAAACTGATTATTGCAGACATGAGGATGGACTATGAGCCGAGTGTTGAATCTTATGGTGTTGGTGGAGGAGTTGCCACGAGCCCGGTGAATGGTTCAAATGGTGACGGTGGTGATAGTGACGGTGCAAGTGCCAGTGGTGGAGATGAAGGCTCCCACTTGGGCGGCCCTAACAGCAACAACAACAACAAGAAGCGTCCATCCAAGGGCCGTGTTTTCCAATGCACTGGTTATCCCGGATGCTCGATGTCGTTCACGAGATCAGAACACTTGGCACGCCACAAGCGTAAACACACGGGAGAGAGACCTTTTACGTGTCCATACTGCCTGAAGAACTTTCTGCGTTTGGACAATTTGCGCCAGCACAAGCAGACGGTGCATGCATACGAGACATTCTTGAAAGGTAATGGTCAAAGTCCCGGTGCTAACGCGTTGATGTTGCACCAACACCATCAACAACAGCTGCAGCAGCACCTTCAACAGCAGCAGCAACAGCACCAACAACATCATATGCACCAACACCACCAGCATATGCAACAACACCAACTCCAAATGCAAATACAGCAACAACAGAATGACCCTACCACACCTTTCTACCCACAAATGCCTTTAATTTCACCACCTAACTCACAATCTCCACAATACTTTCAACAACAACAACAGCAGCAGCAACAACAACAACAAGCAGCACAAGCACAAACAGTGTACTACCAATACCCATATCAACAACAAGCGCAACCACAGATTAGCTCAAACTACAGCCACGGAGGTATCGGCGTGGTAGCCCCACAACCGATTTCGGCTCCAGCACTGGCACCCGGGCTGGCACCTGGGCTGGCAGCACCACTGGCACCGCCACTGATTCCACTGCTGGCACGACTGCTGGTAGGCCCACCTAGTGTTTTGGGAGGATTTGGAGGCGGTAGTTTAACATCGCTGGGCGACTTGAGAATCCCAACACACGCGTTTAAGCCAAAGCGCAGACCACGTCCATTGACGTTGGACCACTCCAACGTTGACAATTCTCCAATGGATATACAAACAGCCCCAGCACACACAACAACCTTTAGTCTACCCACGATGGCCCCTAAATCTGCAGTACAGGCGAGCTTCCGCAGTAACATAGCACACGGCATACTGCTCACACCCAACTTGGTGCTGCCGTTGTCGCCATTATTCCACCAGTCGTTCAGCCAAACAACGATCCGTAATCGTTTAACGACCCTCTCACACTCACACACAGTGAAAACAGCGTCGAGTCAAAGCAGCACAAACACACTGTTTAGTCAATCAGCACAACTGACACCGACCAGCAACGCGAGCCCGGAAAGAGATGAAAAGGATAAAGTATCGTTGCCTGGAGTGGCGAGCATCTTACCAAAAGAAAAGCTGACATGGCTCAGAGGAGTGTTGAATGAGGACAAGGAAGAGAAGCCGCAACTGAAAAAACCAACGATCAACCTGTTGTTGAGTCCGTATGAGAATGTGCGGTTTCCAAGAAGCCCGGATAGATTGTAAGATAATAAAGATGGAATGAATTAGGGACAAGAATGATGTATAGACATTACGAGTAGTACATGAGTTATTAGGTTTTATGAGAAGTAACTGTAAGATAAAAATAGAAAATTAACTTGAACGGTAAGTGGATATATAGAAAATTAACATCAAGGTACATGATATATATGTAGAGTTTGAAGAGAAGTATGAAATGTGGGATCACATTTGAAGTTAGATGAAATTAGCTGCAAATTAGTGATCAATTTGAAAGAGTGGGCAGATTAAAGTGGGGTGGACAAGATCCAAGAAACAGAAAGAGAAAAGAAGTTTGTGTGGAGAAATAGAAGAGAAGATGAGGAGGAGGATGGGGATAGCAAGCTAACCTTAACGTTTATAGTTAATATTTGATATGTACAAATGAAATACTCTTCATTAAATATTATTCAGTTATTTTAACCAAACTAAAATATATATACATCAAGTAGTATAATTAAAAGGCTTTCCATGAACCAATTATAATATCAAATAGATAATAAGACTCAGAAACCAATAGAGCTTTGTTTAATAATATGGTTAATCATTTCAGTTAACTGATCTCATCTCTTCCCACATAGATTATGAATTATTGGAATATTATTGCAGCCATCGATCCAAAATACGCCGTTCTATTATACTTTAACAATGGTATTTTCTAACGTCAATTTCACGCATGACTCACCAATCTTACACATTAACACTATTCATATGGTCCAAGACATCATTGCTCCATTTCCTTCACCTCCATTACTTAAAACTTCAAACAAACCTTCAACCCACCACGAGTGAGATCTCTCGAAAAATCCATCATCCGCCCCCCTGCGCTGCCTTGCCAACACCACCCTAAACTGGAAATGAACAAATACCACTTCTGCAGGAGTGGACTCAAACAGACTCACAAAATCCTGTTATGGTTGACTATGTGTGCGTCGTAAACACGCTGCTTCTGTGCTGCGTCTATTCTGTTCGGCGCTTCTTTGGTTTGTGATTGTCTCCTCCAATTAAACATCAACGTCCTCCCCCCCACTCAAACTTTTTCTTTGCCGTAACAGGGCTACCTGAGCCGAGGCCATCTTCATTATTGTCATGTATTGCCGATTATCCAAGAAAATACTCTTCTTCACTGCAAGTTTGCTCCCTGCAAGCATCTATCCCCAAAAGTACAACTAATCTGCCTCTCCTCCATAGCCGTACAGAAAATGTGTAGTTTCCAATCTATAAATTAGTGTACTTAATGACTCCTGGTTTTTGGCACGCGTGGTCAGGAGAACCTTTCAGTCTACGGCAAGGGCCAACACTCCTCAAAAATTGGCTTCTAGGGGTAATTTCGTTTGTGTAATCGACGCCTGAAAAAGTGGCCCCAGAATATGCATTTGCTGTGCGTTTGAAATACCACTGTAATTCTTTATAATTTAGGGGACAAAGAAAACTGGTTTAACGTGTAATCAAATGTCTGACCCCTTGGTGGTGCGGAAATACGAGTCAATTGTACAGAAACACAGTGTCTTATTAGTCTCTCCAGTATATTTCTTCGCTGTGTCCTGTCATTCGGTTCGACGATAGTGTCGGTATATTTTTTTTTTTTTTTTTTTTTTTTAATATTATACTTGCAATATCTGAATCTCACTTTTACCTATTAACTTATATACTAGTTGTTGATGTGGTTACTCTAGGTTGGTGTTCTCTTTTCTTCTGATTGTGCTCAATTCAATCCAAAGTCCTTTATCGTCGAAATGAATCGGCGTTGTATCGGGGCTTCAAGACTTCTGTGTCCTCTTCTTATCTTGATAGAAATTTTTCAGACTATAAAATTACACTCATCATGAATGTCTTCTATTCACTTTCTTTTACACTCGTTTCAGTTTCATTTCACTTCATTTGGGTTACTTACTATCTTGGTATTCATAATACTACTTCTTTCGAATTCATCAATACAACTCTCCACCTCTTGACAAATTTCAGAATTAAGAACCCATGCTGTTTGAATTCCATCTATAAGTACCAATACTTAAATATTTTACTTACCCCCCTCTCGACTATTTTCCATTCATACTGAAATCTCTCTTGCTTCTCATACGAGTTTCCAAACCGCAACTGCTTTTTTAGACTCGCTACTTCGTAACCAATTTCATTTGCATATTGTATCTTCTGTTTATTTGTGGGGTGCTTGAGTCTTTTGGTTTGGTTCCAGGGGTTGTTGTTCTGCGCTTTTGGCTCTATGTTTGCTTCATGGGGTTTGCGGGTGTTCTTGGGTGTGTGGTGGGCGGATTTACTTCGGCTCTTGTGCATGTTTCATGGGGTTGTTTCCACGTGGACTCCTCCTTTATTTTCACATCGGCTTCTCCGTTATTCTTTGTCTTGTTGATCGGAATACGTCAACATTCTTATCTCGTAGACTTGCTTTTAGTATGGGTATCGTTCTTTGAATTCTATTCAAAAAATTCCTCTACTTCAAAATCTCTTTACTTCTAGTATCTTTAATATTCTTGGTCCGGTTACTTCGGATTATATTAGATATCTATCAAGGATTATCTTTGCAATTGGTGCTTTGTGGCTCGA
This sequence comes from Kodamaea kaohsiungensis (nom. inval.), assembly GCA_030558205.1. NCBI lineage: Eukaryota > Fungi > Ascomycota > Pichiomycetes > Serinales > Debaryomycetaceae > Kodamaea > Kodamaea kaohsiungensis (nom. inval.). Next base: position 299,186 of record JAJMRZ010000012.1, on the reverse strand, counting down.
CAATCACTATCTGTACATGTACAATTGGATGCGACTTTCATTGTATTCATCTCTTCATGTACTATAGTAATGTTTTAAATGCGGTCGATTCGGTACCATTTATCTTGAACGAAAACGTCAACATTTCTATTTATGAATTAGTCTCTCACTTTCGTTAGTTGACCTTATTGACTCCACCCATCCATTGCTGTTTCTTTGATGGTTGAATATCTCCTACCAACTCTTGTAGTACTACAAACTGGTGGTAAACTTGTTCGTAATCTTCATCTCCCTCCAAGTACCATAGTAAGGTTTTGAATGCAGCTACCAATCTCAGCATCATCTCGATATTGGTTAAATAGAGCTGGTAGACACTAACCATCCCGTTCATTCTCGTCTCCACTCCTTTTTGCGTGTTTTCCGACGTTAATTCAGCTGTCAACTCTCCTAATTTGCTTCTTAAAACAGGAATAACACTCACAAGTATCGCATTCTCGTATTCTTGTAGTACCTGATAAAGTTCCTTATTACGTTGGAGTTTCGCTCGCCTGATCCTCTTGAGCTTGGCTATATCTTGTCGAAGCTCATCGATTCGCTCATTCAGCGATACCTCAATCTCTTGTTCTGGAATCAGCTCAAGCGAATACTTGGTATTAAGATGATGTCTAAGAATATCAGAATTGATATGATTCGGAGAAGTGGTATCATTCTCCACTTCTTTAGCTTCTTTTACCTTTTGAGAGCGATGCAGCCTAGTATCATCTTTATCTTTAAAATTCTCATGCTCATGCACAATCTCATCCAAGTACTCTTCCACATTCCTACCAATCTTCTGTTCAGGTAACTCACGAAACTTCGTGTCAATAAACGTAGCCAAACGTTCAATCTTTTCTTCGTTGACACGGAGTTGCAAGGTGATTTGCTCAATCACATCAGTGAGAGGCTGCATATTCTCCATCTTTAGGAGAAAGTACGGCTGCGGTGCAACTGACATGGTGTTCGTTCGATCTATGCTTCTTTTGATTTCACTTTAAAAAGTTTACCGTATAATTTGCGAGAGTCCTCAAAATGTTTAGTGAGATCAGAAAAGTTTAGTGAGAAATTTTTAGTGAGAACTTTTTAGTGAGAGGGCTGTGACAAGTGTGTTGATCAATGGTATATTGGCAGGTAATTGATAACCATTAGGTTCAGATGAGAGTTTAGAAGAGAGATAAGAGATGAGAAACTCAAAAGTGTATATGATATTCTCCAATCTTTTCTAATGATGAATATTCTCCTTCCATTCTATTATCAAATTAACCACCCATTTCAATATCTGTCTTCTGATAACTACCATCACCCTCCTACAAATCATTCTCTTGTTATACTTTAAATAAAACCACTTCTAAAGTTACCACGCCTCATAATCTTTATATAATTGCTCGTAATATCTTTCTCGACTTAATCAACACCCTAATAGTTCTCCAATTTTGGCTGCAAAATTCAATAGTTTAATTCCAAACTTAAAGCTTCTTGGAATATACATACAATCTTCATCTCAACTACACCTCTACCTATCACTATTATACATTTTATTCACTAGTATTCCGCCAGGGAGTACCAAAATTACAAACATCATCCCCACCTTTGTCTTTGCATCTGTGCCAGTTTTCTTTCTTGTCTTCCCTTCTTCATCACCTGTTTCAATGCCACGCTGTCAAGCGGGTCCAAAAGTTCAAACAGGCACAACAATTCTTCCAGCACACTCATCACTGCTCCCCAGTTGTCAAACTCTCCGCAATAGTTGGGTGCCAGGAATACAGTCACCAATGTGCGGTCGTTGAAGAACTCGTATCCGTCCTCAACAACCATATGTGCACGGCACACCAAGTCAAAGCCAAACTTTTGCAAAAACTTATTGATGGCAACCTTCAGGAATACATACAGAACTCCTCGCTCATTGTCTTCCCATTCATTTACAGTATCTGCTGGATCTGACCAGAGCAAATCGTTGAGCAACCCAAAGTCAGGCACATCTGTTGGACGTGCGATATTACGGATTTCGTCCATAGAGTTGAGAACCGGACTGAGTCCTCCGTGCACGCAAAAGATCTTTCCAGCGACAATTGCTGCTATTGGGAGTGTGTTGAATGTGTCGATAAACAATTTCCATGTCTTGATGTTGCATCTGCGCTTACACTCGTCGTAGAACCCATACACACGGGTAACATTGGCGCACTCATGGTTTCCACGAAGTAAGAAAAAGTTTTCAGGGTACTTGATCTTGTAGCAGAGAAGCAAAAGTATTGTTTCCAAGGACTGTTTTCCACGGTCTACATAGTCTCCGAGAAACAAGTAATTGGTCAGCGGAGGGAACCCGCACTTTGTGAAGATCCGGATCAAGTCACCATATTGTCCGTGCACGTCTCCCACCACCTTAACTGGAGGTGAGAGTTCTAAGAGCGACGGTTGCGAAAGTAAAATTTCACGGGCTGTTTGGCAAACGAGTTGGATTTCAGAGTTCTTGAGACACACGTTTTTCGTTCGCTTACCCGAGTAGCCCGCGTCGAGCAATCGTTGTATCAAGTCTTCAATGTCTATTGCTGGTTGTTGTGCAGCTGCAGCCGCTGCTGCAGCATTTACAGATGATGAAGACGAAGTTCCTGTTGGGGTGGAAACATCTTGTCTACCTTGTGCTTGTAATGTTTGAGTGAGCTGACTTGCTGAAGACAGCAATTTGATGTCCAGTTCTGATGGCGGGGTGTTGTTCCGCGGTATGTCGAGTTTATTGTCGGAGGGTATGTTGAGGTTGTTCAGGCTTCCGTTGGTTTCACCATTTGTGAGTTGAGGAGAAAGTGGGTATACTTGAGAGTTTGTTGAGGTTCTCAGGATGTTTGCAGCTGTGTTTGCGTTAGTGTTAGGGGAGTGGCCGAAAGGCAGGGCTTCGTAGCTTTGGCCTCCTGCTCCAAACAGGGTGGAGGTGCCGACGGTGTCGTTTGTGTTGCGGCGTATGAGGATCGGGTTGTTAGGGGTCACTTGCATCATCAGTGCAGGGAGGTGTGACATGCTCAGGGAGCGCAGGACGGAGGCGCTGCCCACGGCACTGTTGCCTCCTTTCGTGCTGTTTGCCGAGGTACTCAAGATACCAGTACTGTTGGCGTGTGTTAAGCTGGGTAGTTTATCGGTGGACGGAACGTTTGACGATACCACCGAGTTCTTACGCGATAGCACTCGTGGCGATTTGGGAGCCAATTTTGGCAGGTCAACACCATTTGGTTGAGCCAAAGAAGGGTCACTTGAACCAGTGTCCCTCGAGATTGAAATACGCAGACGGATAGACCGCGACGACTTGGCCGACCCGGCCGTGTCGGTTCTAGTCAAAGGCGGCGCCCTTAAGTCTTTAGAAGACGAATTTCCCATTAAGTTTCAGATACTATGTGGATTAGAAATGACTCGTGGGTAAGGTTCCTTTTCTTTGATGATAAAAAAAAAAGGGAAGGGGGACGCTTAACGAGGGTGAAGACACTAAGTAATGAAACGCCAATCCAATGAATAAGCGATATGTCTTGATGTGAATAGTAAGATGCGACAGATAGTCCAAAGAAATGGGTCTCGCAAATGGGGGGGTCGGAAGTTAAAAGAAGGCGATGTTGAATGTAAACCTTTGCTGTTATTGGTGTTTTTTTTTTTTTGTGTTGAAGGTCGTGTGAACCACGACAAGAATTGGAGAGGTGGGGAGGGATAGTGGATAGAATTGATGGGGAAGCATGGGGAAGCACGGGGGGGACGAAGCAGGTAGGAGGAGTGGAGTGGAATGGATGAGAAGAGAGCGAGAATGTGGGATTGTTTGAGAGAAAGAGAGTGAAGATTGAGTGAGAATAACAAGAAGAGAGAATGAATAGAATAAGAAAACGAGGACGGTAAAAGGGATGGAGATAATGTAGTTTATGAACAAGAATAATGAACAATTGAAGATAATGAATATATAATAAAGAATAAAGTAAAATGAAGTTTAAAATGACAAACGAGGATGAAAACAATAATCGAGGAAATGAAACTCTCAATAAAAGCCTGATTTGAAATGGTTCCAAAGTTATTAAGTATGATACATTTCACAAGATATTGATTAGTAGATGAAGGAAGTAATGAAAAGGATGAAAAATTGGAGAATGTCGTATTTTTAGTTTGTACATGGAAGACAGAAGGATGAATGGATAGAATGGGGGCAGTGTAAGAGTTGAGCCATAAAGATAGTTTTGTAAAATGTTTGTAGCATTTGCTTATAATATATATATATGCCAACAGATCAAGAATATACTATACAGGGTGACACAGACGTCTACAGGGGGATACAGATTATATAGATAATAAGAACGAAATGTTGTAAGGTACAAAGGAGTAGTCTAGACCAATTATGATTTTAGGAGATCATGTGAGAGTTTGAGTGTTGAGTGGAGATATATAAGTGGAGTAGTTAGGTGGAGGTGTTAGGTGGAGGTATTAGGTGTAGTAGTTAGGTGGAGTTGTTAGGTGGAGGTGTTAGGTGGAGGTGTTTTAGAATGATTGAAGAGTTGAAGGATATACACAAGTGGAGTTTTATATGATGAAAGCTATCAAATTTAGACACATATTGAAGTAAAAAGAAGTGTATCTAGAGTGATATAGATGCAGAAAACCATTAGTTAATGTTGGGATTGTAGTTATGAATAGGTAGTATGGGTAGGGTGTCTGTGTATGTGAGTTTATGGATGTCATATACTACTTCATTCAAGGTTATGTCACTCTTCATACTACGTCACCTTTCTACGCTCTCACTCTCAGTTTTGAGGTATGGTTTGAGGTATGGTTGTAGAGGATTTTGATAAAGTGTATACGTAAGAGTAAGTGCTGTTAGTGTATTCTTTTAATTGAATGTGTAAATGTAGCCTTTTCATTAGAATTAGCGTTCAGTAGGATGATGAATACGATCTTTGTGAAGATATTAGAATGTACTATTCACTTATTCAAATAGACTTGTTAATAATAAACTTAAAGTATATACAAGGCTAGATGTCTAAAGTAGTCACCAGAAATAATCCATAAACAAGTCTACTCCTATATATTGAATAATCTATTCAAGATTTAACGAGCTTATTCAACTCAGCTGATCTCATTATTTCGTATTTGATAATTCGTTAATTCCTGTCCTTCATAACAATGTACAACGTATTAAGTAGCACGTTCTAAATATTACTACTCTTGCTAGATCTTTAATAGTGTACATAGTACGCGAACGCGTACTACTAACATATCATATTGAACTTAGCAACACTAAGCTTTAAATATTCTACAACTCAACTACTTCTCCTCTTTAACTTTACATTCAATACTATCATAAAGATAAGAGTACAGATTAGATGGAAAAGTAAATAATCATAGCCTTCCCATAAGACTATAATCGTTCGGGACAATCAAGATTCAAGTCTACATACACAAATCCCAAGTCTCCTTAACCATCAAACCAAACCTTTTGTACTCGGTTAGGACCCCCCCGCCACTCAACACCCAAAATCCCAACTTCGGTCCGCCAGAAATTCCATTTCTGTAATGGTCACCACTCTCACAAAATTTTAAACTTTCGCTCATCCTCCAATACATACACTCAATTTAATCCAATACACACCAACTTCCAAGACTCAGTTCCAAGTCAATTTCTTGTTTCATAATCTCTTACTTTCTCTATAAATTCATATCCATATTCATATACACATCTCTTCTACTTTAGGTGCTATCTTCAAAATAAACACTGCAACTGCTGCTCATTTTCTTTCCACGTTTCAGCTCTCGTTTTTTTTTTAGATAACCCCTATCGGCCCCACATGATGCGCTTTCATTATCTTTTTGTTGACAGCGGTAAACAAGTGGGTATAAATACCCATAGATTCAGCCCAACTTTCCTTAAAAACACTGTGCGTGTATACTATAGATGATCAATAATGTCTACACTCATTTCAGAAGATTTCCATGAATCAAGTCCAAAGGGTAAACCCCGACTGCCACAGTCTCAGGGAGATGCGTTGAAGGAACTCATTGTCAATGAAGATGTTTTTGACGATGAATCATCCTCGTCCGAAGACGAGGACGAGTCGTCTTCTTCTGATGAAGAAGAAGATGACGTTACTTCTCTGGATGTTGTCGGACCCATTGTGCCGGAGCCTGCCGCGGTATCTGCCGTGGCTTCTAAGGTTGCCTCCTCTAAGCCTGCTGCAAAGTTGGCTACCAAGGTTGCAGCTGCTTCGCGCACAGGGCCTATCAGCAACACTCCCCGTATTCCCCTGAGACTGAAAGCCCTTGATTCTTCCTATACTCACTCTAGCAAAAATATTGCTATCCCAAAGGCTGCGCACCCAGTGCGTGCTGCCTCTACTCCCGTGGTCCCTGCCGCTGCAGAGACGACCACGAGATCAAACTCCTTCTCGAGAAGATTCTCCTTGAAATTGTTTGGACGTGCAAGACAAAATAGCTTGTCGTCACCCTCCTCACCACCTAGCCCTCCAAAGCTAGCACCCGTCGCGTCTGCAAGTAGCACTGCTACTAGCAGCACCATGTCGATCCCAAACAACTTGAACATCTCGGTCGAATTAGCGTCCATCAAAGACTACAAGCGTGTTGCCAAAACACTCGCCCTTGGCTTTGAACATGACCCTTTCACCAACTACATCTTGAACACTAGAGACATTACGCGCGAAAACACAAGCAAATCTGTCTACAAAAAGAAGAAGATGGACTTGATGTTGGCTTACTTTGAATACGCTGCCTACGAATGTCTCAAGATGTACGGTAAGATCTTTGTGATCAAGGACCACTCGTTTGAAAGTTTACTTGAAGAAATGCCTCTGAAGCAAAAGCAAAAGTTTCCTTACTTGGCTGTCTCCTGCTGGCACAAGATTTTCGGCCAGAATGTCGAAACTTATTACTCGAGCATTTCACTGGATGACCTGGATGACCTGGATGACTTTAGTGACGATGACTATTTCCGCCAGGAAGGGTTATCGCTGCGTCAGCTCATGCACCCTTCCGTCGTCAAGTTCAACGTTTTCGCGTTCATGAACAACTGCCGCTCCAAGGTTATGAAGGATAAGTTACCCTTCTTAACCAAGGTTAGAAACGAAGTGTTGATCAACAAGTTGGAAGAGGCCGGTAACGACCTCACCGAACCAAACATTGACATTTGGTACTTGGCCGACGTTGCCACCTTACCCCTGATGAAGGGTAAAGGTTTAGGTAAGTTGATTATCAATCACGTTATCGACGAGTACATTATGAAGCTCTCACCAACTTCTTATGTGTACTTGGAACTGTCGAACCCAGCAAACCGCCGCTTCTACACCAAGTTGAACTTTGAGGTGTTGGCGAGCTACTCAATGAAGAAGAAGAGATATGTGGACTCTGAAAAGATCTTGGTCAAGGACCCAGAGAATTCAGGCGTTAATATGGACGCCATGGTGCGTTACCCTAAAGCCCTTGCTTAGGGAAACCCTATTATGCGTTATTCACGTACATTTTTGCCTAATATATATGACCATAGTAAGAGGAAAGGTTTGGTAAAATTGGGTCTTTCAGTTTATGATTGACTTGGTACACCTTTCCATTACTGTGGTTTGTATACTATGTTAAAGTGTGCGTTGGGTATAGGTAATAGGTGTTTCCATTTTCTATTACTTCTACTTAAGTATTTTTTTTTTTATTGTTGATCTTTTTGATTCTGATTCTGATTCTGATACATGGTTCTTGTTTCATTGTTGATTGATTCTTGATCCTTGTTTCATGATTATAGATTCATGAGTTAATTCTTCTTCTTTATTCTTTCTATTCGGTTGGAGATATTATAATATATGATTCTCTAGTAATAGTGTAGGCTGAAAAGTCTATTAAGTGAGATGAAACAAGGTGTGCGGTAGGAAGGTTACATCTTGGAGTTCTCCACTTTCTAGATTATTCATTCTGTTGGTGAGGTATTTTGGGTTGCAATGCCTTTAAATTGACTGGATTGAGACTTGAGATACACGTCAAAGATAAGCAAGACAATTTCAATTGGAATTGGTATTATATTGACTTGAGTTTCACCTCAGCACTCCCTATTCTACTATCTTATTTACCGTTTAATATACATTCTAGTTCATCCACCTAATTTTCATTCTCTTAAACTGAAAAATTAAAGTGAAATATTCGAATTTATCAATATGCTTCGAGCTCTTAGGATCCCCAAGAGGGCATTTTCGATCAGTCGAGTTATTAGTCAAAAGAAACCACCGACTAGTGATGTAAAGGATGATATTCCAGAACCTCCAATCGAAAATGGTCTTTATTACGGAAAGTTCACTAAAGAAGAGTATGATTCAGCAGCAAAGTATATTCGTGAACAGATTGGAAACTTAGAAGGAGAGATCAAAGGAGACAAGAATATTCGTGAGAATGTTGGGAAGATGCCTCAGTTCCCTGCAAGAGACCCATCAGGAGCTGCTGCTAGCAAAATCACTAATCTCACTGATTTATTCACTCAAACTATTAAAACTACAGGTCCAATGTCACTCTCTGCATACATGAGACAATGTTTAACACATCCCGACTTTGGATACTATACCACCAGAGATCCATTGGATGCACGTACAGGTGATTTTATCACGTCACCTGAAATCTCACTGATGTTTGGAGAAATGATAGGAATATGGCTCTTTACAGTTTGGACCAGCCAAAAGTTCCCTTCAAAAATAAAGCTCGTAGAGTTTGGACCAGGTAGGGGAACATTAATGCATGATGTTCTCAAAACATTCAACAAGTTTGTGGAAAAGGTAGGGAAACAAGTTTCAATTGAAATCAATATGATAGAAGCACTGAAAGTCTTGAGAAATGAACAATTGAAGTTGTTGTGTGCTGATCTGGAATTCATTTCTGGATCCGATGGTTTCGAATCGGCACAGACTAAATGGGGTAACCTGATCAAGTGGATGGACACAGAAAAAGATGTAGTTCAAGAAAGTGGAGTGGCCAACTATGTATTGGCGCATGAATTCTTTGATGCTTTACCAATAAAATCTTTTGAAAGAACAGAAGGAGGATGGAGAGAATTTTTGGTTGAGCATACGGAAAGTGTCGTTAACAACCAACAGAAGCTCCCTGGAAATACCTCAGATACTGAAGACGAGCTTCTCGATACAAAGTTCCATCTCACACTCTCACCAAAAGAAACTCCTACCTCAATTTTGCCAACTTTGAACAGTAGATTCAAGAACTTACCTGTGGGTACACGTATTGAAGTGTGTACTGAAGCTGAACTCTATGTCATGAAGATGGCTCAACTAATTGACAACTCAAATCAATTGGGAGCTGTTTTGATCATGGACTATGGTATTGTTGGCAAAGTCCCGGAGAATTCCTTGAGAGGAATCTACAAACATAAATTTGTATCACCATTCATTCATCCTGGGAAAGTCGATCTCTCTATCGATGTAGACTTTGATCAATTGTATCAATTGACTGAAAAACTTGCTAGTCCATTTGGCCCGATTGAACAGGGTGACTGGTTACACAGCATGGGAATAGGCTACAGAGTGGACCAGTTGATTAAGAAGAATGTCGACAACCCTGAAATACAAGACCAAGTATATAACGCATACAGAAGGTTGACAGATAAAGATGAAAAGTCCATGGGAAAGATATATAAGTTCATGAGTGTCTTACCAAAGGGCGCTAGTGCCCCAGTTGGGTTTGGAGGAACTGCTTAGAAAAGCTCTTGCTTTTGGTGCTGGAGCTGCTTGTACATATAGATCTACATTAGAATATTAAAAATAAAAGTGATTTTGCTATGTAGGTCTCAAGCTCTTTAAGACCGTGCCACCTATACTCAATCCTAGTATATCTGGTTTACCATCGATCATTGGAATAATCATCTTTTTCAGCGGATCATTAAATTGATCTACTACTACTTTAGTAGATGTAATTGTAACCACAGTATCTTTGAGTCGAAAGAACTGTCCCAAGTCATACATGTTGGAGTATTCGAATGCTGGTGTATCTTGGAGGTGCGGTAAGTAATGTACTATTAGATCCCATTGTGGAACTTCCAAGCTCCAAGTAGGTATTTGTCTGTCAAAGTACATATGTTGAAGATGTTTGAACCTTCTACTACTGCCTTTAACTGCGCAGCGGGGCAACCTGATGTATGTAAGGCCCTCTGGAAGTTTATTCAAGTCAACAACAGGAACCAGGTCCCCCAAGTATCCAATATTCCCAACAATCAATTTTCTGAGTGATGGTAATTTGCAGCCTTCTAGCAGAAAATTAATGAACTCGTTTCTGCTAACGTTCAATTCAATCAAGTTTGGTAATGACGTAAAGTATCGTTTGTCTAACTTTCGAATGCCTAGTTTAACTAGACGAAGACGGCATATGCTAGCAGGAAAGGGTGCGTCGATTTGAAATGTTAGCAAAGAGGGCTCTGAGGTTTGATCCATGCGAATGCTAAGAGTTTCTATTGTCTCAGGTAGCTTCAAGTCGCTGATCTTCTCGATTTTGTTGTTCCCAGCATACAAGCGCTTGAGATGTAATTTAGATAAATCCATTTGGCGAAGACCATTGCTAATTAACTTCAAAGATTCTAATTGTGAAGGTAATTCAGTTTGATCTAGTTCTATAATATTATGAGATAAGTCCAATGTTTTAAGGTACTTTAAGGTGTGTAAGTTGGAGTTTTCAAGTATTCTAAGTCCAATATTTCTTATTTGAAGTTCTTCAAGTTTAGGTGGGAATTGCATGTTGTATAACACGTTGAAGTCAGATGGAGTCCCCTCTGGGAGTTCCGATTTCAAGTTGAGTTCGTATGGTTTTACGATATTCCCACAGACTAGGCAATTGTCATTATTTTCTTTCAATGGGTCGTTATGAAACCACATATCAGCAAATGATAATTTACGCAACCCCAGGGGTAGTCTAAGTTTGGACAAGTCCAAATTAGAAGTATCATTTGCTTTGCTATTCGTTATTGAAACTCTTGACATTTTCAATTCCAAGAGTGATGAAGGAAACTCATGTTGGTATGACTCTTGTTCCACTGAGAATGTAGAAAGCTCCAATATGTTCAAACATGTATAAGGTTTCAATTCGCTAATGGTCAAGTTGAAATGAGACAATTGTAATGTTTTAACAGACGAAGGTAGTATTACATTTTTGAATGGAGTGGCAGGTTCCGAGTAACCTCTACAGGCTTCTAAAGCCAAGCTGTCCCAACTTTTGAAATGCTTCAAATTCTTCAAGTAACTCACGTCAAATACGTCATTCGGATCGTACCGAACAGAAGTCAGTTTAAGTACAGTCAACAGCTGTGGCAAATGTAAAGCATCACTCAAATCAGAAACCTCAGCTTCTTCTTCAACGTACACAACCAGGGAAGAATCGGACGGTCGGATATTCTCAGCACGATGTAAAAAGTCAGGGTCCCACTTCAATACCTGATTCAAACTATCTGAACTGCGTAGCAATCTGGGTCGTACCAAACCTGGGGAAGTAAAACTAGTCAAAAATTCAGGATGGATAGATATAAAATCTCCAAGATAAGGATAACTCAAGAACCTGTTGCCCAGGAATCCATCAAGACTCACTTCTTCAAAGAGTCTATCAAACACATATGACCTCAAATCACTATTAGTAAACCAACAATACAAATCTTCGACTGATAAGTGCCCTGAAATTTCACCTATAACCTCACTTGGAAGCAGTACCAACAAATCATACAAGCTTAAACCACTCGCGTCGACCATATAGAAAGATCAGATTAACACTATTACTACTAAACTGTTGAGTTTTCTATTAAACAACAGTGAATTGTTGCCTCAAGTATAGAAGCAGATCAAATACGTATGCAGGATTGATCTTATCACCTCGAGCTTTGTGATAGTGAAGATACGAGAATTTGGGGGAATGGGGAACTAATAGTTGAGTCTGGTGAGAGGTATGGTGAAAAGTGAAGGTTTTCTGGTTGTTGGGTGTTCTATTGTTAGTTACTAAACATTGGTCATTGTAGAAACAAAAGTGAGATGGTGATTTTGGATAATAATAGGTTTGGTAGCTATTGTCTCAATGCTTTTTATATCTCTGATTCATCTTCGCTAGTGATCTACGTTGTATAAAGAAAAGATTACCTTTAAGGTACTTCACGGTTACCGCATAAGTTAATATACTAAGTACTCCAACATAATCTTCCTCAATAGTAGTGGTGAAACTTCTAGAGCTATAACTAACTCATCAAAACGAAGTGATGATGTAAATAATGGCTTAAGGTATCCAATAATCTAGTTGACAAGTCAATCAACAATACAGTGTTTGAAGTAAACACGTCCATATCTAGCTAACAACCTTATAGTAGTAAATAATAATCTTACAATCACGTCCTTTTCACTTAATAACACCTTGGTATTATGCTATTTTGCACCCAAAAATTAATAGAAAAGGACCCACAAAAATACTCAAGCATCCTATCAGGAATAATTAACACTCCAATTGAAACTGAGTATCACTCGTAACCATTTTTTTAAAATCATAAAAACATGAAAAAAAGAAGCTCCGATACCGGGAGTCGAACCCGGGTCTGCTCGGTGAAAGCGAACCGTGCTAGCCGTTACACTATATCGGAAATGAGCTATGAGTAATGAAACGGTTAACTTGGTAATATGGGTTGTGTTTATTTAGGTCAGGCTGCAAAATTTTTGGGGGAAAAAAATAATAAATTGTCATTTCGCAAATGTGCACCTAAAGCTTCACAGTGAGGATCAATGATCACAGCAGAGAAGTTTCATGCTTGACAATACATGTTGGGTTTGGGTGAATAGGTTATTTGGTAGCTACCACAGTCACTTCTTTGGAAGTCGAGAATCTAGATAATGTAAAAGAAGTAATTTTGGGTTATATAGTAGGTAAGGACTTATACATCTTATCAGGTTGTAGATTACCAGGCTCCGATATTGTCTTTTAATTATCGATGTAGAAGCCATTCGTTGGAAATTCTTACAAATTCCGAGTTGATTTCTGTATTTACGAGAAGATGTTGTTATTCTTATGAGTGATTGGCGTATGTAAGTTGTCATCATTTATGGGGTGCTCATTTTATTCACTAGCTCTTTATATAAATTAATACGTTTCCCATAACTAAACTCAACCATTTAAATGTCTTATATAATCTCAGTCGTAAACTTGATGAAACTATACACCGAATAATCGTACAATCCAACAGAATCAAGAGCAACAGCAGCAACAGCAGCAACAGCAATCATTGTCTCATAATAAAATTCACCAAAAATGATCCCAAAAAGGTTCCAAAATGATCCTAAAAGGGCAGCCAATTAGAACTAAATCATACCAACCCTATTCATCTAACCCATAAACAACTATCTTATACCGTCTAACTACCCAAAATACTCTCAATCAAACGTATACCCTCCAACCCCGGAACCCTATACAGTTATCTTATCATCAACCTAGGCATGAACTCGTGACTTCTCGGACATTCTAGCCTCTTCTGGAACCTTCCGTAATATCGCGCTACCAAATATCCAAGTTAATGGAGCCACTATATAAGTAGGAGGACTTGCAATGATGATCTTTATTCTGTAAAACAACCAATTGAATATGGACGAATCACAATTCACTGATAATGCTATTAATATCATTAATAGTGCTACGCAGTTGGCCAAGGACAATGCTAACACTCAATTGTTGCCATTGCACTTTTTAGCTGCTATGATCCCTACAGATGATGAGAATTCATCTTCGTACCTTAAGACATTGATCACCAAGGCACGTTTCGAGTGGCCTCTGTTTGAGAAAATTGTCAATAAGCATTTGGTCCGTCTTCCTCTGCAGACCCCTGCTCCTGAAGATGTTAGACCTTCTTATGCTGCAGGCCAAGTGCTCACTAGATCTACCAAGATCAAAGCACAGCAAAAGGATAGTTATGTTGCTCAAGACCATATCTTTCTTTCGCTTTTAGAGGACCAATCGATAAAGGATATTTTCAAAGAAGCTGGTATTAACGTTGAAGCTGTTAAACAGCAAGCTATTGAATTAAGAGGTAACCAGAGAATTGACTCGAGACAAGCAGACTCGTCGTCAACCTATGAATTCTTGAACAAATACTGTGAAGACTTGACGGAAAAAGCAAGAGAGGGCCGCATTGACCCTGTTATTGGCCGTGAAGAAGAAATCAGAAGAGTAATCCGTGTGCTTGCACGTAGATCCAAGTCTAACTCAGTATTGATTGGTGAACCTGGTGTCGGTAAGACATCGATCGTTGAAGGTGTTGCCCAGAGAATTATCGACAATGACGTACCCAACGTTTTGGCGAACTCTAGACTTTTCGCCTTGGACTTGGGTGCTCTTACTGCTGGAGCAAAGTACAAGGGAGAGTTTGAAGAAAGAATTAAAGGTGTTCTTAACGAGATTGAAAAGTCGACAGAATTCATCATTCTCTTTATTGACGAAATCCACATGTTAATGGGAGACGGAAAATCCGATGCTGCTAACCTTTTGAAACCTATGTTGGCCCGTGGTACTCTTCATTGTATTGGTGCTACCACGTTTGCTGAATACCGTAAGTACATATCCAAGGATGGTGCTTTTGAAAGAAGATTCCAAAAGGTGGATGTTCCTGCTGCCACTGTTCCAGAAACAGTCGCTATTTTGAGAGGATTGCAACCAAGATACGAAATCCATCATGGAGTACGTATTTTGGACAGTGCTCTTGTAGCTGCTGCGCACTTGGCATCTCGTTACCTCACATACAGATCACTTCCTGACTCTGCCGTTGACTTGATTGACGAAACAGCAGCAGCAGCAGCTGTTGCGCGTGACTCCAAGCCTGAAGAATTGGACAACATTGAGCGTGAATTACGCTTGGTTGAAGTTGAAATCAACGCTTTACAAAGAGATGTTGAGGCCGATGCTGACTCCAAAGACAGATTAGAGATTGCACGCCGTAAGAAGGCACAATTGGAAGAATCTTTGGGTCCACTTCAAGCCAGATTCAACGAGGAACGTGCCAGTCACGACTTGCTTATAGCTGCAAAGAGAAAGTTGGACGAATTGGAAATCAAAGCTCAAGAAGCACAGAGAAGAAATGACACGGGAACCGTTGCAGATCTCAAGTACTTTGCTATTCCTGACGTTGAACAACAAATCCAAGAGTTGGAGGTGAAGGTCCAGGAAGAGGAGAATAGTGCTGGACCAGACTCTTTGATTCGTAACGTTGTGGGTGTTGACCAGGTTGCAGAGACTGCAGCACGTCTCACAGGTATTCCAGTGACAAAGTTGACGCAAGCAGAGAACTCAAAGTTGATCAACATGGAACACGAGTTACTGTCTGCTGTTGTTGGACAACTGGAGGCTGTTAAGGCTGTGTCCAATGCCATCAGATTATCTAGATCTGGATTGGCAAACCCACATCAACCAGCATCCTTCTTATTTTTAGGATTGTCTGGATCTGGTAAGACTGAGTTAGCCAAGAAGGTTGCAGGATTCCTTTTCGCAGACGAAAGAGCTATGATTAGAATCGACTGTTCTGAGTTGAGCGACAAGGCCCTGGCTTCTAAGTTATTAGGTGCTGCTCCTGGTTATGTTGGTTACGAAGAAGGTGGTATTTTAACAGAACCACTTTTGAGGAAACCATACTCGGTTATTCTTTTCGATGAAGTTGAAAAGGCTGCACCAGAAGTATTAACAGTTTTGTTGCAGATATTAGATGATGGTAGAGTTACTTCATCTCAAGGTAAAGAGGTGAACTGCTCGAACGCCATTATTATTATGACTTCGAACTTGGGTGCCCAATACCTCAATGCTACCACCACCAGTAAGGTTTCACCAGAGACCAGAGAACTTGTGATGGGTGCGGTTAGAATGCACTTCAGACCTGAATTCCTCAACCGTATCTCGTCAACGGTAGTTTTCAGTAAACTTTCCAAGAAGGCAATCGCCAAGATTGTGACGATTAGGTTGAAGGAGATCCAAGAGAGGTTTGCTGGAAACGGAAAGAACATAACATTGGATGTATCACCAGAAGCAATTGAGTACTTGTGCAAGAATGGGTACTCTTCTGATATGGGTGCACGTCCATTGAATCGGTTGATACAAAACGAGCTTCTTAACAAGTTGGCAGTTTTGTTACTTAAGGGACAAATCAAGGACAAGGAAGTTGCACATGTTACATTGGGTAGCAAGGGACTCGAGGTTGAACCAAACCACGAGGTTGAAGATGTGGAAATGGAAGGAATAGAGGACTGGGAAGACAGTGAAGAAGAGGATGTTGACTTGGATTAACAAACTTGGATTAATTAAAATTGTATATAATGGATAATATTAATAATAATAATAATAATAATAATAATAAGGATTTAAAAATGAACAATGTAGAATAATAATGAAAAGAGAATATGAGAATATGTAGTGGAGTTGTGAAGTGAGTACGGCTGAGAATAAATGCAGCAATTATTAAGGTGCTTTTATTTGGCTGCAAAAAAATTGAAACCTTCATGAAAGGCAGAGAATAATGTTGATAAAAGACAGGTTCAGTTGGAATTGGGGTTTGCAAACATAAGTGATTGATAATACAAGAGGAATACTATTGATCTGTTCATGTACAACCTAAAAGTGAATTTTATACATGTATGTCTTAGATCATGAGGTTAGGTAATGAGGAAGAATGATAATGGTTGTAAAGGTAATGTGAATGAAACAAATGAGAAGGTTAAATCGTGAAGTAGTTGTGAAATATATTTATAGAATTCGTTGTAGTTGTATGAAATGTAAACCATCAAGTCCATTCTACTCAAAGTCTACAGTTAATCTGTTAATGATCTGCAATACCCCCATCACGAATCAGTACTGCAACGACATAGACAAACAATGAGTCCACAATCGAGCTAAAAAAAACAATTAATAGTGGGTACTACCTTACTATCTAACTGTCTCTTACGCCACTATCTCATTCCTCAGCATATCATACAATGTTTTATGGGTTAGTACACTAATTGTGTAACGCCATCTCTTCTCCACTTTACACTCACATTTGCCACCCGCAAGTCAATTAAAGTGATAACGAGTTGAAATACCAATAGTAAATTCAACACACCATTCTTACTCCAACCTACTTACTCTCACATCCCCACCTCCAGTCCTTCTCCACTTCTCCTCTCCTCCCCCTTCTCCTCACTCCACTCATCCCTCCCCAGATAAAGCTCACCTGACCAAAACCCACCTGACCCCATCCCATTAATTTTTTTTGCCCTCCATCGATGGCAAAAAAAGAACCAAAATATAAAAAGGGAACAATTTTTCATTTTCAACTCCATCGCTAAAATGGCTTCTAGAACTCAATTTGAAAACTCCAATGAAGTAGGTGTCTTTGCCAAGTTGACCAACTCTTATTGTTTGGTTGCTGTGGGAGGCTCCGAGAACTTTTACTCTGCTTTTGAAGCTGAGTTGGGTGATGTTATTCCTATCGTCCACACTACTATTGCAGGAACCCGTATAGTCGGCAGAATGACTGCTGGTAACAGACGTGGTCTCCTTGTACCTACCCAGACTACTGACCAAGAATTAATGCACTTGAGAAATTCTCTTCCGGACACTGTTAAGATCCAAAGAGTTGAAGAACGTCTTTCTGCCTTGGGTAATGTCATCTGTTGTAACGATTATGTTGCTCTTGTGCACCCAGACATTGAAAGAGAAACCGAAGAGTTGATTGCAGATGTATTGGGAGTCGAAGTGTTCCGTCAAACTATCGCAGGTAACGTGCTTGTTGGCTCGTACTGTTCGTTGTCGAACCAAGGTGGTTTGGTACACCCTCAGACCTCTATCCAGGACCAGGAAGAGTTGTCGTCGTTGTTACAGGTCCCATTGGTTGCCGGTACCGTTAACAGAGGTTCCTCTGTTGTAGGTGCTGGTATGGTGGTGAATGACTGGTTGTCAGTAACCGGTATCGACACCACCGCCCCGGAATTGTCTGTGATTGAATCGATCTTCAGATTACAAGACGCACATCCCGATGCTATCTCGGGTAATTTGAGAGATACCTTGATTGAGACTTACTCTTAAACTATACGAAATTACCAATGAGTTGTGAGTGGGTAAAACTGATTCACTCCGCTCGTTAGATTTGATTTAATACTTCATTTCTGTTGTCTCTTGCATCTGTATATTAGTAAATGGCATATTCCGACTAACTGTAAGATATAAATGTGAATGTAAATGAAAATGTGAATGTGAATGTGGGATTTTCCAATATGTATTTATCAATGACTTTTAATCTACTATGAAGGCTATTAGAGTTGTACATGTCATTAAATGCTTAAGAAGTAAAGTAACTATCCATGAAAGCCGAGTTAAGTAAGCTTGTTTCTTAATTTCATGAGTTCTTTTAGGTGTTTATTATATAATCACTTTCAACACTTCATTATTAAGCTATTAATTACAATCACATTCATATTCACATTACTTAAATGAAACACCATACAAATTCACATCTACAAACGATACAGTATAATTAGAAAAATTCATATGCACTTTGGACGACTCTCACTTACTCTCACTTACTCTCACTTACTCTCTCAGCCCTAACAAGCTAAGCAAAATCAACCTTAACATTCATTATCACATTCTATCCGTGGATGCAAATTAGTTCCAAATTGGGAAATCAGTTCAAAATTAAATAAACAATTTTGATTAAATTTTAAACTCCAAGCACTGATTGTATTGAGGAGATCCATTGATCAATCAGACTAGTATGGACTTTTACGGTATTGCTCGTGGGAGCATTCGCAGTGAAGCTTTAAAGAAGTTAGCTCAATTAAGTGCTGAAGAGGTTCCAGCTCATACTAGAGATAGCCAGCATCATTTAGTGAGTCTTGAAACGTCTCATGATTTTAATCGTTTAGTACAAAATACTCCTCGTGTTGATGTTGTGAATGATGCGCTTTCGAGAGTGGCTATAACTCCTCGTGAGTACGAGACATTAATTGCTCTTTGTGAGTCGACTAATGGAGTCTTTAAGTTCCATAAGCAGGCCCATGTGTTGATCAAGAAATTCCGTGTTTACTTGTTGGAGTTGCCAAAGCAGAGATTCCTGATTCATATTCTCAACAAACTGGTCCACTATTCTCCTTGGACTGTATTGGCTGAAGCTTTAACTACTGCACTTACCAACTTGGCTCTTAAATTCAACAGAGAGTTCTTGGAAGAAGTCTTGGACATTTTTCATGAATTCAATGATAAGTTCTTTGGCGGTGCTGAATTCGAATTATCCAACTACTTCACATTGCTTGGATACGTTAGAGGATTCATTAAGCATTCTTCTATCTTAGCCGTGTCTCCAAGAGCATTCAAGATCTTCCTCACTTTGGATACTTGTATTGACAACTTTGAGTTCTTAAACGACGTTGAAATTTACTCAAACGCAGTCTACTCACAAGAAACAGTCGAGTACTCTGCCTTGCTCGATCGTGACTACGTTATCGACTTCTCCCCTGTACTCTACTTGGAGAAATTGAGTGTTTTGATGTGTAGTATCATCAACTCAATCTTTGCAAACGATGACTTGATCTTACTGGACTGCATTTTGGAACGTGTTGCTAAATCAGGTACCCTCATCAATGGCTACACCAGTTCTGCCATCTTGACTAAAGATAACCTGGAGATTTCGAACTTCCACCAAGAACTTCTTAATACTTTGAGTAAAACGGCCATCCAGAAGATGGAGTTCTTGGACCGTGGTGAACTGTACATTGTGTACTCCACCTACAACCGTTTGCGTTTAGGTTACTTGTCTAAATCGAACAACTTGCAAGTACTTTCTTGCAGTATGTTCACCGACAATATAGACGTCAAGACATCCAAACGTCTTTTCAAGAATTGTCTTGAGATCAAAGATGTCATGTTGGACCCTGATTTAGGTTTGAGTGCAATCCAATTGGGTTCTTTGCTTGTTTACAAAGACGAGACTGTTGGTTCCTCTTTGACAAGAGCTTTTGCCAACTTGGTAGCTGACCCTAAATTCAGCCATGCTTATTGTTTGAAGGCATCGCAAAGTGTCGGTTTAGCTAGTAAGGTTTTATCACAGGATGCTGTGGTAACTACCATATATGCGTTGACCAACTTGTTATTTGTAGGTAATTCTGCCTCCGACATCAAGTCGAGTTACAGAAGAAGCACAAACCTTATCACCAGCGTAACTTCAAGGGTTGACTCATTACTGGTAAACGGTAACTTATCGTCTCGCAGAAACTCTTTCACGTCGTTGTCGGCAGGACTTGCTAATGGCAAGTCTGGTGCCTCATACAGCAACGAGTACGAGGGAGGACACGAATACACACGTGTTTGTGAAAATGCAACCACTGCCATTGTTGAAATCGCAAAGGCATGCGACGATGAGACAGTAACCACTTTGGCAGTAACTCTTTTATCTCAAAAGACTGGTAAATTGGACTCTGCCATTGGTGGAATCCTCTTGCGTGGACTTGTTTCATGTGCTCCATACTTACCTGAACGTGAGTTTGTAATCTTGGTCAAGTTGTTGAACAGATTACTGTTGGACGCATTGGAAAATAAGAACCACCACTTATTACAGAACTTGGTTTGGGCAAGAGTTGACTTATCTCGCAAACTCAAGCAAGACAACCCATTATATAAGGTTTACTTGCACGAGATGTTGCTGGCTGTTATCAACAAGGGAGAAGTTCTGGTCTTGGAGCACCACCGTTCGCATGTTGAGATCACCGAAGTTGGAGCACAGATTTGTATCTACTTGAAACCTTTAGCTGCCTTGTTGCCTGACGTCCACAGTAACCAGAAACCATTGGAAATTAAGGACACTGAAACCATCAAGTTATTCCGTAACTTTTGGTTCAACTTGGTTGTTCACGGGTTCCTGTTCAACTCAACTAACACCAAGACATACATTCATGAATTGGAAAGAATTGCCTACAACTCTCCAGCTTTGGCTTCTGAATTATCTTGGGAACACACCGAAACATCTTTGGAATTGAACACTATCTTGAGACGTGGTTCTTCCAACCACAATGTTAAAGACCATAGACATATTATGGGAGACATTTTTGATGTCCACAGATCAATCTCTTATCCAAAATTGATGTTCTTGCTGGCCACCGTTTATGTCGAACTGTTGAGAGTCAAAACAGGTGACTGTTCTACAATTTTGTACTACTACTCTGATCCTTCTATCAAGACTAGTGGTGTTGACAAGAGTATTGGCTCTATTTCATTTAAGGTTGTTAAGGACTTTGTCAACTTGATTAACTGTGGTGCTAACAAGCAATTCAGCTCTGATAATATTGCTCAGCAATTGACCAACATGTTGGCTTTATCTGCTCACAGATTGGAGGATTTGCAGGATGCTGCCTTGCAGTGCTGTGACTTGCTTATCAGTAAAGTTCCATCTGCATTGTGCCATCAGAAATCTTTGTATGCTCTTTTTGACATCTTGGGATTGTTATTTGACTCGTTGGTAGATGCTGACGAGAACTTGTACAATCCTACAACATCGTACAGAGCTACCAAGCTGGGCATCCACTTACTCATGCCAGATTCTTACAAATGGAGAAACGAAACCTTTGCTAGATTCCATGAGAAGTCCAAGCAATGGGTTAAGTTAATTATCTTGAAATGTAGCGTTGATGTTAAGTCTTTGATTCAAGCCTATGTTTCTGATCTGCAAGGGTTCCCAGGAATTGATAACAAGAAGTCTGTCCACTATGGTGTATCGTTTGCATTGGAAATGGCTGGATCTATCTTGCAGAATGAGAGAGAATTGTCTAATGTTTCAAGACATCCAATCAATGACATCAACACTTTACCTTCGATTGTGTCGCAATTGAGTTGGAGATCGAACTTTGTATCTGAATTGATGCACAAGGTACCTTTGCACACAGAAGAAGACTCGGACAATGCATTCAATGGCATCAGACGTAAGGTTTCCGCCATCAAGACGAAGATTGAAACTAAAAATCTATTGACAGAGTCTGACTCCAAGCAGTTGATTGACTTGTTAAGTAGTATTGCAGGTATTACTTTAATTTCCGACGTCAACCATGCAGAAATGATCAGATACCTTGTTGAATTGCCTTTTGCTATCTTCAAGCCAAACATTATGCAAGCTGCCATTGGAATCTGGTTTGCAGTTATGAAGGAAAGACCTAACTTGAGTATGTTACTTGTGTCTGAGCTTGCAAGCAAATGGGAAACATCTATTGAGTTGAAGCGTGGTATTTTCAACACCCACCACGACTTGGAGGAGTCTGTATTCAGTAAGATGGAATATGCTCCAAGTGATATGAAGGCAGTCAACAAGATGGCTCACTTGGCAAGCAAAGACTTTGAGCCTCATTTACAAATTATCCGTTTATTTGCGTCTAACTTTGAGGCAACAATGAACCAAAGTGACCACTTACTTAAATTATTTACACGTTTCATTGAAGTTGGATTGCGTAACTTGCAATCCGCCAGTTTCCACCCATTTGCACGTTTGGTAAGATTTGAGTTGGTTAGATTCTCCTTTGATGTTTTGAACTATCACACCAAGTTGGGACTGAGAAACCTCATTTCATTGACCGAATTGATTTTTGATGCTGCTTTGTCTTGGTTTAAGAGAAGACCATCTTATCCATTTGGAGGTAACTTGTTGAAGATTAAGGCAGATTATGTTTTGCTTAAGGAAGTTGCACGTTTGGCATCACATACACTGACTTATAAGTTGGATAGCTTAGAGACTAAGAAGGGTATTTTAATGTTCTTCTTGGATGATGAGATCTCCAAGATTTCAGTCTGGTTGAACCCATTGAACCCAAGTGATGTCAAGGGTAATTTTGCAACTTCGCAAATCAATGGCAGCCACATTACCAAGAGTTACTCATATGATCCAATTCTCGCAGTCAACTTAGCATTAAGATACAAGTTGAAGAACTTGGACGAGTTGCTTCAGACGTTGATCACGAAGAACCCACTACCAGCAATTTTCTATCCAGAAGCTGTTCAGTTTTTCATTGGTATTAATGGAGGTACCAACATGCCTACCCATCATTTGATTTTCTGGGAGCCTGTATCACCAATTGATGCTATCACTTTGTTCTTGCCACCTTTTGGACACCACCCATACATTTTACAGTACACCATGCGTTCTCTTGAGCACCATGATGTGAATTTGACATTTTTCTATGTTCCTCAGATTGTCCAAAGTTTGAGATTCGATGTTAAGGGATATGTTGAGTTGTTTATTGTAGAGACAGCCAAGGTATCTCAATTGTTTGCGCATCAAATCATTTGGAACATGTTAGCCAACAGTTATAAGGATGAAGATTCTACTGAGCCTGATTCGATTAAGCCTATTTTAGACAAAATCCAAGTGAAGATGAAGCAAACGTTTTCACCCAAGGATCTTAGGTACTATGATAAAGAGTTTGGCTTTTTCAATGAAGTGACTGCTATTTCTGGTAAGTTGAAGCCATACATTAAGAAGTCCAAGGCAGAAAAGAAGGTTAAGATTGATGAAGAGATGGCCAAGATCGAGGTTGAAGAAGGAGTCTACTTACCTAGTAACCCAGATGGAGTTGTTATTGATATTAACCGTAAGTCTGGTAAGCCATTGCAATCGCATGCCAAGGCGCCATTTATGGCTACTTTCAAGATCAGAAAAGATATTAAGGATGTTGACAATTACGGAAGAGAGGTTATTATTCCATTGGAGAAGTGGCAGAGTGCTATTTTCAAGGTTGGAGACGATTGTAGACAGGATGTTTTGGCGTTACAATTAGTTTCTGTGTTCAGAACCATCTGGAAAAATGCAGGTTTGGACTTGTATGTTTTCCCGTACAGAGTTACGGCGACTGCGCCTGGATGTGGTGTGATTGATGTTTTGCCCAATTCTATCAGTAGAGATATGTTGGGACGTGAAGCAGTCAATGGTCTTTATGAGTATTTTGTGACCAAGTTTGGACCAGAATCAAGTATTGAGTATCAACAGGCTAGAAACAACTTGATCAAGTCTCTTGCTGCATATTCGATTATTTCATATATCTTGCAGTTCAAAGATAGACACAATGGTAACATTATGTACGATGACCAAGGGCACATTTTGCATATTGATTTTGGGTTCTGTTTTGATATTGTACCTGGCGGAGTTCGTTTTGAGGCTGCGCCTTTCAAGTTGACACATGAGATGATTTTAGTTTTGGGAGGTAGCAACACTACGCAAGCCTTCAAGTGGTTTGAGGAGTTGTGTGTGAAGGGTTACTTGGCTTGTAGACCGCACATGGAGACTATTGTTCGTTGTGTGAACCCAATGTTGGAGAGTGGATTGCCATGTTTCAAGGAAAACTCAATCAAGAAATTAAGACAACGGTTTGTTCCAGCTAAGCTGGAGAGAGATGCTGGTTTGTATATGCGTGGATTAGTCAGTAAGCTGATGGAGAGTTTCTATACTAAGGGATACGATGAATTCCAGAGATTGACTAATGGTATTCCATATTAAGTGTGGAGAGGCATGATTATATTTGAATTTATGTTTAAGTTTATGAAGATGTAGAATCAAGAGAGAATGTAAGTGGTGGGGATAGGATTGTGGTGAGTGTAAGAGAAGTGCAAGAAGTATAAGAAAGAGCAAAACAAGAACATTTGAACCCTTTTTAGTGGATATTATTACCTACAAATTTATTGTTAAGCAATATAATATATAGTATAGATAATATATTATGTACTTGTTCTTATGCAATATAAGCTAATCTACATAAACATAAGAAATGAAGGGGATTTAAAATTAGATCTTATTTACCTTATTAATTCTGAGCTGCAGAATTCAAGGATCAATCGATCAAGTTAGATTTCAGTATAAATATAGAAGATTGAAAAAGCATCAGCCTTGCTAATATGGGGTACAATATAAATATTGAGACAAAGGAAAATATAATTAAGAGTGATAGATTATTGATGGAGACATTGATTAGGACATAGATTGAGTAATAGAATGAGAGATGAAGAATATATAGTAAAGTAGGATAGATTGAAGTTATAGATAAATGGAACGTGTAGAAGCAATCTAAGAGGAACATATCTTCTTATACACATCCCCACAACTAAAATCCTCATTAAATATGCTCATTTTTCTTGTGTAACACTGATCATTTTTCACTTGTATGTTGATGTCAATTTCATGTGGGATTGTCATCTTGTCTCACTGTAAAATCTACTGATCCTTGCTTTTTAGTGAGGTGTCTTTATTGTATGTTAGTATCTAATGATGTATTCTGTTGATCTACAAGAGAATAATCTATTGATATATTCTATCTGTTGATCTATTGATATATTACTATTGATTTAATGATGTTTCATAGTTTGATCGTTTACTGTACTTGTTTAGCCTTGTTTTACACTTGCTTACTCTAACTATTGTTTTAGGTCATGCTTACATGTTGTGATTATTAACATTACTGAGTTGTCCACGTTCTTCAGCAATCATATATCTAAGCATTTTACATCTTTAACAAGAAATCCACTTTCACTAACACTTAAGCCTTCCTCTTCAGCTCAGCCTTTACGCCCAGGATTCAACCTGTGTTTCTCTCATTCTCGTGTCGCGTGCCAGAATATCATCTTCTTAATAGTCAAAACTAATGTATATCATACATTACAATCGTCACTATCTTAATTGATATGACCGGAATCAAAATCTCTTTCAAACTACTCCACTCTATATCTTACCACCCCTTCCTTTCAGCCTCTCTCACCAACTTCCTTCCTTTCCTCACAACACACCTCCTCCCAACCATCCTCTCTATTCGACTCATCTATAAACATAACCAAGCCAAATTACGTAATACCGTGATCATAACCATCGTTTAAGCTTAAAAAAAGTCTTCCCTGCACACAGCCCCAAATTCCCCCGTCCAACTTCTATTTTAAGAGAACAAGATGAAATAAATACGTTACACATCACTTCTTCTACAACCAGCAGCGTTATAATGAAGTTGCCTTTGTATCTATTCGTGTTAGCCTTTTGGTTACAGCTTACAAGCTGTGTCAAGGTTATACGTTCGCTGTCTCTTTTGACATGTATGGATAACTCCCAGTTTACTGCGTCTTTTTTTGATGTGGAGTTTTATCCAAACAACGGAAGTGTTAATATTAATGTTGCTGCTATTTCCAACATTGATGCTTATGTGGGTGCTCAGGTCGAGTTGATTGCTTATGGCTTGAACGTTTTGCAGAAGAATGTTACCTTTTGTTCTCTTGACTTTGGCTCCGTTTGTCCCTTCACAACTGGTCATATGGACTTGATCACTCAGGTACAGTTGGGTGATAGTATCACTAAGGAAATCCCTGGTATCGCATACACTATCCCTGACTTGGACGCAAGAGTCCGTGTCATGTTGTACGACACCAACACTTCTGTTCCTTTAGCCTGTGTCGAGGCTGTGTTAACTAACGGAAAGACTGTGCAAACTAAATATGCCTCTTGGCCTATCGCGGCCATTGCAGGCTTGGGTGTCATCACCTCTGGTGTCGTCTCCGTCATTGGTCACTCCAACACCGCTGCTCACATTGCTTCCAACTCGATGTCCCTCTTTATCTACTTCCAGTCATTGGCAATCACTTCCATGATGGCCGTAGCAAAGATCCCTCCTATCGCTGCAGCTTGGGCCCAAAACTTTATGTGGTCCTTGGGTATTGTACGTGTAGGATTTGTGCAAAACATTGCTAACTGGTACATGCAATCTACAGGTGGCTCTAAACCAACTGATATCTTGAGAGCTACCTACTTATCCATTTCAGTCCAAAAGAAACACTTCAAGAGATCAGTCGATGCTTTAACAAACTTGTTCTACTCCCAAAAGAGAAATAACCACTTGACCATCTTCGACAAGAGAAACTCCATCTCTTTAGACTCGGATGACTTTGGTTACGGAGATAAATTAAACAGTACACTTTACACCATTGATGAAGACGATGACAACTTGCAGTCCAAGATCTTGGTGTTGCGTGGTGTCCAAAGAGTGGCATACTTGGCAGGAATTGAAATCTCCAGTTTCTTCATGACAGGTATCATCTTCTTACTCTTCTTTGCGTTCGTCATGGTGGTTGCTCTTACCTTGTTCAAAGCTATTATTGAAATCTTAATCAGATCAAAGATCATGAATGAAGGAAAATTCAATGAATACAGACAAAACTGGTCTTACATCGTCAAGGGTGCCCTTTACAGATTGTTTGTACTTGCTTTCCCACAAATTTGTGTGCTTTGTATCTGGCAGTTGACCCGCAGAGACTCTGCTGGTACTACCATCCTTGCCGTTTTCTTGTTGATTGTATCCTGTGCTTTACTTTTCCAGGCCGCCGTCAGAGTCGTGCTCATGGGACGTAAGTCTGTTCGTCAATTCAAGAACCCAGCATACTTGCTTTTCGGAGACGGTAACTTTTTAAACAAGTTTGGTTTCATTTACGTTCAATTTAGTGCAGACCGCTACTACTTTATCGTGATCAGTTTGACATACATCTTCATCAAGTCTTTGTTTGTTGCAGTATTACAACAAAATGGTAAGGTTCAAGCAGTGATTATCTTTGTTGTTGAATTGGCATACTGTGTGGCTGTATGTGTCATCAGACCTTTCATGGATAAGAGAACTAACGGTTTCAACATCACAATCACGATTATCAACACCGTTAACGCCTTATTCTTTATGTTTTTCTCTTAT
This sequence comes from Kodamaea kaohsiungensis (nom. inval.), assembly GCA_030558205.1. NCBI lineage: Eukaryota > Fungi > Ascomycota > Pichiomycetes > Serinales > Debaryomycetaceae > Kodamaea > Kodamaea kaohsiungensis (nom. inval.). The sequence continues at coordinate 271,455 of JAJMRZ010000012.1, read as the reverse complement.
ATTTTCAAGGAGCCACATGTTGTTGCATCTGTGATGGCCATTGTTTACTTTATCTTGAATGCTGTCTTCTCTCTCTTCTTGTTGATCTTCACGATCGTTACCTGTGTTTTAGCACTTGTGTACAAGAACCCAGACACAAGATACCAACCTATGAAGGATGACAGAGTCTCGTTCTTACCTCGTTTCGATAACCCTAAGGGTGGTGCAGGCGCTGGACCTGGTGCAAAACTGAATAGTGATGAAATGGAATTGATGGCTCTTGGAGCTACTGCAATGAAGGGTCACGAACACAGTAAGGGTCCTAACACATACGATGAAGACTCAATGTACGATGAAGACCTGGTTGCCCAACAACACACTAGCACAGGAGGTTCTAATCAATACAACAGAGAGTATTCGAACTCGACTAGTTCTCTTGCAAAAGATGACCCAAAAAGAGAGTCATACTACTTGGAACTGATAGAACCAACTCAACCATCAACCACATTAGTAGGAAACCCAAATAACGTATTGAGTGGGTACTCCAACTATTCTCTGAGTGGTTCAACAGCATTCCTGTCGACAGGAAACAGAGTACCACAGGGGTACCCTAAGAATGCTTACAATCAGCAGTTTCAACAAGGACAATCGGGTAACGGGAATAACTATCAAAGCTACATATAGATCAACAAGTTCATAGTATAAAGAAATATAGTTTTAAAAAGTTAATTATTTTGTTGGGGACAAAACTTGGGTTTCCCAAAGATAGAGTGATGGAAGATGTTGAACCAGGTAACTTGTTCACAATCATCATCGTTGGAAAAGACTGAGAATCGTTTTTGGATAGTACCGTCAATTGTTTCAATTGTATCGACTGGATCTACGTCAGTATTTTCTGGCCAGTATACCTGAGAATATCTAGTACTTCTTGGTGATGAAAATCTAGGTTCATCGAAACGAAGCAAAGACAAAGGCACTAAAAATCCCTCAGAAACTTCCCATGGTTCTTGGAACTCTCTCTTTGTTCCCCAACCGTAATGACGATTTGAGTGGACAGTTTTCTGATAGTTACCGTTATTGTCAAAGTATTCTTCTTCAATTTCTTCTTCTAGGTCGCTGTCTTGCAGATCTTGTAACCACGATGGTTTAAGTGAAGAAGTCAATGCTTTTCCAGCTCTGCTTAAGAGTCCTTGAGCACGTATTATGTTTTCATTTTGATTCTGCAGTTCCAGATCTTGAGTAGTATTATCCGTTTCTTCTTCAATGTGTCTCTTCCTAAACTGATGAGAATTGGCAGACGTAGGAATCAAATGAATCATTTTTGTATTGGGGATAGTCAAACAATATCCACCTTGAACAACTTCTGTCACACAGAAGAGGGACCGCACCAAATTGTTGTATACCTTGTTATTGATCCAACTTCCTGCTAATGAGTCGAAGAACAGTGAAACTGAGCTGATTTGTCCCTTGACTGGTAAGTAGTTTAATATACTCATTACCAGTGTTAACTTGGCTTCCGGATGACTCGAAACCGTGTCAAATACAAACACCATCAATGGAAGACCTTCGTTGATAACCTTCCTGAATATTGGTAAGTTATAAGTGGAGTTATTGTGGATAAGCTTCATATAGTCTGGGTCAAACGTCTCCCAATTACCGTACTTTTCAATAAATGATTTTGGAAACACCATGTAATAATCAACTAAGTTTAACATTTGAGGAATCAGGAACGGTGGGGACTGGTTTATGAATTGAGACAAGATTAACTCAGTACTGTCAGCCGTTGGAATTGTAGGTAAAGTGGTTGTTTTAAAAATGAACATGTTTCTACTGAGCTTTGGAACCAATAAGTTTTCATGGATCAAGTCTCTGCTTAATTTAAGGTTGATCTTCTTAGACTCGTTAACTAAACTATGTAGCCCCAAATTATTGAACGATTCAACGTTAAGTAAACTACGAGGAAATATCAATAGCTCTTCGTCGTTTCTTATGCTTGGTTCAGGTTTATTCAATTCAGGACCATGTAGATCTCCTTTCGATAATGATCCAACTTTTTCATCTAAAAGATTTCTCGATTCTCTTAACGATTCTAAATCAAAAAGGTTCTTCAAGAAAGCTGCTTGCGTTACAAAAGACAAAAGGATAAACTTAATGAGCCTCATTGGATAGTAGAGAAGGTACCTTTGTATAAACTTCACTAAATTTCGCTTTTGTAACGGCTGCAAAATTATTGAATTTGTGGTTATACGCAGCAGCCGTTTGCACGTGAAAGAGTAAAAGCTACGAACCATTAACTCAGGGTATGTTGCTCTTTGCAGTACAGCCAAGAGACGAAATCATTTGAATAGCTATGTACGGATATTATTTATTAAGTCAAAAGTACGTGAAGTATTTTGGACATTTAGATAGCCCCATTTGAAACAGTTATTATACTGTTTACCATCAACTGCAACAGCAATTCATATAGGCGCAGCGTAGTAAAATTGGCCCATTATAACCTTATTGTATGCACAATATCCTAACGTATGAAAGGCACCCATCATCCCTTAAGTAACTTTAAAATGCTAAGTTGAAATTTAATAGGCGGTATTAAATCCAGAATAGGATTTCAGTGGGGTAAGGAATTTCAAACGTTCTATGCATTCGCTTACATGAAGATATAATACCGATTGCAAATAATAGGGGGAAACATATAAAAGAGAGTCAATTGAAGCATACCATTAAAAATTAACTCGTCAATTCAATAATGTCATCATATTCAGCAGTTCCAATTAAAGAAACCTTCGGGTTCGGTACCATGTCTCAAACATGGACACCAAAGCCAAAGCCAATTGAGCAATCGGTTGAGATTATGAAGTATATTACTAGCAATCCTAAATTTCACACTAAATTTCTCAATGGTGGTGAATTCTATGGACCTGATAACATTAATTTGAAATACATCAAAGCTTTCTTGGACTCTAACACAGATGAGTTTAACAAGGAATTGGTGATTTCAATCAAAGGAGGAAACAATGCCAAGTTCGAGCCAGATGGAACCAAGGAGGGTATCAAGAAATTTGTTGAAAACATCTTGCAATTCTTCCCACCATCTCCAGGTAGACCAAAGATTTTGCTTCAAATGGCTCGTGTAGACCTTAAGACTCCATACAATGAAACTATTGGATACCTTGCTGAGTACGCTAAGACTGGTCAAATCGATGGTATTTCGATCTCTGAGGTGGGACCGAAGACAATTGTGTCTGCTTCTAAGATATTTCCAATTTCATGTGTTGAATTGGAGTTCTCCATCATGTGTCAGGATATCTTAACCAACGGATGTTTGGAAGAGTGTGCTAAGCTTGGAACTTCTATTGTGGCATACTCGCCGTTGTGCAGAGGCTATTTGACTGATTATACTGCTGAACACGCTGATACTTGGAGAGATGATATCCCTGAAGGTGACATCAGACTTACCTTTGGAAAGTTCAGTAAAGAAAACTACCCAAACAACATTGAGTTGGTTAAGAAGTTATACAAGTATGCCCATGAACAGAAAAAGATTTCCTTAGAATGTTTGGCATTATCGTGGATCAAGTCTGTTGCTAACAAATCTGAATTCCACGGTCTCAAGAACTTACCTAACATTATTCCAATTCCTTCAGGCTCTAGCAAACAAAGATTGGAGAGCAACGTTGGTGGTCTCATCACCTTGTCTGACAAAGAATTGGCTGACATCGACGCAATTGTTAAGTCCAACCCTGTTAAGGGTATGAGATATAATGAAGCGTCTGCAGCATTGGATTTTGCTTAAGCATTATAATGTATATACAATTTAACATTTTGGGAAACGTTTACGTAGAAATATTTGAAGCATAGTCCTATTGATATCTTTTGGAATATGTAATGCTTGTTAAGTTAAACTACTCTAACTTAACGCAATATATATAGTCTTAATAATTAGTGAAATTCAAATGCTGGTATCCAATAAAAGAATGAGGTTTTTATCCAAACGTATACACGATAATTGTGTTCTTATTTTCCATTAACTCACGGTTAGTCTCGTCAATGATATACATGACTCCATCTTCCTGTAAGAAGTACTCCCTAAGAGGCTCATTATTTATTGGATCCATGTACATGATAGGATTGCGATCAAGTCTAGCAGTGATCGGCTCACCTATAGGATACCTATGCGATCCTGCTTTTTCATTGTATTTCTTGTTGAGTCCGACATTACTGTAGTCAAAGTTGATTTCGTTGAGCAAGTCTAGTCTTGATATGTACAAAGTTGTGAGGAACATCACCAAGTCGCCTTCCCATAAGAAAGTGGATATGATGGTGAACGCACTAACAGCTTTGCGTATGTTACACATATCATGTCTCACACATCGTGCCGGGATCACTGTAGAAGTGACCATAGCAAACAGTGCTATTTTCATTAATGCTGCGGCAGTACAGTAGAAACTACCATTCCGCCGTTCGAAGTTGATGATTTTAGTGATGAATAATATTGCAACGGCTAGTGACATTACAGAGTCTGCGATTATGTATCTGTAAATTCCTTTCGGGACGACTGAGTCACTGCGTAAAAGTACCAGGGTCATAACTATCATGGATATTCCTAGAATAATCTCCAAGAGGTACACGATAAAGTTGGCACTAATTACTACTCGTTTATTTGGGTCTTCCAAATCTTGTGGGTTTGCTGACCATCTGGGTTTGAATTGTAACAATGGAGTGTTCATAACTTGTTTGACCATTTGATTTTCTAATCCATGTTTTACCAGGGCCATTGATTGCAATTCGGGATCAGTTTGGTGTGCAAACTCACCAGTTGACATTTCTGCAGGGAGGTCGTTGGGACCTCCTTGTAAAGGTTGTTGGCTTCCAACTCTTCTTCCTCCCCCATTTCTCCTATCTCTACGTTTAAGGTTGTAGTAGGCAAGTCCTCGTCTCATTTGATTTGAAGGATATTGGTTATTCGCATTTGTAGGGACTTGTGGTGGTACTTGAGGTAGTTGGCCATTTCTCAGGTATGAAGGAGCTATGTATGGTTGTGGGCCGTGCCCTCTTGCTGGATTCGTTTCGTACATATTGGTTGCTGCCGGAGCAGGTGGTGCTGGGATTTCTGCTGTATTTGAGGTTCCTCTTGCGTATGGTACTTTATTTGTCAGTGGTTGTCTACTTGGTCCATCGACGACAAACCGAGGCAACGTCTGTGGTTTTTGAGTTTGACTATGAGGATTCAATGCTTCATAGCTCTCTGCGTATCTCGATAAATAGTCCGGTGTAGCTGGCAATGGTTTTCGGTCTTCTACTATAGGTGCGACAGGTGCAACTTGAGGAACTTGAGGTATTTGAGGAACTTGTGGAATTTGAGGAACTTGTGGAACTTGTGGGACTTGTGGTGGTATTACCAGTGGTACTTGTGGTACTGGTGGTGCTGGTGGTGGGGCAGATGCTATATGATGTTCTGATGATGGGATTGCTCCACCAGCTGGAGGGATCGGTATCTCAGGATTTGGAGACCCAATGAAGGGCCTATCAATATAATCATGTTTACCACGGGACTGTTGATGCCCATAAGACTGCAGTGGAGGCTCTCGCTCATAGTATGGAGCCTTGTATTGCATCTGATTGGGCTCCTCTCTAGGATTAGTACTCTCGAAACTAATCTTACTCGAATGTACGTCTGCAGAGATAGATGGAGGCGTCGCGTTTCTAGACCGGATTGCGGGCCTTATATCACTTTCAAACTCAAAGCGAGATAAGTCGCTCACCACACGGCCTTCTCTCTCATAGGGATCACTCATGCTGGGTACCTTCCTTTGTGTGCCTCTCAATTGTAATACTCCTTATTTTATCACTGGCAACTATTCTCGTTCCCTGTATTTTAGCCAAATCCGTACACTTTATAAACAATGCCAGCCAAGATTTAGGCTGCAATTTCCTCATTTATAAATTATGTGCATGAAAATAGGAACAATGCTGGTTGACTGATTACAATTGGTAGTGGTTGCGGCCGGTAATTGGTTAAGATGGATTGTTTTGTGAGATGTATCTTGGGGTAATATGTGTGCTTTAGAATGTGGGACTATATTTAATACGTTCACTTAGTAGTGTTGAGAAGTTGGGTTGCTATTGTAGAAGGTATGACTATGGTTGTGAGATGTTGTAAATATACATGGAGGGGGAAAATACGTTAAAGATCCTTCTGTATGCGTTTACTTTGTTTAGATTGGCCGTATATTTTCGTCTGTTTTAAATTAGAAGCCAGCATTGTTGTTTGAGAATGTTGTGGTTTGTAGTGTAGTGTGTGTGTTGTATGTGGTGTGTGGGTATATGTGTTGTAAGATGATGTAGTATGTGAAAATATTTGGAAATGTATTATAGAGTATTTGGATTGGAATGAGTTTGTAGATTATGAATATCTAATGGTTGGTACTTGATGAATAAGAAGCATTACAAATTGACGTTTGAGCTTAACCTTGAGTCTGATAACCATTTAGTGTCGAGTAATTTAGGTTACATTGTCACGGTATAGAATGAATATTTTTATAGAATCGCTATGCATCTTATTATATGGTATAATAGAGTATTTTATAAGCGAACGATGAGCTGGAAGAAGACTAACATGGCATGGGTTATAGAAATTATTGAGAATAAGGTTCATGACATCATATAAGAAAGCAAACATGTGAGTTTGCCATTCAATTAAGACGTTTTAAAACAAAACTTGATGTTTGAATACTAAAATGAATCTAGCCAAGTTTAACTTCCTTTTATTTAAAGTTTAATCTCATTTACATGCACATCTTCCCTTACCTACCTTAATTTTTACTCATTCAATCCGGCTAACATACGCCAACACCTTCATCTCTTTCACCAAACATGTTAATCAACAATCGTTACCAAGTTAATACTATAAGCTAAACAGTAATTACACATTCTATTCTCAATAATCTAAAGTTCCTCTAATCTCTTTACTACAACCACTTCTCTTACACTTTTAATACGAATTTCCTTATTAACTAAACACAAATACAAGCACATTATGCAGCAGCCATCTTGTTCAAAGCAGAACCGTACTTGAACCATTCGATTTGTTCTGAATTGTAAGTGTGAGACAAGGCAGCGTCCCAAGTGGCAGAGCCATCCTTAGGGTGCACTCTCAATGTAACATTCTTACCTGGAGCCAACTCGGTCAATCCCAACAAGTCAACAGTGTCTTCTGGTTGGATCTTGTCGTAGTCAGCAACATCGACAAAGTTCAATGGCAACAAACCTTGCTTCTTCAAGTTGGTTTCGTGGATACGGGCAAACGACTTGGTAATGATGGCGAAACCACCCAAGAATCTTGGTTCCAAGGCAGCGTGTTCTCTAGATGAACCTTCACCAAAGTTCTCGTCACCGATAACAACCCAAGGCTTGTTAGCGTCTCTGTAGTCGGCAGCGGTTTCTGGGATACCCTTGTAAACACCGGTGTACAAGTTCTTGACATTGTTGACTTCACCGTTTTCAGCGTTAGTGGCACCAATCATATAGTTGTTGGAGATGTTCTCCAAGTGACCACGGTATTTCAACCATGGACCAGCCATAGAGATATGGTCAGTAGTGGTCTTACCAACAGCCTTGATCAAGATTGGCAAGCCTTCGGCGTCCTTTCCGTTCCATGGCTTGAATGGGGTCAACTTTTGCAATCTGTCGGAGGTTGGAGCAATGACAACTTCAACACTAGCTCTGTTCTCAGGTGGGGCTTGGTAAGTGTTTTCACCAGCATCGTAACCGTTTGGTGGTAAACCAACTCCTTGTGGCTCCTTCAACTTGAATTCGTTTCCGTTGGAGTCCTTCAAGGTGTCGGTGATTGGGTTGAAACCCAAGTTACCGGAGATAGCGTAAGCGGTGACCATTTCTGGAGAGGCAACGAAAGCGTGGGTAGCTGGGTTACCATCGTTTCTCGAGGTAAAGTTTCTGTTGAAAGAAGAGACAATAGTGTTCTTGTCACCCTTCTTGATGTCTTGTCTGTCCCATTGACCGATACATGGACCACAAGCGTTGGCCATGACGACACCGCCAAAGTCTTCGAAAGTCTTCAATTGACCGTCTCTTTCAATGGTGGCTCTAACTTGTTCGGAACCTGGGGAAACGGTGTAGATAGACTTAGCCTTGAGGCCGTGAGAACCAGCGTCTTCAATGATAGAAGCAGCTCTGGTCATGTCTTCGTAAGAAGAGTTGGTACAAGAACCAATCAAACCAACCTTAACTTCCAATGGCCAGTCGTTGGCGATGGCAGTCTCCTTCATCTTGGAGATTGGGGTAGCCAAATCTGGGGTGAAAGGACCGTTAACGTGAGGTTCCAAGGTGTTCAAGTCGATTTCGATAACTTGGTCGTATTCACAACCTTCATCGGCAGACAAGAAGTCCTTCTTGTAAAGTTCAGCAAATTCGGAGATTTGAGATCTGTTGGTAGCGTTCAAGTATTCAACCATAGACTTGTTAAATGGGAAGACCGAGGTGGTAGCACCGATTTCGGCACCCATGTTACAGATGGTACCCATACCGGTACACGAGAAGGTCTCGACACCGGAACCAAAGTATTCGACAATGGCACCGGTACCACCCTTAACGGTTGTGATACCAGCAAGCTTCAAGATGATATCCTTTGGAGAAGTCCATCCCGACATTCTACCGGTCAACTTGACACCGATAATCTTAGGGGCCTTCAATTCCCATGGCAAACTGGCCATGACATCGACAGCGTCAGCACCACCGACACCGATAGCCAATTGACCCAAACCACCTGCGTTTGGAGTGTGCGAGTCAGTACCAATCAAAAGAGCACCTGGGAAAGCATAGTTTTCCAAGACGATTTGATGGATGATACCCGAACCTGGCTTCCAGAAACCCAAGTTGTACTTGGCACATGCAGAAGCCAAAAAGTCAAAGACTTCCTTGTTCAAGTCAATGGCTCTAGCCAAATCCTTCTTTCCTCCAACTTGAGCTTGGATCAAGTGATCACAGTGCACAGTGGATGGGGTAGCAACTTGTGGCATACCGGCAGACATGAATTGCAAGATGGCCATTTGAGCGGTAGCATCTTGACAAGCGACTCTGTCTGGTCTCAATTTCAAGTAAGAAACACCTCTTTGGATATCTTGTCCGTGTGGGTCGTCCAAATGACCGTACAATAACTTTTCAGCATAAGTCAATGGTCTGTTCAATCTCTCCTTAACAATCTTGACATTCTCCAATTGCTTCTTGTATTGAATAAATGAATGCGATTCCAACAAGTTCTGGTTAACTTGGGAGTCTCTAGTCAAAGTCGAGGTAGCTAAACCACGAATGGAACGTGGAGCTCTAACTGCAGTTCTGGTGGCAGATAACATTGTTAAGATTAACCCTTAGAGAAGAAGAAACAGAAGAAAATTCAGCAACTTTTTGGGGGGGAATTGCTGATTTTATATGTACAATTGCAAGATTGGGATTTTTGGTGGAGAAAAAAAAATATATCGCTATTGCTGTGCGGGTGTTTTTCCATGTTTATTTACAAGTTGTTTTATTGGACCTTAAATTCCAGGACCCGAAGTACGAAGTAACACAAAGGGTTTGCAATGATTCGGTTTCATCTGAATGATCTTGAAAGATTATGTTGTTGATGTGTTGGGATGTAGAGGATAGAGGTTGAGAATGAGGGATGATTTGGAGCCGTGACTGATAAAGAGTATGTGATCATTACTTGTAGTTTATTTCAATGTACATGACTTGTGTGTTTGTATGATTAATTGATACTCTTAAACCCTTCGGACCTTGGGAAAATCAGTTGATATAATCATCTTTTTGGTGGGGTCGTGAAGAGATTGATTTAGACTTTTTCACCAATAGAAAGCTCGATGATTTTGATTTCATCATAGGTGCACGTGAGAACTTTTATATATGATTTTGTGATTTTGTGATTAGGGATGAGGGATAAGAATGAACCGAGAGGGAAAAGTGAAGAGGTTAAAGTGGGGAGCGGAGTAGTGTGGATGTGAAGAAGATTATCCGAGATAGAAGCGAAGGTTAGCTCCTTTCATTTTTTCTTTTATTGATTCACTTTGATCTTCTAATGAAGAACGAATTGAGTAGATGTAACTACTTTATAATTAGGCACCTGAAAAAGTTATGAGATGCCGGAGCCAATTTTCGGTTATTGGGGACACGAAACAGATTGAAAAATTAACAAACTTTTGGATTCTCTTGTACCGAGGAATAGTGCAAGTGAAAAATGTATCTTGATGATTCGGATGAATGCTTGGGTTGAAAGAGATTCTCTGATATTCTTATATATTTATATTGAAGGAGACTAGGTTTAGAATAGAGCTTTTTGATGGATTCATTATTTGTTTATATTGATTAGCGAAGAGTTATAATGTGGTGAATATGTATTGGTGTTAACATATATGTTTATGAAATGTTTTGTGTTTCTAATTGTGATATTACTAGAGGAACGGCTCGGTCCAATCGGAGTGATTCGTAGTAAGTTTAAAAGCACAAACGTCACCTACTAGTAGTATCATCGGTATACATTTGAAGCACGTGAATGTTGTTTTTTTGCAACCTTTCATCTTTGAAATGTAGCTGCAAGGAATGTGTATGAAAGTTATAAGAATGCTAAAGGGTATATTTGTAGATGGTGATGGTAACTAGGGGTTGAATAAGTGTTTCTATCGAGTCACTTAGTAAGATTATTTTGTCTTACTATTGTCTATTTTTTTGGCTAATATTTGTTAAAAATTGTTAAATTTTGTTAGTATTTATTAACATTTGTTAGAATTGGCTAACATTTATACACTTTTACATATTAATCATTGAATTCATTCAACCTAATGGTTGTCATTTCATACTCAATCTTACATACATTTTCATATAAACTCCCTTTCATACCCACCTTTATATCCTACCGTCAATAAACCAAAACACGCCTTCGATAACTCGTCGAATCCAACTCCGAACTCGTCTTTACGACCCTGAAAAACTTCACAATGATAAATTTAGATTTTTCAACCATTCAACTCTTTTTAAATCTTCAAAAGAGCTTCAAGTATCGTATCATAACCTCAATGCAACTCCACATATCTTAAATCACCCTTCACGTGATGTATAATTTAATACTATTCACCATGTAATTACTTGTCTATTACATACTTGTAAAACTCTCTCTTGAAGCCATATGAATGAAGAAGATTAAGCCTCGAAACAGCCTCCTAGTTTATTACCTCCAACAGCATTGAGATCTTGAATCCGGTTCACTCCCATTCTCTCTCGCTCCAAATCACCCTCTATCAACCTCACACCCTATCATTATTCACCCTATATATCTCACTCTCATCTTTCTTCCCGGATCCTTCCCTCTCAAATTATCTCCCATATCGATAAGAAATGACTTTTATGAAATTTTCTGGATTTGTGGAGCATTTATCCGAAAATACAAGTTTAAACCTTCGTGTATCTATAGAACCTAACAAGCTATGATAGAAGTCCCACCACCCATTCAATGTGGACTTAGTGCAGTGTGGTCACCTTTGATTTACACTAACGAGAATGCGTTCAATCCGTGTTTTCTTTGTCTTGTGCTTTTTACGTTTGCTTCCTTCTATTTTATCACTTGTGGCTTCCTGTTGTATACAACTTCCAGAACGCCAAGCTATGGGAGGTTAGCACCTAAGAATACCGGTCTAGTTCACTTTTTCAGAGTTGGACTTGTGTTGTTTTATGCCTTGTTAAATGTTTACTTGACTCGTTTCCTCAGCATCCATGAGAGGTTTGCAGACCATAAATTGCTATCATTTGGTTTATTCACTTCCTTGTTACTTTTGGTCATCACTCCTTTACAATTGATTGAAACAATTCATAATCCAACTCCTCTGGATTTATTGATCCTGTTTTGGCCTGTGGCTGTTATTTGGCATTCTGCCCTTTGGTATCAAGATGTATTCACAAATTGGAAAATCGTTAAACTGACTACTTCATATACACTGATACATGCAGTAGAGTTTATCCTCATTATAATTGCTGCTTCTCTCTTTGTATTGGAGTATGCTTTCTGGATCCCTGCAAAAGACCTTACTTTTGAATTCAAAAAAAGAGGTGATATTGCTCTTCTAGTAAAACCCAACATCATCGACAAGGAAACTTTCATGTGGATGAACCCTTTGATTATGGACTCATATAAACGTCAGCATATAATTCATACTGAATTACCTAACTCACCTGCAAAATTGTCTACTAAAGAATCAACGATAAAGGTATTACAACATTGGAAACCAACCGAACAGAAAAATCCTTCAATGATTAGACTGTTAATCAAGGCTTTTGGAAGATTGGCCATAGTATCTTTTGGGTTCGAGTTCTTGAGTAGGTTGCCAAACTTTGTACAGCCTCAATTGTTACGTATTTTGATTCAATACTTTGATGAAAAAGAACCACCCATTCTTAAAGGTGTATTGATTTCATTCCTGATGTTTTTAAACACCTTCATTCAAACTGTGTTATACAATAACTACGTATTGAGAAATTTGGAATTGGGCCTCGGATGCCGTGCCTCGCTCACATCACTCATCTACCAAAAATCTCTTCAATTGTCTGCTGACTCGAAACAAGCATACTCATCGGGTGACATGATCAACTTGATGTCTGTTGATGTTGGCAAAATCCAAGTCATCACTCAGGATATCAGTGCTTTGGTCTTGGAACCTTTCGACGTTATCTTGTGTCTCATCTCTCTTTGGCCATTGTTAGGTAAAGCAACTTTGGCTAGTGTGGTAGTGATGATATTACTCGTTCCAATCAATGTTGTGATTGTCAAATGGTTGAAGGTTCAAGGAAAAGCTTACATGAAACTGAAAGATGCAAGAACAAGAGTTATCAATGAAATCTTGACATCCATAAAGTCTATCAAATTATATGCATGGGAAAAGCCTATGTTTACAAAGCTTCATGACTTCCGTGTCAAAAAGGAATTGAACGACTTGGCGAAGTATAGAATCGGTGGACAATTGGCGAACTGTATTTGGATTTTGATTCCATTCTTAATCTCGCTCAGTTGCTTTTCAATGTTTGTCTTGTTTGACAAAAGACCACTCACTTCAGATATCGTATTCCCAGCTTTAGCATTACTCAACTTGCTCTCACTGCCTTTACTTGAATTACCAAACCTTATTACGTCCTTAGTCGAAGCCCTGGTTTCTTTGACAAGAATCAAAAAGTTCTTACTGTCAAGTGATTTGGATCCAGAACTTGTCAACCAAATTATTTCCAAGAAATTGACATTGGGTGACACTGCAATTTCTGTCAAGAATTCGACATTCTTGTGGTCTAAAGGTAAGAAGGGAACTGAATCTGATGAAGAAAGTAATATTGAAAATGGGGTCAAGATTGCTTTGAAAGATATCAACTTCACTGCTAGAAAAGGTGAACTTTCCTGTATCGTTGGAAGAGTAGGCTCTGGTAAGTCTTCACTCTTGTATGGATTACTAGGACAATTACCTGTTGTCGAAGGTGCCGATGCTACAATCAAATCGTCCATCGATATGAATGGTAAAGTAGCCTACTGCGCTCAACTGCCATGGATCATGAACGCTTCTCTTAAAGATAACATTTTGTTTGGGTGCAAATTTGAAAGTGAATTTTATTCCAAAACTTTGGATGCTTGTCAGCTTTTACCAGATATTGAGATTTTACCAGATGGTGACGAGACCCAAGTGGGAGAAAAGGGTGTTAGTTTAAGTGGTGGACAAAAGGCAAGATTAGCTTTGGCCCGTGCAGTTTATGCAAGAGCTGATGTTTACTTGCTTGATGATATCCTTTCTGCAGTTGACTCGCATGTTGGTAGAAACATAATTGATAAGGTATTGAGTAGCTCAGGATTATTGAGTACCAAAACGATAGTACTTGTGACCAACTCTATATCTGTTTTGAAATTCTCAGACCTGATCAGTTTGATCAAGAACAAAACTATAATGGAGACTACATCCTTCAATAATATCGATGAAATCCACCACCCAGATCTTTGCAAATTGATTAAAGAATTTGGAAGTGCTAACGATACTCTAGCTCCAACACCTGTAGAAACTCCACGTGCTGTTAGTCCAATTGAAGAAGAAACTGAAGTTGAAGATGATGACATGGTTATTGATGCAAGTGGAGAAGTGAATAGCGATCCTACTCCTATCCAGACGGCAAGAACAAGTAGAGCATCTTTGAGGAAAGCTTCTGTGGCCTCATTCAAGTGGGAACCAATCAAAATCCTATTACCTAACTTGCGTTCAGGACAAACAAATGAAGAATCGGCAAAGGGAAAGGTAAAATGGGGAGTCTACTTGGCATACATGAAAGCATGTTCTGTTCCTGGTGTCATTATCTTTCTCATTTTGCTCGTGCTTGCATCTGTTCTTTCCGTTGGTGGTAACTACTGGTTGAAACATTGGGCCGAGCTGAACTCCAGAACAGGTAGCAACGAAGACGTTTGGAAGTTTATCACAGTGTATGCAATTTTTGGATTGGGTAACAGCATTGTATCGATCATTAGAGGATTGGTTATGATGTTGTGGATCGCAATGAATGCTTCTATTAGAATTCACGATGATATGGCAAAACGTATATTACGTGCTCCAATGTCGTTCTTTGAAAGAACCCCAGTTGGAAGAATCATGAATAGGTTCACAAACGATATCCTGAAGATCGATTCTTCGATCCCAGGAACTTTCAGTGGATTCTTCCGTCACTCCTTAAGAACTGTAATGACGTTATGTGTTGTTGGATATGCTATGCCATTCTACGTTGTTATTATTTTGTTCTTATCTACCATCTATGTCTACTATGAAATCTTGTATGTCTCGATTTCCAGATCTTTGAAGAGATTAGTTTCGATTTCCAGATCTCCTATTTACGCTCATTTGGGAGAATCGTTGAACGGTTTAGATACCATAAGAGCATACAATCAAGTTGATCGTTTTGATTTCATTAATCATGCTAATGTTGATTTCAACTTGAAGGCGGTTTACATGTTAAGACTGATCAACAGATGGCTTTACTTCAGATTGCAAAGTATTGGTTCAGTTGGTATTTTATCTTCTTCATTGTTGGCGATTTACACCTTGACTACGGACCACCCATTATCATCTTCGATGGCTGGGTTTGTTATGACATATGCATTACAAGTCACGCTGAGTTTAAAGATGGTGGTGAGAATGTCAGCAGAGGTTGAAACCAGCATTGTTGCAGTTGAGAGATGTTTAGAATATACTGAACTTCCCGTTGAAGAGTCAGATGAAATTATACCAAAGTTGATCAAGCCTCCACAAAACTGGACCAAAAATGGTTCTATTAAATTTATTGACTACTCCACAAGATACAGAGCCAACTTGGATTTGATTTTGAAGGGTATAAATTTGGAAATCTTCAAGGGAGAAAAGATCGGTATAGTGGGACGTACAGGAGCTGGAAAGTCGTCATTAGCGTTGGCAATTTTCAGAATCATTGAAGCTACCGAGGGGAATATTGAGATTGATAGTATAAATACTAGTTCGATCCAGTTGGTAGACTTGAGACGTAATTTAGGAATTATTCCCCAGGATTCGCAATTAATTGAAGGTACTATTAGACAGAACTTGGATCCATTCAATTACTTTACAGACGAAGAAGTATGGAAGGCATTGGAATTGGCACACTTGAAAGAACATGTTGAGCAAATGGACCAATCACAAGATAATCGTAAGGATGATGAAGACATACCAGAACCTATCAATTCCAAATTGGACTACAAAGTTTATGAAGGAGGTTCCAACTTTTCGCTGGGCCAAAGGCAGTTAATTTCTCTTGCGAGAGTGTTGCTTCGTATGAAGAATGCCAACATTTTGGTATTGGATGAAGCGACTGCAGCGATCGATGTTGAGACTGATAAGATCATTCAAGAGACAATTAGAAGCGAATTTAAAGATAAGACAATTGTGACCATTGCACATAGATTGGAGACAGTTATGGACTCCGATAGAATAGTTGCTTTGGATAAGGGAGAGTTGAAGGAGTTTGACACTCCTGAAAATTTGTTGAAAGATGAGAAGAGTATTTTCTATGGACTTTGCAAGCAAGCAGGGCTTTTATAGAAGGATTGGGGTTGTAGTGATAAAAGTATTGACTTTAACATACCACTTGAGGTGTTTTAGATAGAACGTAGTAAAGATGGCAATTGGATTACACCAATTTCCCTAGTTAGATAGTTTGCAGTATATGAATGCATTCTACAGAGTATTTTATGGCATATCGATGAATAATATTATTTAAAAATGATTTAGTAGAGGTATATTTTGTTAGTTTGGGTGCAAATTATTTAAATATTTATGGAATACTTTGGCATTTAAAAGGGAATATATAGCAGAGTATTTATAAACAAATATCTTTATAGGACTACTTGTTCATTTCATCTAAACATCTTTCTAGAAATCAAGACGAGAATTAATTTGGGAGGTTCTATACGCCTTAATGATTGTCCATAATTCACCTCAATAAAAAAAATTAATAAAAGAACAACAGTACAAGTTTCATGATAAAAGATGAGTTTCTAATTAGTAAGAAAATATAATGTAAACAACCTTTGTTTAGTTTCATTTTTGTTATTATTACTTTAATCTCTATTCCTTTACTTTGTCATTCGCAAAGGCTCTGTGATATTTTTATGTAGACAGTAAACATGGTAACACGTTAGCTATAATCTTTTAAATTCAATTACTTCAGCTATCTAAAACAACCGTCCTCTTATCTTAGCCACTAAATCACTACACACAGCCTTGCAACCGGCCAGGTTGCAAGTGTGAAATCTCAATTAAAATTAGAAGCGATTTTGTTCTAGTGATTACAACCCACAAAAAAGCCCTTAGTGAAGGCAGTATGAGGGAACAATTAGACTTGGATGCGTTCTTGAACCACCAAGATTCTATAGTTGAAGCTATACCTTCGCATGTTACGCATGGAGGGGTGCCCGATAGGTCTACTATACAGCTTCTAAATAAGGATTATGCACAGTTTTTCCATAAACCGCTTGACAAGATTACAGTTAAACATAGTGATGAGAATGTGTGTACGTGGTACTTTTTAATTAATGGATCTACAGATACTGTTTATGAAGGAGGGCTTTATATGGGGGTGATATTTTTCCCTACCAACTTCCCATTCAAGGCGCCTGAGATCCAGATGATACTGCCAACGGGACGGTTTCTAACGCGTTCTTCACTATGTCTTAGTATGACATCATTCCATGAAGAGCTGTGGAATCCAGCATGGGCTGTAGAGAAGATACTATTGGGGTTTGTTTCCTACATGAACTCCAAGGAATGGGGCACAGGATGTTTTAGTCCAGATAAGTATGACGACACGTTTGTACAAACGGTAGCACAGAACCTGAAACTTTGGCTCTTTCAAAAATGTACGATATTTAAGATAATGTTCCCACAAGAGTGGAACTTGATAGAGGTGGCACATAAGGAAGATATGGTTGATTTGATATTGAATGACTCGATCCAAAATACTGATAGACACGAAGTGGTCCAGGAACGATTATCCAACTTAATAGGAAACCGTACCGTGATCAATATCCAACTTAACGAATTCCCCATCAACCAGCAAAAAGCCATACTATCCAAATACTTGTCGTCCAGCAGCGACAGCACTGTAATTAATCTGTTGGGAATAGATTCATTCTACCATAACAAACCGGTAATTAGACCTTACGATGAATATGAAGATGACGACGATGAAGAGGATTGTGGACTGATAGAATTATACTCTTCAGAGGAGGAGAAATAGGGACGCGAAAACTCCCTCCCACACATATATATTCATCTCTGAAGCCTCTATACAACCTTTTATAGCCTATGAAAGTTATACGCCTCTTTAACATCATGATTTATGATACTAGGTCGTGTGCCATGACCAAACACTATCATTCGCAACCCAACTTTTTTTTTGATTTGAGTGGAAGTTTCGGAGAAGTTAGTAGCAGATAAAGATGGCCAGTGCAGCACCTCACGTATCTAAGTTCTCGCGTTTCATGCAGTCGGAGACTGGGCCTAAGACGGTTCATTTCTGGGCACCAGTTTTCAAGTGGTCGCTTGTGTTTGCTGGATTGAATGATATCCAAAGACCAGTGGAAAAGTTGAGTGGTACACAACAGCTTGCGTTATTTGCTACCGGTGCTATTTGGACTAGATGGGCTGGGTTTGTTATCTTACCTCGTAACCCATTGTTGGCTTCCGTCAACTTTTTCTTGGGTGGTGTTGCAGGTTATCAATTGGTTAGAATGACAAAGTTTAGACTCGATGCTGGTGATTCCCCCGCTCAAGCATTTAAATATATCGTTGGTGGAAGTACCGGGGACGATGTCACTAAGACAGAGGTTAAGACTGAGTAAAGTTATTATATTCATACACAAATTATAAGTACCGTTCTGTAGTTATTCATCTATAAGCATATGTTCGAACTGTTCATCTTCGATTGCGGGGTGATCTTGATCTTGGTTTTCATTTTGATTGAGGTCTGTTTCGTTTTCGTTTTGATTATTCGTTTGATTATTACTTTCTGCTTGACTGTTTATTTCATTGTGAGGTTCATTCTCGTTTTCTCTTTGAATGTTTGTCTCATTATGAGCTTCATTTTCTTCTTCTTGTTCATGTTCATGTTCATGTTCATGATGATGATCATTTTCCCCAGGTGTGTCAACTTCTTCTTCTTCAAATTCCTCGATCTCATCTTCATCTTCCATTTCGTTGGAAGTTTCGTATTCATTCACCTTGATGTTCTCTACGTTTCTCATTATTGAAGGTAATTGGTTATCGAAGAACTCATTCAATTCTTGTTCACGTACACTCCATTTCCCATTATCTGTTACGATTTGGTTTCGTAAATGATTCAATACTTCAAATGTCATCTTCTTCTTTGCTTTTAGTCTGAACTCGATGTTGAGTAACTTATTGAATTGCTCAAAGTCTGGAAATGGAAGGTCATCTGTATCCACTGAATAGATACGGTGTAAGTCAATCACCAGTGGTAAATTATCGATATTCTTGAGTAATTCAAGATCATTTAATTCAATTAATGCTTCTTTAGATACTGACCATACTGGTAACGTTATACCTCCCAGCTGTTTCAAAACATCATATTCTCGTTTTAAAACTGAAACATCGTAATTTAACCGCGACATCTCTCCTGTAGTCTTATTGTACTGCAGCAAGTTCTCATTGATAAACTTCTGCTTCGTATTGAACTCCCACTCCTTATAATTCTTCACCGACTTGCTCGCCTGGAACGAGTCGAGTATAAATTGTTTTCTATTGACATCATCACTTGGTTGTCCACCATTTGCAAGTGTTTCTGCTGCTTCACGAAGACCATATGCAGAATGCACAGTTTCTATCGACTTCCTTAACTGTTCCTGAAGCTCAGTAATCCTTATGGATACCTCCTCATCTGTAGTCATACCTTAACTCGACTGCTTTCTCAAACAACGATGATTTTTCAAAGTTCGCAAAATCATCAAAATCAATTGCAAAATCGTTGGGATAACAAGAAAACCATAACAAGATCAGATGGCAGATAAGACTAGGTCGGACTTGTTCCTTGCGTATCAGAGGCTAGAGAAGTTGAATTTACATCATGCGGCTAAATGGTGTGCTGAGGCTTTGAATGGTTTACCTCAATCGACTCAATCTTTTGAGTACCCGCTGTTGGAATTGACTGAACATGACAAACAAGATCAACATAAATTCGTGCTAGCCAAGTCGTATCTCAATTGCAAGGAGTTTGATAGGGCTGCTCAAGTATTGAACAGTTGTGTGAGTGGTGATCTGCTTTTTCTTAAACTTTACCTGACGCTTATATCTATAGACAAGCGTGCAACTGAAGAGACAGATGGGTCATTGAATGTAGGATCGTTTGGAGACCTGCTGCAACTCAACCTGTACCAATATCCACATCAGCAACACCTTAACTTACAACAGCAGATGCAACAGCAAAATGAAGACCAATACTCTCTGCTGGAAAGAGAAACCATCAATACACTCAACAGCAAATTATCTAAAATATTGAAGGAAGTCGACCAATACCATTCCAAAAACCCAGACAACGCGTTTCTTTACTACTTGAATGGGGTGATATATAATAAAAAGAAAAAGTACTCGTTGGCACAGAACAATTTATACAACTCACTTGTACTTTTCCCATACAATTGGTCGTGTTGGCAGGAACTTATAGCCCTGCTTAATTCATTGGACGACGCTTTGAGTTTCATCAACAGAATCAAAAACTCAAAAACCCCACTCTCAACTAACGTAATGTTTCAAATCTTTGAAGTGGTCATCAAACAAGAGTTTTACCAGCAACTGCATAGTGTACAAGAACAATTACAGGGCCTCATGCAAACATTCCCTGCCTTTAACTTTCTCAAAATCCAACAATTCTTAGTATGTTACCATAATTTGGACTACTTTCAAGCTGAGACCATATTTGACTCCATCCTCACAAGTGACCCACTTAGATTAGATGATTTGGATACATATTCAAACATGTTGTACGTGATGGAGAAGAAGTCCAAGCTTTCATTTTTGGCTCAGTTTGCTTCTCAAATCGACAAGTTTCGGCCTGAAACCTGTTGCATTGTAGCCAACTATCATTCCATGAAGTGCGAACATGAGAAGGCAATAATGTACTACAAACGTGCACTTATTTTGAATAAAAATTGTCTTTCAGCATGGACATTAATGGGCCATGAATTTGTTGAATTGAAAAACTCGCATGCAGCAATAGAATCATACAGAAGAGCAGTAGATATCAACCCCAAAGACTTTAGAGCATGGTACGGTTTAGGGCAGGCATACGAAGTTTTGGATATGCATTTGTACGCATTGTATTACTACCAAAGAGCGACAAATTTGCAACCATTAGACAAAAGAATGTGGCAAGCTATAGGGAACTGTTACGAGAAGATTGACAAGTACGAAGAAGCCATTAAACTGTTTGAAAAAGCACTTCTGATAGATGCCTTTAAGAATAGTCTGCAACAACTGCTGCAACTGCAGCTGCAATCAGGAAATGTAGAAGAACCAATCATAAATGCTGAACCACACATTTGTTATAAGCTAGCGATTATTTCAGAAAAGTTGGGCAGATTAAAGGATACATACAAGTACATGCGACTCTGTTTTGAACAAGAGTTTGAATGGGGGATCAGTGACTCGACATCCAAGGCAAGACTCTGGTTGGCAAGGTATTCATTGGAAAATAAAAACTACGAAGAAGCATACGAAATGGCTAAAGATTTGAATCATAGCAATGCACATGATATCGAAGAAGCACGCTCTATTGCTAGAGAAGCAAGAAACAGAATGTTAAAGTAATATATTAGTTAATACTATGTATAAATATTAATGAGGTGTGTTTGGGAATGTTGAAAGATTAGTATTTAAGGAGTTTGTCGTTCAAATCTCCCAAGTTAGTCAGAGCGCAGATGCTGTTAACAGCTGCATTCAATGCGGTGGCCAATTTATCCAACTCGGCTTTAGTGACGGCCGTGTTGATGTTGACCAACAATTGAGGCGAGATCACAGGCAAGTTTTCGTGTTGTAAGATTTCCTTTTGGCGTGTAATCAAAACCAGCGACTTGCGTAACACTTCGTCTACAATTAATTGCAAGAGGAAAGACTCGGCGTTGTGTTCCTCGTCGAACTCGTTGACAAACTTACTTTGTTTCCCAGTCGACAAAAAGGTGGTGTTACCGTAAAATGCAGGCAAGCCTAACGTTTCTCTAAATTGTTGTGACAAGGAGATGTGGACAATTGGGGAGTTTTCGTTTGAAATAATCGTCACGTACTTGTTCAGGGCGAGTTTCGAGCTCAATGAAGAGTAAGCGTACTCGATGTTATCATGCAATTTGCTGATCAATTTGGATTTTCCATTTGAGTCGACCTTTTCAGTAATCTCCTTAATAGATTGGGAAGTCACTCTTGCTGAGTATGGTGGGAGCGACGCACTAAACACATAAGCAACAGATTGGATTCTTTGATGGTGTACCATTGGTTCAACACCGACACAGAATCCACCAGAAGAACCAAGAGACAAAGCTAACGAGCCGATGGTAATAGCTATTTCCAGTCTAGGAATACCAAAGTGTTCTACAAGACCCTTTCCTGTGGCACCCAATACACCGACCGATAAAGTTTCATCCAAGAACAAACGGTATTTGAATTTGTTCTTTAATTCAACCAAGGTTGGCAATTCAGCCAAGTCTCCAGTAGCTTGGAAGATGGCTTCAGTGATTATGAAACGTCTTCTGAGTGGCTTTTGCTTTTCCAAGACGGGTTTAATTTCAGTTAAGATCTTTTCCAAGTGTTCCATGTCATTGTGGTCGTACCATTCAATGTCACAACGTGATACAATAAGGGCTTTTTGGATAGCCAAGTTGACACCAGAGTCTACTACACAGAGGTCACCTCTTTTGAGGAATGCTGGGATGACCGAACTTGCAGTGACAAAGTCTTGTCCGTATAAAATGGCTTTTTCGCCATCCAAGTATTTGGCCAAGTCTTCTTCCAATCTGACGTGGACGTCTTGGGTACCGTAAAAGTTTGGAGGTCCGCATGCACCGACACCAGTTGTTTTGATGGCGGCTTTGGCTGCGTCTTTAATGGTTTCGCTTTCGTTCAAGTTCAAAAAGTCGTACGATGATAAGTTTGTTACATTGACGTAATCTTCATCATCTTTGCCTGCGTAGGATTGCAAGGTGATTTGGCTACCGTTGTTACCCTTGACAGTAGGGATTGATTTCAACTGCCATTGTTCGACATTTTCAATCTCACTAACCAAAGGCTCAGGCTCCCACTCAGCACATAACTCGTCAACTTCCTTCTTTGAGAAACGTACCAAATCATTCTTATTCTCCTTCTTCTTCAGAGAAAGAAAGTACTTGACAGCAAATAAGAACAAAGCAAACTCAAAAAGAGAACGAATTGGATCATTCTGATACGAACTCTTGATATACCTCAAGATGATTTGTCCACCAGGTACCTTATCTAAATAGTTCAAATAGTTGATAAAAGTATCAGCTAAAGTTTCTGTCAACAAATCCCAATCTATCGGAGACTTACTTTTAAGCGCAGAATACGCAGTAGCTGAGGCTGACGTCGCCGCCGCCCCTACTGCAGTGTCACTGGTTATGGCCATCTTGATTATAGAAGTAACTCTTTTTTTTTCTCTCTGTTGTTGTCCATAAATTTCGAATACGCGCACCTTTTTGGTGTAAGGTTTTCGTTGCTCATTAATTTTTTCCATGTCCCCTGTCAATAGGGGCTGGACGGGTAAAGTGTGAAGGTTTGGGAGACCACTGTCAGGGCAATATATTTTACATGTGAGTTGAGCAGTTCTCTTTGTTTATCTAGTATGCTACTGCTTTTTTGTAAACTTTCGCTTGTGATTGTGAACGAGCGTCTTGCTCTTGGTATATTTGATGTATTATTTATCTTATGTATTTGCTATGTTTCATTATACTTGTATATCTTTATGTTCTACAGTCCTTGTGCTTTAAAAGGGTCTCACTAGATTTCCTCGTAAACTTAAGGCTTCGTAAGGAATTCTCTCGTTAGATTTCTGGAAAAAAAAAATAGCTTCCAGTGTCGGTTCCAGGTCGGTTCCAGTGTCGGCATTAACCAGGCTGAGTTCGCTACTACGCCTTGTATACTTTTTTTTTTCAACTTATTTATTCATTTATTTATTTATTTATCTTCTGTACGTGAATTAGATACGAGGCTGGGGGTGGGGGGAGGTGATGGAGGAGGAGGAGCAAGCGGAATAAGGATCTGAAGGCTGTACCATTTAATGAAGTGGTGGCAAATTGATTTGTGATATTCGGATGTTGTGGATTAGATGTTTTTTCATATGTATGTGGATTATTCTACTTCAGTGCTTTTTGATATTATATTGTTAGTTTGTGTTTATTGTACTTATTGTCTTGAAGAATATGTATTAGTATTGTTTTAATTTGGTGGGTCGTTTCTGATAGATATATTCGAAGCCCTGCTAATATGTTGGGTGTATTATATTTCTATGAAGAACGAGCAAATTAAGTTCACTAGATTTGATATCTTCTTTACTATTGAGAGCGAGCTATTTGCTGTTAGCTGTTAGTATAATAATTAGAAATATCTGTAGCATCTTTAGGTATAATCGGTATTTAATCCTCCCCTCTCCCCCACTTACACTTGCAGAGAATGTTATGTGTTACTGATGTAGTATTGTCACTTTAAACCTTATCCCCTGTTGAGATGTTCACAGTGATGTTTCATATGCAAAGAAACTAAACTCGCGTGCTTCATTTTTTTATGAATTCACAGAACCCGTTGTGATTAGGTAAAGTTATTTAATTGGCGTAGAACGATATGGAAGAGGAAATCCATTTAAGGACTTAGAGAGTGGCCAACTATCGGCTGCAAAATTTTAACTTTTATTGAAATCAATAAAAATATTTAAAGGTTACTTATCCATAAATTAAGCTTCTATGACCTACAGAAGGATACTTCCTTTGTTGGTTCTTAGAACCTAACGTACTAATCTTACTTTGTTATTCTTTAGTCAATTCAAATTCGAAGATCTCCAAGTAAGTCTTAGCTTTTTCTGACTTAGAAGGTTGTGTTATTCAAGAGTTGTAGAGCGATATTTGTATAACAATGTATATAGACAAAACACTCATTTCACAAATCTTTATATAAATAGCCTTTATGGCCAAGTTGGTAAGGCACCTCACTAGTAATGAGGAGATCGTCAGTTCGACTCTGGCTGAAGGCATTTTTTTAACATTTTTATTTCTAATACTAATTAAGCTTCGTATACGAACTATCAGCACATCCAGCACCCACCAGCTAGGAAACAGTTCTTCTTTTAGTCAATATACTTCTACCCTACAACCCTCTCATTAAATTACAATTTTATTATATACAATTTCCGCGTAACTCCATAATTCATGTACTCTATCATATACTCTTCAACCTATACCCTGGTCCCTTTTTATGGTATAAATACTTTAGATACTCCCTCTACTTCTCTTCTGCAGCATACACATCCTTCAATTCCCTTTGTTACCAAAGTAAGTCTACAAGGCTCGCAGATTGCAAAACATTTACATGGCCATGTAATAATCTCACGAACATTGCAATGACAGATAACACAGTCGAATCGAGAGGACATATCATCACTTTCACTCTCATTTATCTGTCTTCTGCTATTTATCACTTGAAGTAACTTGAAAGTTTCATCAGTTTCTTTATTTTCAAGTGTATTTTTACCTCCAACAGTCAACTTAAAGTTCGACCTTGTCATTCTTCTTTCTGCTGTAAGATGATGTTTCAAAACGGCAATGCTTGAGCTTGTCGAACTTACCAACAGAACAAACTCTTCAGCATCTAATAATTCTCCCATACTAACATCCGCAGAATCGTCCTCGCTCTCAATCTCAGAATCAATTTCTTCAAATACGTAATCTCCCGAGTTATCTTCTTCTGCTAAATCAGCTCCTGCCAAAAGACCAAGATAACGTTCCGTTATCTGTTCTTCACTCAAACTATCTAAACTAATAGCTTGTATTTTAGGCTCCTTGTGTGATTTTTTATACTTCTCAAGGAAGCTAGGCAATTGTTTGGGCTTGTTGTTCTTGCGGACCCAGTTTGAGCTGTTCGTTACAATGCTCAATACAAGTTCCCAAAGACGTGAAACGAGATTAGATACAGATTCCAATCTTTGCGAAATTATTCCCGTCTTTTCGGATTCCTTCTCATTAGTGGTAGCCTGAGAAATGAAGTTCCCATACCCTTTCTTTTGCTGCACTGCTGAATCAACCCAAGTAGTATCATTCAATGTAATGAGACTTATTTCTTTGATGTAACTTGACTTGCCCGCCAGCGAGATAGCCAAAGTGCCTACGTTGATCAAAGCAGTGAAAAAGTCATCCTCCCAGCTGAAAATACCTGCAAAATCTTCTTCTTCTTGTCCACCTCTACCAGAAATGAGACTCAGATAATTGAGATCTTGAAGTGAGAACCCGTTCAATACAATTGCAATTGCGAAAATAACCACACACAAGAGTATAACTGCAATAATTAAAAGCTGTGGGACAATAGTCGTGAGTAAGATGAATGGTAAATCAAATATGTACCCTTGAACAATGTTGGTAATAAAGTACGCAAAGAAAGTCGATCCAATTATAGTCAGAGGGATGAGATGGTATTTGTTATTGTTGACCAATGCTCCAATGTGTGTACTCAAATGACTCAACAACAGGAATAATGTAATCACAAGAATTTGCTGGGTAGGTCTATTGTATGCCGTGCTGCTTATACTGAGATGCTCTCTGAACCGTTCCAAAAAGATTCCAGCACCACCACTGAATTCTTGGAACACTAATGAATGTTCGAAAACAGTAATCCCGTTATCATTAAATGGTCTTCTACCTTGACTCACCAGTATAAATGATTCCACAAATACCAGGAAACAGTAACTGAGAAATACTGGCCAGTTCATGTCTGTGCTCGGACCAATCATGACTACTTGTTTTGGAGTTCTCATGTATCTGGATTCAGCAAAGTACTCTGCGTTATACGCAAAAAGCGAATCAGGTAAAAAGTACTTGTAGAGCCAAGGCCATACAAGAGACTCCTCCGAAGCCAAATGTTTATGTAAATTCAATGCAACCAAGACATTATACGTATTATAACCCAACATCATGATAACACACATCCGGATCGTCCATGTACTCAATTTCTTTAATACAACTTCTTTAATACGGATCAAACTAGTGAGACCACGAGCATTAAGCTGCTGAACTCTCATATTATTGGTCAGCGCAATTACCAATGTCCTATTGATAATAAGAGCCATAAGCAAACAAGTCACACCATACACCAGGCAAAAGTATAATGCTATTCTACCAAAACGGTGCCCCATAAGAGACAGTTGTTCCAGCTGTTCTATACGAGCCTCAATAAGTCCACTCAACAAGGAAAAACTACCAAAAAGTGACGATCCAGCGTCTAACAAGCTCTTGGAACTCGAATTGCCCGCTTGGGATACCGTACTATTGGTTATATTGACCATGATTTCCATTAATAAGTAACGTCTAATTAAGTAAACGCGACATAAATTCAAGATCCGAAAAAGGATCGATTATGTCGTGCGACTTTAATTATGAACTTTCAAAAAGCGACATTAGATCTAATAAAACGACATCGAACTTTAAAGTACCAATACAACTGGAATATCAAGAGTTATGGCACGACAGCTCCCTCCTCCACCTCCACCTCCTGGAATTAAGAGAAATGGGACTAGACCACCACCACCACCACCTCCTGGTCTGAGTGTTCCGGCTCCGCGGAATGGATCTTTCCCTCCCCCTCCCCCTCCGCCATCGAAGTCATCGCTTCCTACCCCAAGATCATCACTTCCTCCTCCACCGCCACCTAAGGGGCAATTGCCCAATCCAAATAAAAGACCTAGTTCTGATGAACTTGAGCAACGTAAGAGAAGATGGATCCAAACTCAGAAGAATAGACATTGGGCAGTAGCAAGTACTTCTGCAAGTAAACGAACGCTTGTTTCTCCACCAAAGCCAATGATGCCTCCGGAACATCTCCGAAAGATAATGCATAGTCATGGAGACCTTTCACTGAAGAGAATAGCCAGTGATAAAAAGGCGTACTTGGCATCACTCAAGTACTTGCCTCATGCCCTTTTGAAATTACTTGAGAACATGCCTCAGCCATGGGAACAGCAAAGAGAAGTACGTGTGTTATACCATGTAAGCGGTGCAATCACATTTGTAAACGAAATCCCACGAGTCATAGAACCAGTCTACGTTGCACAATGGGCAAGTGCATGGATCATGATGCGACGCGAGAAACGAGACCGTAAACATTTCAAAAGAATGGTATTCCCTCCATTCGATGACGAAGAACCAGTAGTGGATTGGATCGAAAACTTGCAAGATATAGAACCATTGGACCCTATCCAATTGGAATTGACAAGCTTAAGCGATGACTTGGCTGAGTACTTGTATGAATCAAAACCACTTATAGAAGATCCAGACTTTGTCAATGGAGAATCATATAAGAAATGGAACTTAGATCTACAGAAAATGGCTGACTTGTACCATTTAGCTAAGGTGATTCTCCCGAGGCAGTCAAATAATAATAGCATCCATTTATTTGATAAGAATTCTTTCTTCACAGCAAAAGCACTTAACTTGACGCTTCCGGGAGGTCCTAAATTTGAACCTTTATTCAAAGATAAAATTAATAACCCAGAACTTGAAGACTTCACGGAGTTCAACTCAATTGACAGAATAATTTTCAGAACTCCTATTAAAACAGAGTATAAGGTGGCATTCCCATACTTGTACAATTCATTTGTGAAGAAAGTTTCTTTAAGTTGGTACCATAATCCAACTATATGTTCTCTGGATCAAGACCTTGGGAATTTAGATAATCGATTCTACCCAATCAAGGCACCAAAGAGAAGAGTAATACCAACAGAAGAAAAAGACGACGAAGATGATGTAGATTTAGAAGGCATTGTTCCTTTCATGGACGATGAAGATACTATTCCTCAAGGTACTAATGAAGCACTTCAGTTGTTAAAAGCTCCGTACCCTTTCAACCGCAGAAGTGGAAGAATGGTACGAGCACAAGATGTTTCTTTGGTCAAATCGTGGTACAAACAACGTACACCTCGCGATGTCCCTATAAAAACAAAGGTATCTTATCAAAAGCTCTTGAAAGACTACGTTCTTAATGAATTGCATACTCAGAAAAAACTGTCACGGAAGAACGCAACGCTTTTGAAGACACTTAAATCTACTAAATATTTCCAGCAAACCTCTATTGACTGGGTTGAAGCTGGATTGCAAGTATGCCGTCAAGGTTTCAATATGCTTAACTTGCTCATCCATAAGAAAGGATTAACATATCTCCACTTGGATTACAACTTTAATTTAAAACCAACCAAAACTCTTACTACCAAAGAGCGTAAGAAGTCTCGTTTTGGTAACGCATTCCATTTGATAAGAGAAATCTTACGTGTTGTCAAGATAGTCGTCGATTCACATGTTCAATACCGTTTAGGAAACGTCGATGCATACCAACTTGCAGATGGGTTATACTACATTCTTAACCATTTGGGTCAACTTACAGGTATTTACAGATACAAGTACAAAGTGATGCACCAAATTCGTGCATGTAAAGACTTGAAGCATGTGGTTTATACCAGATTCAATGAGGTTATTGGTAAAGGACCTGGATGTGGTTTCTGGCAACCAGCTTGGAGAGTATGGCTCTTCTTTTTGCGTGGTATCATTCCATTACTTGAAAGATGGTTGGGAAATTTGTTAGCAAGACAATTTGAAGGTAGACGTAGTAATGATGTTGTCAAAACAATCACGAAACAAAGAGTTGATTCATACTACGATTTGGAATTGAGAGCTCAAGTTATGCATGACATTTTGGACATGATTCCAGATGGACTCAAACAAAACAAGCTGAAAGTGATTCTTCAACATTTAAGTGAAGCATGGAGATGCTGGAAAGCAAACATCCCTTGGAAAGTCCCTGGATTACCTGAACCTGTTGAAAAGATCATTGAACGTTACATACAGGCTAAGGCAGATGGTTGGATTAACGTAGCACATTATAATAGGGAACGTATACAAAAGGGAACCACTGTCGAGAAAACAGTTGCAAAGAAGAATTTGGGACGTTTGACAAGATTGTGGGTAAAGAACGAACAAGATAGACAAGCAAGTTTCGCTAAGGATGGGCCATATGTTACTCCTACTGAAGCTGTTTCAATCTTCCAATTAATGGTTGAATGGCTTGAGTCACGTAAATTCAGTCCTATTCCATTCCCTCCATTAACTTACAAGCATGATACAAAGTTACTTGTCCTTGCCTTAGAGAACTTGAAAGAAAGCTACAATGCCAATTCAAGATTGAACTCTGCTCAAAGAGAAGAATTAGCATTGATTGAACAAGCATACGATAATCCACATGAATGTCTTGCTCGTATAAAGAAGTTCCTTCTCACACAACGTATTTTCAAAGAAGTAGGTTTGGAATTAATGGACTACTATAGTCATTTAGTTCCAACGTATACTGTCGACCCCCTTGAAAAGATCACTGATGCATACTTAGACCAGTACTTATGGTATGAAGCTGACAAACGTAAGCTCTTCCCTAACTGGGTGAAGCCAAGTGATGAGGAGATCCCACCACTCTTGGTTTACAAGTGGTGTCAAGGTATTAATAATTTGCATGATGTTTGGAATACTGAAAATGGTGAGTCCAATGTAATGTTCGAGACTAACCTTGACAAGTTCACTGAAAAGGTCGACTTCACACTTCTCAACAGATTGTTACGTTTAGTAGTCGATCCAAACATCGCAGACTATGTTCTGTCCAAGAACAATGTCAATTTATCCTATAAAGATATGAACCATGTTAACCAATATGGTATGGTACGTGGTATACAATTTGCTTCGTTCATGTATCAGTACTATGGATTAGTTGTGGACTTACTTATTTTGGGTATTGATAGAGCAGGTGAATTGGCAGGCCCACCTCAACAGCCAAATAGCTTCCTTCAGTTTAAAGACGTCCAAACACAAACAAACAATCCTATTCGTCTCTACTCTCGTTACACAGACAAGATACACATCATGTTCCGCTTCACAAACGATGAAGCGTCTGGATTAGTACAGGACTATCTCTCTGAAAACCCTGACCCTAACTTTGAGAATGTTGTTGGTTACAACAACCGTCGCTGCTGGCCTAGAGACTCAAGGATGCGTTTAATCCGTAATGATGTGAACTTGGGCCGTGCTGTGTTCTGGGAAATTGAAAGTAGAATCCCTAAATCAATGACCACAATATTGTGGGAAGATACGTTTGCTTCGGTGTACTCGAAGGATAATCCTAATCTTTTGTTTGCTATGTGTGGATTCGAAGTACGGATTTTACCCAAGATACGGCTTTCTTCTGGACGCAAGTCTACTGCAGAAGGTGTTTGGGACTTGGTTCACCAAGAAACAAAAGAGAGAACTGCTCAAGCTTACTTGCAAGTTTCACAGGCTGAAATTAACCGATTCAATAATAGAATTAGGCAGATTTTAATGTCTTCGGGATCCACTACATTCACTAAAGTGGCATCAAAATGGAACACAGCATTAATCGCTCTTTGTACTTATTTCAGAGAAGCTGCTGTTTCAACCGAAGGACTTTTGGATACATTAGTTAAATGTGAGACTAAGATCCAGAACCGTGTGAAGATGGGACTCAATTCTAAAATGCCGACTAGATTTCCCCCAGCTGTCTTCTACACTCCTAAAGAGTTGGGTGGTTTAGGGATGTTGAGTGCGCTGCATATTTTGATACCTGCGTCAGACTTGCGTTGGTCCAAACAGACTGATACTGGAATAACTCACTTTAGGGCAGGTATGACACATATGGATGAAAAGATGATTCCAACAATTTTCAGATATATAACTACATGGGAGAATGAGTTTTTGGACTCGCAACGTGTTTGGGCTGAGTATGCTATAAAGAGGCAGGAGGCATTGGAACAGAACCGTAGGTTAACCTTTGAAGATATGGAACAAAACTGGGATCGTGGTATTCCTCGTATATCAACCTTGTTCCAAAAGGATAGACACACTTTAGCTTATGATAAAGGTCACAGAATTAGACGTGAGTTCAAGCAATTTAGCTTGCCACGCTTCAACCCATTCTGGTGGACTCTGAATCACCACGATGGAAGATTATGGAACCTTAATGCATACAGAACAGATGTAATCCAGCTGCTTGGTGGTATTGAGACCATCTTGGAACACACCTTATTCAGAGGAACTGGGTTTGACTCTTGGGAAGGATTATTCTGGGAGAAAGCCTCTGGCTTTGAAGACTCTTTAAAGTTCAAGAAGTTAACAAATGCTCAAAGATCTGGTTTATCTCAGATTCCTAACCGTCGTTTCACCTTGTGGTGGTCCCCAACGATCAACCGTGCAAACGTGTACGTTGGTTTCTTGGTCCAATTAGATTTGACTGGTATTTTCCTCCATGGTAAGATTCCAACTTTGAAAATCTCGTTGATTCAAATATTCAGAGCTCACTTGTGGCAGAAAATTCATGAATCTATAGTACAGGACTTGTGTCAAGTCTTAGATAAAGAGTTGGAAGTCTTACAAGTGGACAGTGTTGAAAAGCAAGCAATTCATCCTAGAAAATCATACAAAATGAATTCGAGTTGTGCAGATATTGTTTTAACGACAACTTACCAGTGGAACGTATCAAGACCATCTCTTCTTTTCGATAAGAATGATCAGATGGAAATAAGTTCAAACAAGTTTTGGATTGATGTCCAGTTGCGTTATGGAGACTACGATTCTCATGATATTGCAAGATACGCAAGAGCGAAATTCTTAGACTACACTACTGATAACACTAGCAGTTATCCTTCGCCAACTGGTATTATTATTGCTGTTGACTTGGCATACAACATGTATGAAGTATATGGAAATTGGTTCCCAGGTTTAAAACCATTGGTCCAAAATGCTTTGAAAGAAATCATGAAAGCTAATCCTGCCCTTTACGTGTTGCGTGAACGTGTTCGTAAGGGTTTGCAGTTGTACCAATCTCAGCCACAAGAAGCATTTTTGAATTCAAATAACTATGCTGAATTGTTTAACAACGAAACCCAGCTTTTTATTGATGATACGAATGTGTACAGAGTAACTGTCCACAAGACTTTTGAAGGTAACTTGACTACAAAGCCAATCAATGGTGCTATCTTTATGTTAAATCCAAAGTCAGGACAATTGTTCTTGAAAGTCATCCATACGTCGGTATGGGCTGGTCAAAAGCGTTTAGGTCAATTGGCAAAGTGGAAGACTGCTGAAGAAGTTGCAGCATTGATTCGTTCATTACCTCGTGAAGAACAACCTAAGCAATTAATTTTAACAAGAAAAGGAATGATAGATCCATTGGAGGTTCACATGTTGGATTTCCCCAACATCTCCATTAGACCTTCTGAATTACATTTACCATTTGCTCTGGCATTGAAAATTGATAAGTTAGCTGATATTGTTTTGAAGGCAAGTGAACCACAAATGGTGCTTTTCAACTTTTATGATGACTGGTTGAACAGCATTTCAGCATACACAGCCTTTTCCAGAATTATTTTGCTTTTGAGGGCATATGGAATCAGTCAAGAACGTACCAACTTAATTTTAAGACCTGACTCTTCAGTCGTTGTTCAAGATCATCATATTTGGCCCACATTAACAGATGAACAATGGATTGATGTGGAGGCTCAATTGAGAGATGTCATTTTATCGGACTACTCAAAGAAGCACAATGTGAATATCCAATCATTGACACAATCTGAAATCCGTGACTTGATATTGGGACAAGACATTAGAGCTCCATCTATCAAGCGCCAGGAGATGGCTGAGATAGAGAACAAGCCTGATGAACAAGAGAATAAGGAATTGACTGCGTTGAAAACATCGACGACTAACGTCCATGGCGAAGAAATAGTAACAGTTACAACAACTAACTACGAGCAGCTGTCGTTCTCCTCCAAGAATGAATGGAGAAATAGAGCAATTGCTTCAAATAACTTGCATTTACGTTCTAAGAACATTTACGTCTCGTCGAATGACTTCGTGGATGACGATTCATTTACTTACATCATGCCTCAAAACTTACTTAAGAAGTTTATTCAAGTTTCAGACTTGAGAATACAAGTTGGTGGATTCATCTATGGTAAGTCACCTGAGGATAATGCAGAAGTAAAGGAAATTCTGTACATTGCACTTGTTCCTCAATTAGGGAAACCTAATTCTATAGAATTCCCAACCGAGTTACCAACCGTTGAAGCCGAAGGACCTTTGGAAGGATTAGAGCTTTTGGGATGGATACATTCGCAATCTACTGAGTCTCCATTTTTGTCGTCAACAGATGTAACAGTACAGTCTAGATTCCACGAAGAACATTCATCGAATTTCGTTTCGTTGGTTGTTGCGTATACACCCGGTTCAGTTTCACTTTCTGCGTTTGAACTCACACCAGAAGGTTTCGAATGGGGGAAGGGAAATGAAGACTATTCAAATCCAGCACCACAGGGGTTCAGCCCACAATTCAGCAAGAAGAGTCAACTTTTACTTTCTGACAAGATTGCAGGTGCGTTCATGGTCCCAGATGA
Source organism: Kodamaea kaohsiungensis (nom. inval.) (assembly GCA_030558205.1). NCBI lineage: Eukaryota > Fungi > Ascomycota > Pichiomycetes > Serinales > Debaryomycetaceae > Kodamaea > Kodamaea kaohsiungensis (nom. inval.). The sequence continues at coordinate 237,180 of JAJMRZ010000012.1, read as the reverse complement.
TAACATATGGAACTACTTTTTCTTGGGTACCATTTGGAACAAGAAGTCATCATATGACATGAAGGTTGATTTGCCTTTAAGCTTCTACAATGAACTTCACCGTCCTGTTCACTTTATTTCTTTCAATGAAATCGAGGGCTCGGTGGAAGCAGATAGAGAAGATGTATTTAATTAATTGTATTTTAATGTATAGTATTACAGATTTTAAAAAAGAACCGTCTTTGATCTAGGCCGACAGAAGCAATTCCCCATATTGGGGCTTAGTGGATTCTGTTCACATCCATGTAACTTAGAGTTGAAGTTATAAGTTCACTTTGGATTTTTAATGACTACTGAAAGTACAATAACTTCGTATTGTCATTTATAACACCAACCAAGACGGCTCCAATATTCTTCGAAAGCGGACGACTACAATATACATTGGCAATTCAGAAGCCACTCACATTTCCGTAGGTTTTTGAATATACCAATGGAAATAGAAAAAATCTCTAGCTATATTACACCCCATGTTGGTTTCGACTACATTAGTTTAAGTCTTTGCAGCCATCCCAGTCCTCCTTCATTCTTACAGTCCTCCTTTTTATACAATACCACTCGATTATCTTAACATATGTAGTCGCAGTATTGTATATGTAACCACAGTTCTCAGCTCCTTAACCAGTTCACAAATTGCATAACAAACTTAAAAAAAGAGGTTGCAAATCAATCACCGTACTTACCCTTGTAGCCGAAACGGTTACATTATTCAGACCTAACAATGCTGACTTCAACCAAGAGCGCATCCGTGTTAATCAAAAGTTATAAGTGGGGTTTAGGCTTGTCTAGAAGATATATTAGAGTTGAAAACAAGAAAACATACATTGGTATGTAGCACTTTCTGAGTTCTCGCAGCATAACCCTATCTCAAAAAGGATAAGCTTCCAACTATCTCAATGTAACCTTTTTCTTGAATTCCTTCTTCTCTTAACACTTTGTTGAGTGAAGTTGAAGATCACAACTCTCCATTTGAAACACAGTAATAGCATTTGTGTACAAATGTAGCTTATCAGTGAAAGTATATCCTTGTACCTGAAGTTTAAGGAATATACGATTCAAATGAAGGTTAAGTTACAAAATTTCAGTTGCTCATGCGTCTTGAGACCCCTAATAATGTACTTAGTTCATGTAAAGTTATAGAGAAGTGTTCCATTGAAACCTAAATAAAAGAGCTGGAAGTGCATTTGTATTCAGCACACTTCAAAAAAATGCAACCGGTTAGTCTTCATCTCTGAATGACTTATCTATGCTTAGTTTCTTGTGCAGTAGTCTACCTAACCATGAATTGATTTCGTGTGTCAGATCCATCAATTGTGTTCTGAATAGAAGCGTTATCGAATAGGAATTGATTACATTTAAAACATAAGAGAAGTTATGCTGATCACTTCATAAATACGTAGTAGTCTACAACATCCAGGTACTCAAATTTGATAGAACCCTTTCAATTTCAATTGATATCGATAACCAAAATTCCATTTTAAGCTTCAGTGCATGTCTAAAGTTACATCACATGCAATGATACATACTTGGAAAGAAATTGATTGCGTCGATGTTGCATTTCATCGTACTCAGTGGTTATTGAGAAATAATGGGACATCTAATCTTACATTCAACTTGTGCTACGACTAGCGCAAGCATAATGGGTATAGTTCTGGTACATCTCTATTAGAAAATGCAATTGACCTATAAATACCACTTGACATACCGTTAGTGATGAAAGCATCAACTCTAACTAAACATGCTTTTGAATATCTCGGTGCTTCTTTCGATATTATCATACGTTCAACTTGGCTTTGCTGCTGCTGCCAATCCAATACCTGCACCAAGAAGTATTACTTGGGACGAAGGGTCCCTGGTTCAGATAGATATTGCTTCTTTAAAGTTGCAAATTGATCAGCACAATCAAATTCTCAGCAAGGCATTTGATAGGGCTATTGACTCGGTTACTCAATTGAGATGGTATCCAGCAGCTGTGGAGAAACCAATTCCCGAATATCCTGCTTTCCCTACTTTGCTGCCAAACAAGAGGAGACAATTGACTAACAGTACTTCCACTGCACCTGCTGCTGTGAAAAATGTTGCCGTTAATATTCAAGATTACAGTGCTGATTTGCAATTGGGAGTTAACGAAACTTATAGTCTCAGCATTGACTCCGATGGAATCAACATTGAAGCTGAAACTGTCTGGGGTGCTTTACATGCCTTCACCACCTTGCAGCAATTGATCGTCTATGAAAACGGAGAATTCAAGATAGAGGGTTCAGTTGAGATTTGGGATGCTCCATTATACCCACATCGTGGTCTCTTGATCGACTCAGGAAGAAACTTCTTGACTGTTAATTCGATTTTGAAACAGGTTGATCTCATGTCTTTGACAAAGATGAATTCTTTGCATTGGCATATACAAGATTCGCAATCTTGGCCTATTGCTTTGAAGTCTTATCCTGAAATGGCACTTGATGCGTACTCAGAGAGAGAAACCTACAGTATTCTGGATTTAGCCTACATCATTGAATATGCTAAAAACAGAGGTGTTCGTATTATTCCTGAGCTCGAAGCACCAGGCCATGCTAGAGCAGGTTGGGAGAAAATAGATCCAAAATTGGTCGCTTGCGGTGAGTCTTGGTGGTCAAACGATGTGTTTGCTTTCCATACTGCTACTGAGCCCCCACCAGGTCAGTTGGAAATCTTGAACGATGATGTTTATGATGTTATCAACGACGTCTACTCTGAATTGTCCGAGGTCTTCTCTGATAATATCTTCCATGTAGGTGCAGATGAAATGAGACCACAGTGTTACAACTACTCTAGTATTACTCAAGATTGGTTTAAAGCCAATGAGTCGAGAACCTATAAAGACTTGTCACAGTACTTTCTCGATAAAGCGTATCCTATTTTCATGAACCAGACCAACAGAAGATTGACTATGTGGGAAGATGTTGTGACAGCTCCAGAGGGTGCTCACACGGTTCCAAAGGATATTATCTTACAAACTTGGAACAATGGTATGGAAATAGTTCAAAACTTGACTTCTCAAGGTTATGATGTGATTGTTTCATCAGCTTCGCACCTTTACTTAGACTGTGGGTTCGGAGGATGGTTCAGCAATGATCCGAACTACATTGACAACTATGCGAATGACGATTTCAACAATGGATTAGGAGGTTCTTGGTGTGGTCCATACAAAACATGGCAAAGAATTTACGATTTTGATTTCACAGCCAACTTAACTACAGAAGAAAGCTCTCATGTCTTGGGTGCTGAGGCAGCATTATGGTCTGAGCAAGTTGACTCTGTTGTTCTCACTTCTAAGATTTGGCCTAGAGTTGCAGCCTTAGCTGAATCAACATGGTCTGGAAATAAAGATGCTAATGGTATGCTTCGTACTACTCTGGTAACTCAAAGAATCTTAAATTTCAGAGAGTGGATTGTTGCCTTGGGTTATGATGCTTCACCATTGATGACAAAGTACTGTTGGAAGAATCCTCATGCTTGTGATCTTTACTACAATCAAACTGAATTTGCTAGCTATAACGTTTGAAATGTTTGTCTTTAAATAAAGTATAACCGTTGATATTAGGTACTAGTGCCACCAATAGTCCGGAATTCACGTGGCTACTGGCACTGTTAAATAAGAAACTATGAAAAGTTAAAGGTATTAACGTTCGACAGTAGTATCGGGTTTTGATATGTAAACTACTATAGTTGGGTCGATATGCCTTGAAAAAGCCGGCTCTCTTGGTACAATGAAGTCGACTTGATAGGCATCGTAAGCTACACTGCTGAATAAAGCTCTTAGTCTCTTTGTTGTTTAGATATTCCGCAGTAACCCTTTTAACCAATCTTCTGTCTATAGTTCAATAGAAACGAGTGTATTTCCTTAACAAAGAGTTTTATCGATACCCTTATAGACGATTCATTCAGAAATCCCAAATAGAGCTAAGTAACTAGCAAGTAGAGACGTTCAAAAGAAACAGATGGTTTATTATCTTGCTACAAACGTACAATGATGATACATCATCCTATCGATGATGTATAGATGATGTATCATACTTCATTAATAAGAAGAATAGTTGGAAGCATGATTAAACGGACAAAGAAACATTTGTGTTGCGATTTTCCTAATTGAGATGTTTCATTGTACATGACGTATAATAGCAAGCGAGGTAACTAACCATGTTTACTAATTCGAAGTGAGCGTTTGAACTGAGTTCCATGCAGATACACGTATAGCTTGCCCAATCACTAGCAGCGGAAGTAATCATCTGATCGTCTTGCTGTACAACATGACTTTTTGCGTCTCATACAGTTTGTGTTTGACACAAACCTTATGACGATAAGACTACACTTCATGACCTACCTACCAGGACAAGAGCGCTAACATACGCAAGTGCTTGCTGAACCGAATATTCCTTGTCGTTTGGGGTCTACAAAGCAATAACATTCGATTCTTTTCATAACCTGTCAGAATGGTTAGAAATAAGCGTAAAACATCAATATGCACCTTGTCAACCTTAATTCACGTGATAATTGCAAATAAGAAGATAGGATTGATAAATATACCACCTAAAACTTGCAACAGATCAAAAGTAATGTGTGGCTGCGGAGTACTGTACTATAAACTTTAACAATTCCGTCGACTTATTCGTTTATTATATAAATAGGCCAAGTCCTATCAATTTCACTTCTCTATACTACTAAATATTTTAAAAATGAAACACCACACTGCAAAGGTTGAAGGTGACGATTTATTGTTTACTCCTATACGAGCAGTCGATAAGCCATTAGTTGATGTTAAGTCCGCAAAACTTATTCGTTCTCTGATGTACGATGCAAAGCCACATTTGCTTGATTTGGATACTTTGAGTGTTGACCATCAAGCTTTGCTGTTGGCCTTGCAATCTCTCGAGGCTACTCCACGTTATGCTTTTGATCTTTACGAAGACTCGTTCAACATATCCACTATTGTTTCCGTAGCTCGTGATTATGCAAAGCAGCTCGATTTCGAATTTGAAGATACTCGCTTGTACGTGATTGCATTTAGAAGTATATTGTATGAAGAAGTACAAGAGCTGACTGAAAAGAGACTGTGGCTTGCGGGTATTGACACAGCTTCTCACCAAGAAGCAAATGAAAGTGGAGGACTCTTAAAATACTGGTACGGAGTACCAGACGATGAAACTGCACAGAACCTCGCAACCTGTTGGTGGACTAACAAGGCCGATGCTAAAAAAGGAGGCGGAGGTAAAACTCACAGAGAAGGAATGCGTGCAGTGGCTCTGTGGTATAAGTTGTGGAAAGTCGAGGAATACGAATTGGCAGTATACAAAGATGACTACTCTTTCACTAGAGTTCACTAAATGTTGGGACAACAAAATACTAAATAAAATACTCACATTTTGCAGCCACTAAAATATCAAAATGAAAATAGGTTTCACTACCTAGGCAACTTGTTTATAAGGCAACGTCAATAGTTTGATACTAGACTTGTAAATTAAAACATGTATAAAAACCAATGAGACAACATAGCATATTCCAAAAAAAAAAAAAAAGAAAGTAGTTTTGTAAATTTACTGTAAGCAATTATTCATGGGTAAAGAGAACTTCCAGCTACAATTGATTGTAAATTTTGTATAATTATTATACTCCAAAGAGCCTAAATTCTATTCCTCCATCTTCTTTACCAGTGTCTCACAGAAATTATGTGCTCCTCAATAGCATAAAGAAGCTTTCGTAACTCTGTTCTTGAAATGTTCTCCTTAAGTAATAGCAACTCCAACGGTGATTTACCATTCATATACTTCAAGAGTTTATAAAATATTGTGGTTAGTTCAGTTGATAAATTACACTCATCAAAAATAATCTTATTGATCCACCTTCTCTCCAATGTTGTTGCACGGACAGGATCTAAAATGATAGTGTCATCATCGTCATCTAATTTTACTTGAGAAAGTAAAGTATTCACAGAATTAGCAGTTGGTGTCGTAGGTGTTGTGTTTGATCCGTTTCCTGCTTTATTCAGTGACTGTTTTCCGTTTCTGTTCGATTGTCGAACAACAGCAGCATTGCTGTTGGCTACCAGGGTTAATTGTTGCACAGCCAGCTGAGGAGCTATTCCCAGTGCCTTTTTCGATGTGTTGTCAGTTCCTACACTTATTTTCTTACTCAAACTTGATCTTTTCTTTATGAGTGATTCATTCTCCAAGTCTTCATCTACCTTCATCTTGATCTTTCTTGATATTTTAAGCCAGATAAATGTTTGAAGTTGAGTCACATATCCTTGTCTTACAAGCCAACTGAGAGCTTCCAAGTAAATTTCTTTGTGGTCTTTTGAAGGTACGATTGTCGCAAATTGCTGTGGTTTCCTCAGTTGAGGGCTTAAGAGCTTCAATATTTGTGGAAGTGATGGGAGTGATGGGAATTGTCTTCTGAAATTTTTGATATCGTCAAAAAGCTTTATACTTATCGGTGCCATTGGCGAGATAATGTAAGTAGATCGTGTTCCCAATGGTTGTATAACCCTTGCACGTCTCCAGTATATCAAGTGGAATGCGAATGATTGTATTTTCAGAATTGGAATTGAGTTCCTTGCAGACAATTTGAGAAGCGATTCCGTAGGTTTAATGGACCTGATAAATTTTGCAACCATACTACTTGACTCCGCTTTGATATCTCTAATGATTGATTCAGGGTCATCTAAAAGCATTAAGGCAAAATAAACCAAGTCCAAGGACGCAGGAGAACCATCCAATGTTTCTACTTCTTCAAGTATCTCGTTAGACTTCCCTGCTCCGTTTGATTCCTGATCTACCATTCCAGTTTGTCCGTACCGAGTGCTTTCACCTACATTGACCAAACCTGAAACACCAAGTAAGTTGAGGTTTGATGAGATATGCGAGCCAGGTATAAAAGGGACAGCGACTTCTGGAAGTGTGTGGAATTCGGTTTTTATTGGGATCTGAAATGATCTGAGTTTGTTGTTAATGTTTAAGTTCGCAATCTTTGAAGATGAAACTGAATGGAAACATTCTGTAACTAAATTGTACAACTGAGACTGCTGTGCCAATTGCTTCTGCAACTCCTGGGGTGAGTTACTAAATTGCTCTCTTAAGGCAACAATAATCCGTGCTTGTTTTGAAACATACTCATTTTTCAGCTGTTCGTATCTTAATGCAAGAGAGACACGAGATACTATATAGTGGAACATGTCATCTACTCTATAGTTGAACTCGACAGTTGGAGGGTTCATGATGAAAACTAAATGGAACATGGACATGTTGGAGCGAACTGGCAGTTCTTGTCCTTCAGAAGGGACTGTACTATCTGCTAATTCGTCTGCTATTGCAGAGTCAGTGACCGTTTCATCTTCCTTCCCATTCAGCTTTGTCTTCTTCTTCAGTTTTTTATTTCGTTTAACTTCACTCTTCTCTTCCAGTTTGAAGGTGTGTTGCTTTCTGAGCCTCCAGTGCCCATTTTCGAATTTGTGGATTGGTAGACCTATAAAAACCTTGTCATCTATCATAAGTTCAAATCGGGAGTTACACATCTTCATTGGAGGCGAAAGCATTTCGCAAAGGTATGTTGATTCGACACCAAATATGGTTTTGACAGCTCTTGGAGTTTCTGTAGTCTTTTTATTGGACGCTGCTGTTGAATTGGATTGTACTGTTGCTGCTGGAGAGGATATTCCACCTGCTGACGGGTTCAGAATAGCAGGTGCTGGTGGTTCTGTTGTACCTACTTGTGATGGTTTGGTTCCTCCAGTGGATGAAGATGAAGGAGTATCAGGTATAGTGGTATTATTCGAGTTGGAGCTTGCCGCAGTAAGTTTAGTATCGTCCACGGCTTCGTTAGTTTCTCTCAGTAGTCTAGTTTGTTCCTGGTCGTCCAAGAACAGGATTAAGTCCTTTTTAGTTCCCATATAGTAATTAAAATGGTTGGTATCCCATTCCTTATGATCATTATCTAACTTGTAATGATACTCCTGTGCATTCTGTAACTCGTACTCCTCTAATGCAGACCCGTTTTGTTGATACTGTTCTTCGTCTTCTTCATCTTCTGAGTCTTCCAGGTTCCTCTTTGTACTTGATTTAGCTGAAACAGACAAGTCCTCAGGGTAATTAAACACTAATTGAGGTCCTGAATGCGTCGTGATGATAAGCAATATCCCGAGCAAGCTCGGATTAGGTAGATTGAAGCTCATCCAAGTCTAACGTTTATCTTATGAATTTAAAGATTTGAAAAAATCAATCGACTCCGCAATTCGAGAGAGATTCCCGAAGTGAAACGGGTGTAGTAGAAGATGAGTGCGAGTTTGTGTGTGCATATAAGAAGTAAGAAGCTGAGTGGAAGTTACAAGGGTTTGAGAACCAAAGGACAGTCCAATGATTTTGTTTACTCAGTACGAATACAATTGATTTCATGAATGTTATTCCATTTGGTGATAACATACAATAGCGTAACAGAAGCAAAATGTCAAATCAGCGTATGTACATAGAACTACAATAGTACTAAACATTACAGGGAAGACTTCAAGTCCTATTGTTATACTTCTCTTGAAACCTTATTTAAATATAAATACTAGATTACAACTTGTGTTTGATTTGTTTCAGCAATAACTTGGAGAACCTAGATTGTGGAGCACCTTCGACCCATTTGTATAAACCAGAGACAGCTTCTCTAGAGTTGGCACTGTTAACCAATTGGTCTCTGTTTTGTCTTAACAATTTCTTGTTTCCTAAGATGGAAGGTACATGTAAGTCCTTGAAGTTTTCAACCAATTCGTTGTAGACGTGGCTGTTAAAATCCTCAGTAGAAGAGAATTGACCATCGTAGGACTTGTTGACGTATCCTAATTCCTTAAGATCCTTACCTGGAATTGGTTTAGCCAATAAAAGAGCCTCGGCAGACTTGGACCAGCCCAATCTTGCGAATAAGGTAGCAGATGAGGCACCTTCAGCAACAAGACCCAAGTTAGCAAATGGAGCCAAGAGGTAGAACTTGGAAAGATCCATAACGTAAATCAAGTCACACAATGAAAGAAGAGCAGTACTCAATCCAATAACAGGACCGTTAACAGCAGCAGCCAAGATCTTGGAGTGGTTGTGGAACACATCAGTAACATAAGTGTTTCTACCAACAAAGTTCTTTACCCAGTATTCATGAGAAACCTCATCCTTGACTTTAGTCAAAGCAGTGATATCGGCACCAGCTGAAAAATAACGGCCGGTCGATTGGATCAAGGTAAGAATAGTGTCCTCCTCTTGATCTGCTTGCTCAACAAGCTGAGCCAACTTCAAGTATCCATGGAAGTCCAAAGCGTTAAGACTTTTTGGCAGATTCAAGGTGATAATCACAGTCTTGTCTCTGACTTCATACAATATGTTATCCTCGTTACTCATCCTTTATTTACCGAGTATTTCTAAAGGAAATTTCATTTACTCTTATACCCTTAGAAAAATGAGTGGGGTAAGGTACCTTCGGCACAGAAGCGTACCGAAGTAATGTTCTTCCAGATGGTTTCTAGATATCCGTGGGTTTTTAAGATTGTGTAGATAGGGGTAAAGAGAGAGAATTGATGGTAGGGATCTGTGCCATCTGTTATGAGTGTGGTTTAGGTTGGATGAAATCCTTTCTATGTTAGAGTATCCCTTTATCAGTACAATCAAATACCCGAAGTAAAATATATCGTATAAAAATTATCTAAAATCATGATATTAGTAGTCAAATATATCGAGAAACATCAAATACATCCTCAGTTATAATTCAAAACTGGTCTACTCTTATATTAGCTTAATTATTTGAGTGATATCTTCTTCCAAGTAGTTCACTCCATATAATTTTGATCACGTGAATTTTGCAACCGATATGTTGATGTAATTGAGTAAATTCTAAGAGAGAAGACGGAAGTTTAGGGCTATAAGTTGGAAGATCCTTGTCGTAGAGGTGTATTTCTAATAGCTACACTCAAAAGGTTTGACCACATCACCAATTAATAGTTGCACTAACATGAAACTTGACAACTCATCTTCCTTATCTGAAAAATGCTGTTCATTACAGTCTGATCTGACTGATCTGAAATATAAGAAGAGGAAAGAAACACCCTTTCAACGAACTTTCAAAGCTTTACTCGTGTTATTTGCAGTTGCTTTTAGTTTTTCAGTAGTATACTGGACTATTCATTCGCGTATACTCTTCACTGAGCAACACTATTCAACAGGTAATCCATTGGACAATGTATTGCAACCTACAATGCTACTTGAAAAGGCATCTGTTATGGCTATCTTTACTACCGCTGGTGCAATATTTTTTGCAGCAATAGCATATGGTATTAGCTCCGGACCAATAGGTATTGCTATATTTCCATTCGTAGGTGCTGCTGGTTTGTACATAATAAGTGCAGCCTGTTCTGCAGTAGCAGTCGGATTGGGAGTGTACGGTGGAGCTAATGCTTGGGAGTTGTATAAACTATCAGGTTCAAGCTGATAATAAGAGAGATGTGAGTGAATTCTCAATGAATAACAATCACTGTCTGATTTTAAACTTGTGGGAATGTACAGTTCCAAGTTTCTAAAAGCTGGAGAAGTTATTGCGCATATTAAGATACAAATATCATATAATTTTGAATGAATGAGCATTGTAAGAATCACTATATGCTTCTAACAATTTTGAAAACGTTTAACTGGCTGCAATATTGTCACTCCGATTCTTGATACTCATCACTACTACATCTTAATTTCATAAGAACATCTACTTCCTCAGTTCAATAAGAAAACTAAGACTGTTTTAACGTTTTAAATTACAAAGCAAGTAATTGCATTATTCTATACCATGATTACAACTTGTGCTTAATTTCCTTTTGTAACAATTGAGCAAATCTTGTTTGTGGGGCCCCCTCGATCCACTTGTAGAATCCAGCAACAGCTTCTCTAGAGTTGGCACTAGTGATGATTTGATCTCTGTTGTGTCTTAACAATTTCTTGTTACCCAAAATAGATGGTTCGTGCAAGTCCTTGAAGTTTTCAACCAATTCCTTGTAGACGTGACTGTTGAAATCCTCAGTAGAAGAGAATTGACCATCGTAAGATTTGTTAACAAATCCCAATTCCTTAAGATCCTTACCTGGAATTGGTTTAGCCAATAAAAGTGCTTCAGCAGACTTGGACCAGCCCAATCTCAAGAATAAAGTAGCAGAAGAGGCACCTTCAGCAACAAGACCCAAGTTAGCGAATGGAGCCAATAAGTAAAAGTCCTTGAGGTCCTTCACGTAAACCAAGTCACATAACGCAAGGAGAGCACTACTCAATCCAATAACAGGACCGTTAACAGCAGCAGCCAAGATCTTTGAGTGGTTGTGGAACACATCTGTAACATAAGTGTTTCTACCAACAAAGTTCTTTACCCAATATTCATGAGAGAACAATTCTTGCATATCATTAGTCAAGTTACCACCACCAATGTTAGCACCAGCTGAAAAGTAACGACCAGTAGATTGAATCAAAGTAAGAATTGTATCCTCTTCTTGATCAGCTTGCTCAACAAGCTTAGCCAACTTCAAGTACCCATCAAAGTCCAAAGCATTGAGACTCTTTGGAAGATTCAAAGTAATAATAACAGCTCTGTCTCTAACTTCATACAAAATATCGTCTTCACTCATCTTTACTTCACAATTAATTTCTGATAGGGTTCCTTTGTGAACTTATTATACCAATGGAAAAAAAATTAGTGGGGTAAATTTCCCTCGGTCTTTTTGGTGGTGAAACTTGAAAAAAATGGTATATCCTAATGAGTCTGCTCCGACTTTGTGAGTCTACATGTGATACTCCATGCTTATCAATGCAGAGTGTGGATTTAGCGGAGTAGGTTGACATAAAGCTGTGATTTGTTGTGGCTGCAAATGTCACATGGACTGTTTTGAGAAACATGAGATTTCCTTGGTACGAAGGGTTCGTTAGAGGTGGTGGTTTTGCGGTGTTTAAAGTGGGTTTGAGGTTGTGATAATGTATAGCGTAGGTATCCTAGTATGTTTGTTATATCGTTCTGGTGATATGCACTAGTGTAGTTTGTTTGTTGGGTACACATGGTAGATTTTAGTGGGGCACTATTTTTGATTGCTACCGATCGGTAAAAAAGTTGCAGCCGATCTTTAGAGGGAGCTAGAGGAGAGTGGGTTGTAATGAGAGGAGAGAATGTGCAAGGTGTGTTAAGTGTTAAGTATAACGTGGAATTAGAAGCTGATTGAGTTACGCTACAAATAGAATAGGAGTAGTGATCTTGATTTGATAATTAGATTACATATTTACCTTACCATAGATTATACTCGAGTGGTAGTATAAGTAGTACTTTCAAAATTTACAAGACAACTAACTTGTCTTCAGTTCTAACAAACAGTTATTTAGAGATTCTTTCAGTCTTGATTTATACAGCTCCATATTCTTTCTGCTTCCTCTTATTGGAGTGAAGTTGTTCATACGTAGTTAGGTTAACTAAGAAAATTGGTATTACAACTTCAGAGTGATAAAGTAGAAATTGTTATATCTTCTTATTGTCTGATTCTTTCCAACTATCTCGTGGGATATTCTGCTTAGACTCACTAGTTTCATCAGTAACAACAACTTGGTAATAGACTACTTCATAGGTATATAATTCCTTTACCAATATAATCTACAAAAATATCCCTTGTCAGATATTCTTGCGTATACTCTTCTATCTCATCGTATCCCTTACATACTAGTTATTTCTCTACTATTCTTCTTCACTTTACCTTCTACTACCTTCCCTATTCGAACAAATAGTAAGTCCAAGATACTAACAAAATGACAAATACTTCTCTAAACTTACCATACATCACTACAAACAACTATACAGTCCACTCCAATCTCTCTTATCACTTGCATTTCTTCACCACTCAATCTTAAAACTCTCCCTTCCCTCACGTTCCCTCACCTCCCTCCACCTCACTTTACCTCACAATCTCGAAAATTATTGAAAATTCAAGAAAACAAAAACAACACACACTCAAATGCAAGTACAGTTACCATCACGGAGGTTGAGGGTTGCAGATACCAACATCTCCAAGGTGGAGTTACAATTCCAAGATTCAAACTTTGATGATTCTCCTCCTTGGGATAAGATTGGTGTTCCACTTTTCAACTATGATACTACCAATTGGCAAGTGTTGGTTAAGGATTTAAGTAATGCGTGGAATTATCCATCATCTTATCAAGTTATCAATAGAATAGTGAAAAGGTCATCCTTAACACGTCAGGACTTCAAATCAACTACCCCTAAACTCAACAAATGGCTTCTTAGTGAAAACCTTATACAACAGAAAGACTCCAAAACTAAACTCTTCTATGTTGATGTCAGTTTACTCTTCTCAGTATTAAGCAACAAGGAGGTGTTTTATCTCGATGAATCGGTACAAGGTGACTTGGACTTGGTTGTCGATGAAGAGATTGAAGAAAAGTCAAATGGTAACTCACCTACACTGAGCACTCTGGACTTGGACGACGACTTGGATGAGTTCATTAATACAAAAGGAAACAGAGATGAAGAAACTACAGAAACATTTGAACGTGTTACAATTAACCAGGTTTTCCCACAATATGGATCTCTGGAAACCATTCCTCAAACTCATGCCCTGTTCAATTCATTAAACAACATCACCAAATTGAACTTTTACAAAACACTTCCAAACTCTTACAGATACTTACCAAACAACAAATTAAGTTATTCAGAAAGAGAATTGGTAGCTCGTGAAAACGACATCTACGCAGAAGACTCAGAACAACCATTGAAAACAGAGGAGGAAGAAAATGATGAACCAAAACGTAAAAGATACAGAAAACCTATTGGTAGATCCAAAAAACACAACATTAACATCGACCCTAATAGTATTGACTTGGCTGAATCTATAATCCCAGGTCAAGGTTACATTCAAGAGTTTAATGTCAACCATATTTGTAAGGTTCCCAACTATTACATTCTGAATACTAACCAAGGGACTGGAGCAGCAAACCCTAGTGGTGGTTCCACAGGTGCCATTTCTCTTTTTGGATCCTCTGCGCCAGCAGGTGCTGCAACACCAAATACAGAAACCAACACGTCAACTCCTTCTGCTAATACACCATCTACATTCAACATGAGAAAATTGAATGCTTCTTCGAACTCATCATTCTTATTCAATGACAACATCAAAATGTCGAAAAACATCCAACAATTGATTTTCAGTAACGACAATGACAACTATAACCATACAAAGTATTACTATACAAAGACTTATAGAGGCCCTGGAAGTGGTAACTACAAGGACGCAGCTTTAATGAATAGGATCAATAGGATCCACACAACTGAAGATACTGTACCGTTGCACAAACCTACAAGACACGTATTAAAGACTTCTCCAGAGCATAGATACACTCTCGGGTTGAAAGGATTGGTACATGACAAGTACCATAAGTCTCTGTTGGAGTCGGTGTTACACAGACAAAGTAAATACACAGAGGATTATGCCAACATGGAAATGCTCCATAATAACTTACAATTCAATGTCTTAGCAAACACATACAGAAGTATTTCTGACGATACTTGGAAATCTTACTACCAATTCAAGACGATAGACTTTGAACAGGCATTTGCACTCTCACAAGAGCATCGTGAAATAGCCCTGAGCCAGAAGTTTGTTCATGACTTGAACGAATGGAAAATCAAAGAAACTCAACGTAAGGAGAAACTTTCACAACGTATTCAAAATCAAAGAATGAAAATGGAGCGTAAGCATATGGCTCAAATGAATAAGGAACGTCGTAAGCATGAGAAATTAAGAGCAAATGAAGAAAGAAAGAGAAGGAAACAATTGGAAGCAACATTCAACGATCCTTTCGAAAACAACGACTTCTTGATAGATGACGATGATATTAAAGATAACTCCTCCGATAAAGATGCAGATGACTTTGATGATAATGAGGAAGATCTGGAAGAGGATGAACTCGACCAAGAAGATCTCCACACACCTCTCCAACCACCTAAACCTATTGCAACTCCACAACTTGAAGTTCTTAATAGGTTCACTTTACCAGTAGTGTACCCTGAAATTGTTCAACTGTTACCATTGCAATTAAGAGATATCGACGGCGTGGTTAAGAAGAATGACTTACCTGCTATAAAGAAGGTGGTGAGCTTCGTGAGTACATTCTCTGAACAACAAAACCCTGAGATTTTAGATAAAATCGAGATTATTAAGATCCCAAACTCGAACAGTATTGGATGGGATAATTTAAAGAAGTTTAGAAAAGAGTAGGAATATGGATAGTGATCAATTGGACTAGCTGAAGAGGTGATACTATGTACTCTTAATATGTAAGATTTAATTTGTATTTTAAAAGATGGAATTTTCTGTAGCAAGGGCTCATTTTTTAAAAAATTTGCAGCCAACCAAAATAAGTATATTTGATCATACTCTGACCTATTGACTTGTTAATTTGAAGATTTGATACGTGTTAATGTTACTACCCTTATGGTAAGTCACCATTAAAGTTTCATTCTTTAAAGAATCATAATATTGATACATACAATCACAAAAGTCCCTAGAAATACAAACAAGAAGAAAAGAATAAATAATCATTGTTGGTGTCCGTCGTTAAAGATCTCAAAGTCCAATTCGTTTTTCAGTTTTGTATAAATCCAATTGTTGAGGTTTTTGAGAACGTACTTCTTGTTTATGTCGCCGGCGACCGCCCTTTTGCGGCTAAAGGGTGACGATGAAGGAGAGGGTGTTGTTGGTGATGATGTTATCTGTGAAGAAGTGTTAGGGTGCACGGGCAGCAGCATTTGAGGTGGTGTTGAGTGTTGTTCCGGCAGTTTTGAAATGTCATCGAAAGAGAGTTTCTTAGGCTTGTGGCTCCTTTCGCGTGCGGTTAGTTCTCGTACTTTTCTTTCTCCAGTGCGGTGGTTGATGACTTCTGTGTGTGTGTTGTAGTCTACTTTTTGGGATGGTTTCGAGACAAAAGGGTTCAGTATTTCAGGTTTCTTCTTGTGTTGAGTTGAGGAAGTTTCTATGAAAGGGTTGTAAGGGGTTTTGCTTTGTCTTCTTGTTGGTGAGAAGAATTTGAATTCCAATTCATCTTCGCTGTCGCTGAATTCATTATTTTGGTGTTTTTTACCGTACCATTCATGTGCCATTTCATCAGTGATGAACTTTTTCTTTGGGGTTGATGGAGTTTTAATATCGAAATCTTCTTTTTCTTCCTTTGGTGTTGTTGGTATTAGTTGTTTCTCTTCACTGCAGTCGATTTCTTGGAATAAATCGCAACGTGGTGCCGTGACTTCAGTTATATCATCAAACATCAAAGGTTCATTATGTAACTCTTCTAGTAACGAGTTTATTTTAATGGATGGTAATAATCCAGGTGCTGCTCTCCCACTTCCAATAGTCAGCTTTAGTTTCCTACTTGGAAGCACTTTCATTAATTTGGTTGGCAGCAGGAGCTGGAAGATAGAGTCTTTAGCATTGTACTTTCTAAACATTCGAGGTGATTTCTGCGGAGTAAACTCAGGACTAAGCATCATCAGTTCAGTTGTATCTATCGACTTCTGTCTCTTATGTACATGAGAATCTCTCAGGATTGGTTCAGCATAATATGGTTTCTTCGTGCTTGTTAACGGTGTCAGAAGCATACCTCCAAATTGCGTCTCAGGAGTTTGACCAGCTTGTAACCTTGAATCCACCATAAATGGGTTCGAGGCTCCCAGCAGTCTTGTCCGTGGAGGCGTTGCTGGTGGCTCTAACGTTCGTTTCGTCATCTATCCCTACCTACCTTCTCTACTATTTTTTTAGTTGCCTTCTTTTTTTCCCATATCTTTTTGGCTTATACTTGCGGCATGGGTTTTTGTGATTAATTAAAACCTGTAAAAATGCTGGCTTATCTCGATTTGGAGGTTAGGGGTAGTGAGGAAGGAATGAGGTGTAGTGAGGAAGGTGAAGGTGAAAAAGGTGAGGTGTAGAGTTTAGAGGTGTGTTGTATATGAGAAGAGATTTATTGTTAAAATTGTATTTAATTATATTACTCTCTTCTATTTACTACTATGATCTTTTATTAGTTATATAGTACTTTAACTTACTATTATAAAGAGTAGAATATATATTAGAGTTCTTTAATCAATACTTAAAAACATTCACATATATATATAAAGTGGTGTGTATAGTCTACTAACTTAGTAATCCTCTTTTATCATTTTACATCAATTGAACTGCCTATTGTCTTCCTTCTACCTTCCACCCTCTAGGCTCATTTTACATGTTACAGGCTGCAAATGTCATATGATATATAATCACGTGACTATATTTCCCCGTCTAATTACAATTGCAACTGCATAGTCAACTTAATACACCACTCAACTCACGTTAACTCATTTAACTCATTTAACACCTCCAAGTTTAAATGATTTATTTAAATTTAGAATACGAATGTTTTAAGATCTCTTAGATCCAAAACAAAACAAGCCACTAATATAAGACACAATTTTAATTCGAAACCATAGCAAACTAAAGCTAAAACCATACGATTGAGTAAAGAAAGAAAGAGTGAGAGTGAGAGAGAGAGAGTCCCATCAACCTTAAATGATAATTTCATTGTAAAACATAAAACACTGTCGTATACTCTAAATTACAGGGACAACAAAACTCAAAAGGTAAGTCACACGTCAAGAGTTGTCAATTAATTAACGTCAAGGAACCCCCTTGGGTCCCTTTAAGTCCCCTCACATGTAACATATTTAACTCTTTGTACAACATTCGTACTTCAGCTCCGCGCCACTCTGTTTGTTTCGTATGATGCCGCCTCAAGGCTACGCGTGATTTCTCAATCACCATAGGCTAAAAAAAGCTGGATCAGATTAATATTTGTTCTCATTCTTTCTTCTTGATTGTTTCTTTGTTGTTGAGTTATATATCAAAGCTTCGTGGTATCAGGTAGTAGACACTTGTTTGTTTGAATTGATATGTCGTTTGCCAATAGTTTTTGGTCTCAAGATTATGAGCTGGGGTTTAAGATACTTTTCGATCAGTTGTATCAGGGAGTCTATGAGAATGACGATTTTATTCAGCTTTTTGATAAACGTATGGATCTGGAGTTACTTTATGGTACTCAGCTTGAATCCATTGAGAAGTCAGTCGTGAAGTCTTCTTCGAAAAGACAGGTCAATGATGATTACGTCTCGCTGATCAAAAACGCTTACCAGAAGATTAATGAGAACTTTAGTAAACAAGGTGAACAACACTTACAGGTGGCTTCAAATATTAAATCATTGGTTCTTACTCCCTTCACTGTCTGGTGTAAAGAACATAAACAAAGAATTGAGTACTCTGAAAGTGTCATTTTCGAAAAACACAAGCAGTTCAAGAATGTACGTGCTAACGTAGAAAAGATCCAAAAGAGATACTTCAACAAATGCCGTATGTTGGAAGAGTTCAAATCTCACTACACTGATGAAGAACTTAACCAAGAATTAAAAGACATCGAATTCGCTAAATCCTTACCGAAAGATTCAGCTGATGGTGCAGACAGCAAAAAGGGCGATCTCGAAGACAACACCAGCGACGAAGATGAAATTTATGAAATCGGCGGATCCGTTTACGACCGCAAGGCAATCAAATTGTTACTCACTGACGTGATCAGAAATATTGGCCTCACAACTCACAAGGTCCCTATTTTAGGAACTTACCATAATGTATCCAATGGATCAGCACTCACTCTGTGGCTCTTACAAAACATGCCACAATTCAACAACAACATCGCCAAAGCTGAAATCTTTGGCCAAGACTTGATCAACTATGGGTTCCTCAGAATCATTGGATCAATGAGCACTAAAACTTTTATCAACTCATCCCAATTCTATTACCAATGGAAACCTATAGTATTTGAATTGACAAACTTACCAGGAACCGAAGCAGGCATTGCAACACACGGTGCTGAAGAGAACGCAGGCGACTTGCTGAGAACTCAATCATTGAAAAATAACCCAACCCTGCAATTCCTGGACTACTTTGAAGATGTGAAACAAGCCATCGGAGTTAACTCAGTTGACTACTCAGACAGAACACAATTGGTCAAATTAATCAACGAGGTTAACCATTTGGACACTCTGTACTTTTACAACACCAACGAACTCGACAAATTAAGATGTGAGTACGAAGAATTGATCATGGACCACTTGGCGTTCATGGAAAAGTGTGAATTGGACAGATTGAGAGCTGTCAAGAAAGTCACCTTTGACTTCTTATCGAGCTTCTCAAATAAAATCAGCAGCATGAAAGCATTATGTGACGAATTGTTGATCATTGAAGAGACAATTAACCCAATTAACGACTTGAAGTTCTTGGTGGAAAACTACTCAACTGGTAGATTCAAGCCACACGTAATACTTTATGATAATTACTATGACTCTAATGTTAACCAGACATTCGGAGTTGACTTAAATGTGAAATCTAGATTGGACAAGAAGGTTGTTCCTATTATCGTCCAGTGCATTTTATCATACTTGGACAACAAGTACCCTGAAATTGAGAATGACGAGAAAAGAATCAAATTATGGACACAGCCAATCCATTTGTCGCTAGTACATAAGTTGAGATTCCAGTTGAATGGTGCAAACGATACAACTGCCATAGCAAAAGCTTTGGAACAATCACAACCATTGGTAATCACTAACGTGCTCAAATTGTACTTTATGGAATTACCAGACTCGATCATCCCATACACTTATTACGACGTTATCAAATCGTTGTACTTGAACTACCCAATAAATGATGAGTCTAAGACACAACTGAGGATCACTGGTTTGCAGAATGTGTTGGTCGACTTGCCAAAGTGTAACTTGGCGACTTTGGACCTGATCTTGACACACTTGAACCGTTTGATTCAGATCATTGGCTCAAAGCACCTTGACCAGAGTAAACAGCTCCAGTTGAATTTATCTAAGGAGTTTGGTAACTTAATCTTGAAGCCCAAACTGGACTCATCGACATTGTCCTTAGATTCACTGAGGCTGTTGATCAACGACAAGCATCAATACAACTTGATCAACGACTTGTTTGAACACAAGGATACCATTTTCAAAGAATTGAGAAGAAGAAACTCGTCTAGACAAAAGGCAGAATCTACTAAAGGAATGTCAGCTTCAGGTTCAGGTCCTGTTTCTGCTGCTGGCTCGAGAAATGTTTCGTCTACGTTGGCACCAAAACCACTGGTTTCGGAAAAATCCAAGTCCAGAGTGGAAGCTAAGCTTCAAAATGCAGTTAGTAGATCAGTGAAGAGTAAAAGTAAGGCCACAAAAGAGGTAGAAGAAGAAGATTTTAAAGACGATAGCATCGTTGAGATTGAGGCTCCAGCAGAAGTCACGCCACCACCCTCTCCTACCAAGTCTACTAACTCGTTAAAAAGATCCACTTCTCCCAACAAGAAGAAGTTGAGCTCGCTCTTGTACGATGAGAAGAAACCTTCTAGTAGTCAGGTCGTGTCTCTGAGACCTAGTAGGAAGGATATTATCTACGATACATCATACGCTTCTGATTCCAGCTCGCCAAACGGCAGCGGAGACCTCGTGCAACCCAAGTTCATTTTACCATTAGGCAGAAAAACATCCGTGAAGGACTTGGCTAACAAGTTCAACTCACCGTCACCAGAAGTGCAAGAAAGATCGGCACTGCCACCAAAAGGTAGAAGAAAACTTACAGAAAAATCCAATGAATAAACTCTCTTTTTTAAGTATTACTATACATGTTATGTGTCTCATTTTTGAAGCTTTTTAAAGCATTTTTGTATGTTTTCCACTACGTCTCAATGTTGTCACGATGACTGTTACAACAACCAAGCCAAAGAAACTCAATGTAGGGATCACGATCCATTTTGCAATGTTGACTTCGTACTTGCTGTCGTCGTACTTGCGCTGTTGTTGCTCGTATTGGTGTTGTATTTCTTTGTGGTTGTTCATGAGCAAGTCAACCTTTTTGCCAATGGCATCAACACCGTATTGTTGTTCTCTCACTTCGCCAATGACTTTTTCGTTCAATTTGGCTACTGATCCAAGCAATTGTGCGTACTGTTCGCTCAATCTGTTTTGGTACTGTGCCAAGTTGTTTTGCAATTCCGAAATTGATTGTTGGTGTTGAAGCTGTACTTGTCTTATTGACTGTATTTCCAGAACTAAGCTCGACTGGTCTAAGGTCACTACCACTTGTTGCAAGTTGGATATTTGTGATGAAATCGCAGAGAGAGCGGTGTCAATGTTTGAGCCCAAGTCAATTTTGTGCTGCTGTAACTGTTCCTGTATCTTTTGATGCGAGTCAGTTGGGTCGTTGTTTTGATGTTGAGCTTGGTATTGTCTGATGATGTCTTCTCTTTGTTTCTGGTTTTTGGACATGAGTGACTCTCTGATGGCTCCTGGAGCCACGTAATCGTTACTTGTGTCTTGGGACTCTGGGATTTCGCGCACTTGTGTTACGGTGGTGTATGCTACTTTAATGTTCCCGTCAGATAATAATCCATGGTCATCGATGGAATCTTCAGTCAAGAATGGCCATACCTTAATTTTAAACAATTCCACTTGTTCTTGTGATCTTGGGTCTACGTTTGCAGAGAAACCAATTTTGAAGTCGTTGGAGTATTCAGGAAGTGCGATTTGGTTTGTTTTGAAACAGAGGTTGTTGTCGACTTGGACCTTGAACCAGTTCTTGGATTTAGAATAAGAGATTCTCAAAGTGAATGGCACTTGAGAGTCATAGTGGCTGAAGGCACAGTTCCCAATGGAGTGTTTCAAGTCTGTTGGGATTTGTTGAGAGGAATCTCCAGCAAAAACCTTAAGACCAGCAGTCTCTTCATTATTGATCAAAAACTGGAACCCATCGAATTTATCAGGACCACCGTAGTTAGAATCATCCAAGGGTCCAGAATTGGAACGATCAATCAACCAGAAGGATAATCCGTTTAAGAATTGAGAATCTTCGTTGGACTTACCAGAAGAACGAAACACAGTTTCAACAGTCCATTCGGAAGCAGTGTTTTCCAATCCTGCAATGGACCAAACAGATCCAGGGCCAGTCTTATCCAAAAGCAAGCGACCAGTATCCAACAGCAATGCACCATAAGTATTCCAAGTCAAGTCCAAATCAGAAAGCGAATTGAGATTAAGTAAATTTGGAAGAGACATATGACCCGGATCTTCATCATGTTGCCAATGAATAAGCTTCTCAGGTACAATGGCATTTGCAAAACCAAACGCAGACCAGAATAACGCATAAAACAACATCTTAACTAGGCTCTTCACAACGAGAATGCTGGTGGTGAATTTTTGACGTGAACTTTTGATCTGCCACGTCAGAACGCGTTGATTTTTCTCCTCCACAAAATGAAAGGGTTGAAGGTGGTGATTGAAGTGGAGTGTAGAGAAGGGGATGGAAATAGGAATGGAAGGAGTGTGGTGTTAGAATGTACGTGAGTATTAGAAAAGAGTATACGTAGAAAGAAATATAACAAGAGTGGAATGTTGGCTAGTGGTCCCCACACAAATATGTATCTTGTTATGATGATTTAGTAGAAACGTTGATGATGTAATTGAAAAGAATAGAATCTATATATAGCTTCATTAAATCCGTTAAGAGAGCTACTTTGTTGTATTGTTCATTGTATTGTGGATATATAATGAATACATCAAGATAGATAGATGGTTCTATATATGACTTTGCGGTATATATTTTAGAGTAATCGTAATCAAGTTTCCATTCACTCAACATCTCTTGAGGGTGTAAGTCTTCTCCACCTTTAATGAATTGAGTCACTGGACTTGAGAAGAGTATGCTTAATTGACATCTATTTATGCACTTGATACACTGTTATCACTTCTTATCTCGATCAAATACCAATTGATTTCATTCTAATTAAATAAAGGAAAGATTGATGAATCTTAATGATCATTCCTTTACTTCATTACTCTGTCTTGTATCGCTTCTTAATTAATATTGAAAATTGACTTTTAATCTAAACTTTAACCCCACATACCAAATAAATTAATAAAAGGCTTAATAGAAAATGCTAATTTAAAAGCGTCATCTAATTGATACTTTCAAGCGAAACTAAGTTCAAGGTACATCTAAAGCAGGGGGTGCATTTCAATCTCAACCAATTGATTATCTCCTCTTCTCACCTTTTCTCACCCCAAGTTCTTTCCTACTTATGCACACACTATATTACTTAAATCGTTTTTTTACTCAATCGTTATCATTAGTCCTAATATACACTATATACAAACCAATCATGCGAGACTCGCACATAATGCAGCACCAACACCACTGCCGTCCTTTGCAATTTTAATGTGTATTTTCTTGTTCTGTCCCTTCAATGGGTCAATCAATGCGATTCCTTCCAAGATCTTTGCTTGGAATCCTGGGTAGAATTCAACAACTGAACCGTCACATCCAACTTCCAAGTCCTTGTCGTCGTGGTACAAGTCCTTCAGACGTTCGATGATAGCTGCCAATGGAATCGCAGATAAGTAGGCTGCTCTTGCAGCCACAGTCTGTGTAATTTTTTGGATCACCAATCTTTGTTCATGAGTGGTAGGTAATCTCAAGTGGTTTTCCAAGATCAATTGGGACATCTTAAGTTCCGTAGAGTCGTCAATTTGCAAGTACGATAACACTTCTGAAGATAATTGCCATGGTTCTGCCAATCTATGTGGTAAAGATCCACCTCTTGCTTCGTATAAGTCACGGAACAAGAGCCCGCGTTCAAAGAGATCAATCAAGATGACTCTGAGTAATTCTCCAAGGAACATACCACTGATTCTCTTTTCAAAGACGTGGTATTTAGGGTTGGCAGTTTCAGCATCAACAATTCGATCATACTTGGTGTTGTGCAACACTTCCAAGGTGTTGTCGAACGAACCCCATTCGGTGTTCACCACCATTCCAGTGGTACCTTCAGGCAATTTTGTCGATGGGTCCAACTTCTTAATGTTGGCCAATGGTTCAAAGTAAGCCCCGTTGGTTCCGGTACCGAAAATGGCACCAATGACGGTGTTTGCGTTATTCTTTTTCGAGTCGTTGCTGTATGCTCTCGATAACAAAGTACCAACAGTGTCGTTAGCCAAGGCAACAACCTTCACCTTGGTTCCCAAAGCATCGATCTCATTTTGCAAGAGATCAACAACGTCCTTTCCGACAACATCATCCAAGTCAAAACCCTTTGTCCAACGGATCAAAGTACCTTGGCCTAAAGCAGTTTGGTTAACAGGAAACGAGAAGGTGAAACCCAACTTCAACTTCTCATCAGAAGTATAGTCATTGTGATGTTCAGTCAAGAATGCCTCAACCTTGGAAGCCAAGTATGCAAACAATTCTTTCGATGTCGAATTGGCCATCAAATCTTGAGGGATCTTCGACTTGGACTGTTTCAAATTATAGGTATGATCACCATTCAAATGAACAGAACAAACACGGAAGTTGGTACCACCCAAATCAGCAGCCAAATATAAACCCGTCTCCTTACCAGTAGGAATAGAAGTCACATACGTAGGAATCATAGGCATAAACTCACGACATGTAGTCTTACTGGCTAATCCAGAATCAATAGACTTGTTGAAAACTTTGGTAGCCTTCAACAAAAATTCTTTGTCAACTGCAAACTCAGAAACAATCTGATCAACAGCAGCTTGTAATTCAGCATTCATTATAATATTCTTATGTTTATTCAACAATAATTAATCAAAAATTTATGGAGTCGTCCGAGCTTTTATATTGGGGAAAATAGAGGAGAAAAAAAAAAAGTGGGTGAATCAACTCCACCAATTTAAGATTTTACTGGGGTCGTCATTAAATCGCAGTAGGAGTGGGGAGACAATTCTGGGGAAACTCGTACGTAATTTTTATTTGCCTAGTTAAAAAAAGTATGGAGAAATGGCGAGACTGTTCATTGCCGGTCCCGATCTTTCACTATGCCAGTCTCTATACCGTTGAATGCCTCCCCTCCTTTCAATCTACTGCGTCTCGTGTTGGCTTTTTTGCATTTCATACACATTTCTTAGGATCTGCAAAATTACGTAACGTTGGCGTAGTACTTTTTGTGGACTTGGTCGGACTTTATTAGTCCATTGGGAAATTGTATTGGCTGCGCTGTGTAGGTTACAATCGGCGAGTATGTGGAGGAGCGGCACATCCGGGTTCTCTACCTATTGGGATTGGGGGTGGTGTTTGTGATGCTATGGCACCTTTTCTTGAAGACTTTTAATTATGATACCTTGGTTCGGAATTATTGTGCATGAATTAATTTATCCGGTGATCAATACCATCTGCTGATTAGTTGACTCCTATTTCGCTTGGATTCTCGTGGGGAATGAGTTTATTTACTAGATATGTCTGGCGCTTTCAGGTGAGGAGTATTTGGAGTTTGTTGGTTTGTTGGTTTGTTGGTTAGTATATTTGTATGCTTGTATATATTAAGTTAGTCTATCGTTAATTTCATTTGGTGTTTCAATGTTGATCCTCGCGTTAGTTAGTAGGCCCTGATTCCAAATAGAGTCAATTCGAAGCATGACAAGTCAAGAGATAATGATTCAAACGCAAGATTTTTCTTTTTAAAACGTTTTGCAGCCAACAACTTATGATCACCAAAAATGTGGAGTCATGTGGGACATAACATGGAGTAACTTGTGGAGTGAACATGCAAAATGACCTTTGGATTGTGGAGTGAATGTCAAGTTTACCTCGGATTGTGGAATGAGATGTTGGGGGAAAAATCAGGCTTTGCTATACACCACAAAGGAAATACAATATTCTGTTTGTAACCACAAGATCTATTTACTAGCCGAGAAACGGAAGAACTACGACTTTGTAATATAACTCATGGTCCAAGACAATAGAAAATCAGTTGGATCAATTATCGAATGATGTTTATGGATCGAAAATTTGACATGGAATGATTTTTTTTTTTGGTCTCTCTCTTTGACTCTCCTTGACAGGATGTTAACAACGGTAATACGGTTAAGGAATTGCAGACATAAACTGATCACTTCAACTAGACTGATTCTGGATATATCGTATTCGTCAGAAATAGAGAAACTAAAATGGAAAATTAAACAAAAACACCAAAAGATCCATCTATTAGAATTAAGGATCGAGCAGTTGAATCATGTAATTAATAGTGGTGGTGTTGAAACTGTTCCATTAAAATTGGTACCCACACAAGAGTTATCAATTGATATACCACTGCAATTAAATTATATCTACCCAAAGGCATTACAAGATATCAAAAATAAACCAATGAGATCATTCCATATCGCATCACTGGCTCCACCATTAACACGATCTTTAAGCATCACCAGTATCGAATCAGTTGAAAATACATTCATTGAGAATTGCATAAATACAGCAATAACCTTAATCAAAGCAGCATACTATGTAACTAGGAACACAGCAAAAATTAGCATAACATTATTGAATATGAAGTCCATAGTCTAAATAATACTGAAGTAAAAAATCAATGATTTTGTCCAGGATCGAACTGGGGACGTTCTGCGTGTTAAGCAGATGCCATAACCAACTAGACCACAAAACCCTTGCTTGATTGATTTGAGTGGAAAATGAACCCAGTGGTGAGTGTTATTTTTGATGTCATTGCTGCGTTCTCCAGTGCTTGTGGAAGCTCTAGAGGCTCTATGGGCTCTCGAGCTTCTGATTCTTCTGATTTATTTGCCATAGTAGCAGTAGGAACTAACTTCCGCTACCTAGTATCGTGTTTCAATTATTCGATTGTTAACTTAGATACTTGGTGACATTGAAGTGGGCTTTTAGTCACAGCAAAATGAGCAGCAGTTTAATCTCAGTTAGAAGGGAGAGGTTAAAAGCTATGACTTTAGGCAGTTGGTAGATAGTGTGCTAGTATACTTTAAGCTACTTCTTTAATGTGAACCTTCACAACTGAAAAAAATAATGAGTCTAGTTTTGGTAATCCTTGGGCATTGAAAGTACTATCGCTAGTTTAAACACTCACATGAAAGCTCAATCCATTACCCAATAATTTATTGAATTACTGAGAATAAACTTAAATTGGCTGACATTTCTTAAACCTTTGTTCTTTTGGTTGATTAAAGTCGATGAATTGGTCTCATGCTAATCTTCCTTATTGCCTAGTTATCCCTATTTAAGATCACTGTTTGAACTTAGACTTCCTTGACGAATTCATTTTTATCTTTAGGAGCACCTAGACTTAGTGAGCATATTCGACTATAATGATCTCTGTACTGGTCTCTTAGAATCTAAGAAGAGGAGTTTACTCCTTCTACTCTGTTGTGTATCTTTGGACCTCAAAAGCACTACTTAAAAGTTAATGGTCTTTCTCATCTAATATTTTACTAGCTTTTAGCGGTCGTGAGCCAATACAGAGCTCTTGTGCAAAGCCATACCTTAATAAGAATTCGTCGCCCCTTTAGTACTTATAAATATGTTAGCTACTCTTCAGTTGTAGGTACCACGATACAAGGGTTTAGGTTGTATTTTATTGTATTACCATCTTGAAGCCGTTGGAATAGCAAAATCCATCTTTAATCAATAACCAAATTTGCAGCCATCCTTTTTTTGCAACCAAAATTTTAATAATTTTGGCTTTTCGATATTGCTACCACTCCTTTCATAATTATGAGCCTCAAAGGTACTATATCATTTAATAATGCTCCTTAATACTGATAATATTCATAACTGTGATAATCTTCAACTCTTTTAAATCCCTCAATTATTAGTATACTCCTATCGTCACTATAAATATCCTCGTTCCTCAGAAATAATTTATTCACTCCACTTGAGAAATCAAAAGCCATGGGAAAGAATACGCAACAACAAAACGAAGCTCGCACTCACAACGTTAATGAAAGGATCCATAACCAGAACAAGGAGAGAGAGCACCAATCTGGTGAAAACTTTGCTAACCTTGATGCTAGACGTGAAAATGTCCAAAAAGACCGTGCAAACAGGGCAGAAGGAATTGTGAAGCAACACGAGAAGTAATTATTTAGTAATCTGAATCAATGTTTCAAGAATTCATTGTTATATTTTCAATGTAGATAGCTCTGTATTGCTTGTATTAATTCGTAGATGCTCTGATTTAATAAATTGTTTGAATACTAGTTCACTAGTACACGTTTTTTGCATCTAGCTTAAGTGCTTGTTCGCTTTCTAAGTCATTTAATCTACAATTCTTTACAGTAAAACATGATATCCTTTCAAACAGTTATACATATATGATCATACTAATTCAATGTCTACGCTTCTCTGTTTACTTCAATACAACAAACCCCAAAAAATGTCTTGGAACTAAAAGTTTAAAAAAACCAATTGGAATGGGTGCTTGGGGCATTGGTTTGTTTGAGAATGACAGTGCATGCGACTCTCTATTGAACTTTGCTCATAGTGATACTCCTCTGCATGAGATACTCAGTGAACTTAGGAGATTTGAATCTGAAGGAGATAATGAGTATATGGAGATCGATGAAGGAGGTACTATAATCAACATTGCGTTATTGACAATTGGATTTGAGAAGGGAATAGACCTGCTTTCGAAGTTTCAGATTGAAGAGCAATGGATGGGTAAATTTTCCAGTCTTTTGATGGCTCCTAAATCACAATGGGACTCTGCCAAGATAGAGTTGTTTGGTTTCAATGGTCAACAGATTCCCTTGACAAAATTTGTACAAGCTAAATTGAAGCAGATACTTGTGGCTGAAATATCAGAGATGTGTGAACTTTGGGAAGAGACAGATTTACTGCAACAATGGAAGAATACAATCGCACCTATCCTACTAGAATTAGAAAACATCAATAAAAGTGATGTTTCAGCTCCTAGTAAAATCTCCTAGGGAGACATGAATTATAAAACTAACATTCGCTTCTTGTATCTAGCTAGTTCTACGTATTCCCAAACTAATAAGACAGGTTCTTTCAGGTATAACCATTTTCTCTATTTCAATATGATGTTGGTTCAAATTCTGAGAGTAAAAAAAATCTCATCGGAGTTGGATCTAAGCTTGTAATGAGTGCTTTTGCAGCATTAAAGAGTAAGAAGACGCTCATAGATATATTCAGCGAGGAGTTTCAAGCTAGTAATGGCTCAGAGATTCAAGTTCTTGAGGAAAATGAAGATGACAATGTAATAATACAGTATGCGGAAGACTCAGAAGGAAGTGAGGACGAAACTCCATATACGAATAGCATACCAACAACAGAACAAGAAGACAAGGAAGAGTACGATGATGAAGATGGAAGCACAGCTGTGGAATTCAATGGGTCAGATATATTATTCAACCACACTGAGTTCCCTAAACCAATCTACAAGTCGAACTTTGATCCAAGGAAAGGTAATATGATATTTGTGGACTACCGAAAGCTTGTTTTGGGGCTTAAAGA
This sequence comes from Kodamaea kaohsiungensis (nom. inval.), assembly GCA_030558205.1. Taxonomy (NCBI): domain Eukaryota; kingdom Fungi; phylum Ascomycota; class Pichiomycetes; order Serinales; family Debaryomycetaceae; genus Kodamaea; species Kodamaea kaohsiungensis (nom. inval.). Next base: position 207,698 of record JAJMRZ010000012.1, on the reverse strand, counting down.
AGGAGAATATATGATTCTCAGTGGTCAGTTTAATCTAGTTGTATTGAAAGGAGCTGCTACAGTGAATAACCATCATTATCTACAATCTAACCCAAGAGACATTCAGTACAAATTTATCTCTCCTCAGTCACATGGATTACCTGTCATTGCAAGTTCTCCCTCTGCAAATTCTTACAAGTCACAGCAGCTCCCAGTAATGCACGATAGTGAGTACCTCACTATAGTTCAAATCGAATCAATCGAAACAGGCTTTGAGAAGATTGGGCGCAACTACCCTGCATTCAAAAACCTTTTCGAGAACAGGATAACAAGCGAATACACTGAAGCAGACTTAGACTTCAAAGATAAGTTCAAGGATCAATCATTTGAAATTATTCGTAAAGAAGTCGGCACTCCAGGACTAACAATTAACCTGTCATGGACCCAATTAATAAATAGGATGATTGATTCTTTGGGACTGATACCTAAAATAGTGATGGTTGTAGGCAATAAGGGTGCTGGGAAGTCCACATTTTCCAAGACATTACTCAATTCCTTTATTCTTAGAGGAAATAACAAGATTTCATATTTGGACATTGATCCAGGCCAATCTGAATTCTCAGTACCTAGTGCATTATCATTACACAACTCTCCAGAGTTATCATTAGGCGTCAACATTCCACTTTCCACGACCAACAACACTAACCATTTGAACATGGATTCGTATTTTGGATTTAATACACCTTCACAACTGCCGACAGATTATCAAGAGATAATACGAGCCCTTTTTCAACATTATATGAAAGAACACAAACCAAGAGGTAATTCCTTAATTATCAATACACCAGGTTGGGTTAAGGGTTTTGGGAAGGAGGTTCTTAGAGACTTCACACAACTAGTACGTCCGGATCACTTGGTGTTATTATCACATACTTTGGACCCTGAAGCTCCAGAGAATATAGAAACAGTGAGACACCTTGATTCCCAAAACTTGGAAATTTGCTATTCAGCAAATTTGCAATCTAAATTCACTGCTGCCCAATTGCGCAGTTTGTATAAAATTCTTTACTTCCGTCAAAGGGAGTATCTTAAGTTTGATTTTGATAGCCATTTGCTTTCTAAAGCTCCAAGAAAAATTTCGTATGAGACAGTGAATTCTCCAGATGATTTTATCGGTATTAATGCCGTCACTTGCATCAACTATAATTCTACTAGGAATTTCGACTACGAAGATTTACCAGTTATGTTGGATGCGTCTACATTTGGAATGTACTTGGTTTCAAGCAAGAAATTCAACATGAACTCAGCTATCTTGCATAAGCTGCTGTCATTCAAAGACCACCCAATTTACTTGGACTACACTAATTTGAAAAAGTTTGTACAGCATAATAATCAAGAAGAAGTGAAGTTTATGGGTCTATGCATCGTTCATAGTATTGCCCATGCGAAGCATTATTTTAATGTGTACCTTCCTCCACAGAATGCTACAGAAATCCAGCTGTTGATTGAAAATGGACTCTACAAATTGATACTCGTAAAGGGGGATGGTGAAGTCCCTAGTTCAGAATTATTAAACCCTGAGTTAATAAGTGAACATGAACGTCAGGCAAAGGGGCATAACCTGCAAAAGCATGGAGTTGAAGAGAGTAATGATGAAATATGGCAAGTACGAAAACTCCCTTACATAAGTTTTGAAACCAAAAAGAAGATTGGTGGTGTGTGGAGATTGAGAAGAGGGGTCACTAGAAGGGGCCAAAGATAGAATTCTCTAGGAACGTGAATTGTTTTATATAAAGAAGAATTGTAATATTAGTTGTATTTCCTTAGGCATTAGTAGAAATAGTAGATCGAAGTGCCCCCATAATGTTTACTCTATGACGTTAATAGATTCATTTTGTTCAATTGATGACAGCATATACCCTTTTACTCTTAATTACATTTCTAGTAAGCACTCATGGAACCAAGTAGTTTACAGTTTTCTTTTTGTGCCCAAATATGTATGGCTGCAAAATTTGCAGCCAAACTCTATAAATTCACATCTATTCTTGAGTGCACAAACACGCTAACTTCAAGGACTAGGATAGTAAAGAGAGGTTGTCTAAGAAACCGATTAAGAAGCTTCATGTTTAAACTTGGTGAGTTAGAGCACCATAGATCAAGATTAATGATGTACTTTAAAAGACCAAAGAAAATTAGTGTCAGTGGAATACTTAAAGACTCTGTACCAAATATCAGCGATATTAATTTATCTGATATATTCGCTTTTCTTCCTGTGGATATTAATCTACAGCCTAATCTTAAATCTGGCTGCAAAGATTTACCATTTTCCACTTATTTTCCTAAGGGTGAGGTGATGAACTTGAACAGTAACGTAAATGAACTCAAAATTGACAGATTAATTGATGCCTTTGGGAATATGCTTTACTCTGAAGAAGCAGTAATACTTCCAAAAGGTATTTGTGACATGGACCACAACTGTACTGAAAAGATTTTGAATGAAACATTCTACACATTGAGCTTTCATGATAATGATTTGCGAAAGAAATTGGCTTTTCGGATGTTGCCAACCTCCGTTAAAGATATAGCTCGTTTAGCTGATATTTACGATGTAAGAGTCCCAGAAACTTTCTCTCAGTTTGAATCAGAGGATGAAGAGTTAAAAGTGATTTATGAAGAGTTGAAGAAGTCATACCTTGGGCAATCTAATTACTCAGAGTTGAGTAAGGTCTGCTACAAAATGAGCATGCGGTTGGCAGACAAGATAGCTAAATGGTGTTTTAAGGAATATTTACAAAGCATTCCTGCCATTCAAAGTAACAGTATCGCACTAACGTATGCCATGATGGAGGATGTCTTAAAAGAAGAGACTAGAAAACCTATAGTTTACTTAACGAATGACGGTAAGTATGTCCATAGATACTTTGAACAGGTTTTTAATTTGTTTCAAATTCCTAATTTTTCGATTGCAACGGTTGATGTTTTAAGCAGAGACGACAGAAACAAGCACTTAGGAGTCCAATTCCGAAATCATTCAGAAACTGAATACGTTCAAAACTTGTTGGGAGACCTAGAAATACTAAGGTACGTATTCGAAAACTGTCCTCCTTTGTTACAGTTTCACCAGTATGCCAGTCTAAAGGCAGAAGAGATTTTAAAACTCATTCTTGAATTTTGTAAAAAGTGTGACGAAGGTGCTGACCCTGAAAGATTAGCAAACAGAAGAAGACGTCAGATACAAAACAACAGTCAGAGTTCTGTAACCGATGTTTACCAAATAATGTCTCAAACTCTTTATGCTCCTGGTTTTTCCGGACTGAACGAATAAGAATTAAGAGATATGGAGTAGGTGTACTCCCAATAAACCTAATTGACAATATGAATCATATAGAACCTATGTGTTATTGGACGCATTTGTCAAGTACACCATTCGTTCGTTAAATAACTTCCCAAATTATTGTAAAAGGTTTGTTCAACCCATCTGGTACGCAATTGAATAAACTAGGTGTATGGGGAATCTCAAAAGTCAAGCAGATGAATTGGAATAGGTTGGGATACCTAAGGTTTAAACAAATTTATAAATTAAACTTTCAGTTGATGAGATAATAGTGTACATTTCCACTAATCTCATGTATGTAAAACATCGAATTTCAATCGTTTTACTTGTTAAGTTATGCAGTTTCAGACTGGTTTCATAAGTTACTCAATTGTAGGTATTCCCACAAACAGTAATATCACAGTTTAATAGAGTGATTTGAAATAGAGTTCACAGCAAGGAATTTGAGTTAATCTTTAAGTGAAGAGAATACCAATACTTCAGGTATTTAAGAAGCATAATTAAAAATTACTTCTCAATAATTCACTCAACTCTTTATGTAAGTGTCCATGTCAGTTTAGTCATCAACAATTAAGAAGTTTCTTGATAAGTTCTTTATCATTAAACCATTTAAAAGAATTTCAAGGTATATCACTTTATAATACACATCCTCTAATTTGTCAATGTATCTTAACTTATGTAGTCATTAATAATTTCAATGTTTCAGAGTATCATCTTAAACAACACGATTATCTCTCTTTGAATCTGAGAACAAACTACTTGATTGTGATTGCTTAGCTCAGATTAGAAATTGTAATCAGTTCTGTAATCTAGTTTCAACCTTTTCAATGAGTCACTATAGTATCGTATAGATATTCAATAGACTAACGAAGAGATATCTATAATACTCCAATCCATCATTCAAGCCTTGCGTTCGTTTCAAAATATAATCTCAAATCTCCGAACAACTTCATCTATCATACAGATATATTTATCTATCTCCATTAAGATAATCCACAACTCCTCAAATGTGTTTTCCCATATTAAATTTGTCTCCTGAATATCTAACAAAATTCAATGAAATTCCAATCAATTAGTAATTAACCAATCTTCAAGACACATCTTTTTAACTCAAGTGTATCAAAAACTATCAAACATCCCAATGAAACCAACCTCAATCATACCAATCCATTGAAACTAACTCAATAACAACTCCATTCATTAACTGAGTTTACAACAGTTCATTTATTTGGTTCCTGCACACACCACCAGGTAAGGGCAAAAATTTAGCAAAAGTTTTTAAATTTAACCATAACACTTTTTATAATAAGGGAAACACAACAAAGAACGGCAACAGGACTGTCAGGAGGCGGATACATAAATTGGAACTACAAGTAAACAATATCCGTGGCCGAATACTAGTACGAAAAGCAAAGATATAAATAGGAATATGTCATCGTCGGGGTCGCGAGGACCTCCCGGTAGATACAATGACCGTAGTGAGTACACGGATTATGGTAAGTCACGAAGGAAGAACTTTTACTCGCTTAATAATTCTGGTGCTGCTCCCAATGCTTCTGCAAGTGGTGGAAGTTCTGGGGTTGGCAGTGGAGGTGGTGGAAGTTTGTCGCGGCGTGACTATAAATCCAGTGGACCTGGGTCAAGTTCTTTGACACATTCAAAGTTACCAGGTAGGAAAGAGATGAGCGGGCTGAGTTCATTGAGCCGAAGTGGTGGTGGTGGATATACTTCTGGTGGTGGTGGTATTGGTGGCGCTTCTTCTGGCGCTGCTGGTTCGAGTGGTGGAGCAGGCGGAGGTGCACAATACAATGGACGTTCATACCTGTCATTACAAGGGTCCAAGTCATACGGCTCTTATTACGCCAACTATAACAATTACCAAAGTAAAGGAGGAAACAACCTGGACTACTATGGTTCGAATAACGGATGGCGTAAATCAAATTCAGGCGGAGACTCAAGATTACTGCTGCTGTCTGCACTGAGTAAATACGGAGCCATGTCGTCTGCAGGCTCCTCAAGTGGAAGTTTAGGATACAGGGGAGGTGCTTCCGGTACTGGAATTGCACCAACTACAACAGCAGCAGCTGATGCTGCTGGTGCCGCAGGCACTGCGAACTCCTACAATGCCAACAAAATACCTATTGCAGCAAACAGAGGCACGCTATCTGGAACCGGTTCACGATACCTGGCCAAAGACCGAATGCGTGCACAGAGTTACGGCTCACTGGCACTTATGAATAGTAACCAACCTAAACGACTGTTATCTGGAGGGAACTTACAACTGGCAGATACATACTACCCATCACGATACCACAAGAGGTTTGATTATAAAAATAGAAACTACAATGCCAACTACTACACACGCGAAAGAAGCGATAAGGAGAAACAAGATACGAATGAAGAAAAGGAAGACGGCGACGAAAAAGACAACAAGACTGCGGATCTTCTGTTTGAAAAAGAAGACGAGGAAAACGAGAATGAAAAGTATGACGACAACGAAGACGACAACGATGACGACAATGAAGACGACAACGATGACGAAAACGATGACGAAAACGATGATGACAACGACGACGATAATGATAAAAACGACGAAGACAGCCTCTTGAAATCTGAAGATGAAGAAATGCCTGAGGCCGTTGAAATCGCCAATGTTGTCACCGAAGTAGAACCAGTAATCCTGGAGAAACAATCGTTAGAAATATCGTACCCTGACGGATGTACACGACCATTGACTGAACGCGAGTCGCAATTTGCCGATCTCCAAGCCGAATTCGAGTCTAAAACTAAGCATGAGAATGGCAACTATCTCAAGTATTCGCTTGCACAACCAGTTCGTAACTTCAGTGACTACAGCTTTTACAGTAGAAATCTCGAAACTTACAAAAGCAAGCGAGACGGATTGTTGTCATATATGCAACGCCAGAATAAAACCTTACTTCGTAAGAAGGTTTTATTGTGGGACGAATACCAGCGAGGACTCAAGTTATGGGAACAGGAAGGGCAAAAAATGGCACAGCAATTGCGTGTTATACACCCACAAGGTGATGACAATAGACGTGAGATCGATATGGGAGACGTGCGTAAGAACCAAGCTGTGCTGCCCAATAACCTGATATCAGGGCCTGCGTCTGGTCTGAACCAAGTAAGCTTTTCTGGAGGAAAGAATAGCACTGGGTTGTCTGAGAATTTAGTAGAGCAACTCGAAGCATCTGGAGGAGGCCGTCGTGGCAGAAGACATGGTGATTTAGTCACTACTGAAGCTGAGTTCCAAGAGATTTTGGAATCCTTAGGTAAAGAACAAGAAGAGGATCCTTTAGTAAAAGCCGAACGGCTTTCTGCACCAATCCCCGACTTGATTTTGGATCCAATAGAAAGAGATCACTTGAAGTTTATGGAACTGAACAACATTGTCCAGAACAAAGAGAAATGGGCGCAGCGCGTCAAGACTGACTTTGTCGACAATTTCCTGGTTCGCGAACATGAGTTATTCTGCGAGGGTTTCTGCCTTGCACCCAAACGATTTGGAGCGATCTCTCGACACATGGGAGGGTTACGTACATCTCAAGATTGTGTGATTCATTACTACATCACCAAAAAGGATGTAAATTATAAGCAGTTGTTGGCGGTGCATAAAAAGAAAGCGAGCCGCAAACAGAGTAAACGCAAGAGCGCAACTGTTAGATCACGCAATGTCCTGCAGTCTCAAACACCAACAGAGGAGTTGGCATCGATGAATGTAGACTTAGCTGAGCAACGTCAAAAGGTGGTTGTCAGCACTGAATCGACAGGCGATTCTAGTGAACCATCTGTAAGTGATGTGAAGGAAACACCTGCTGAGGAATTGTTTACAGACACAGGTAGAAGAAAGAGAGCTGCGGCACCTGTTTTTGAGAAGCCTAGTAAGGAATCGAAGGAACAGAAGGAGTCGAAGGAGCCAAAGGAAGCTAAGGATCCAAAGGAGTCTAAAGAATCGAGTGAACCTAAATCAGAGGAGCCACCTAAAAAGAAGGCCAAGAAGGACCAAGACAAACAAGATGTGCATATCCTGAGTTTCCCTGTAGAAGAAAAGCACTCCAAAGAACAGAATAAAGTGGAGTCTGAACAAGTAGCACAAGTTGAAACTGCTGCAGCATCGAATGGCACTGCTGCGACCGCTGAAGTAGCTAATGGTACAGAATATTCCAGCAATGGAGCACAGATTACTTTTGACTATGAGATCAAAGAACGTCGTAAGGCGATTTCAAGCTACTGGTCAATCACTGAGGTGAATATGTTTCCTGAACTTTTAAATGAGCATGGCACCAAGTGGACTACAATTGCTGATAAACTAACGACGAAGACCGCGACTATGGTTCGGAATTACTTTCAGCGTAATGCTAAAAAGAATGGATGGACTCTGATTGCACTGGAAGCAGATTCACGATTATCTGAGAATACAGATGGAAGTAAAGTAGAGAAGGTAAGCGAGCCAGAAGAGGGAGTTGCAGAAGCACCACAGCAATACGTACCAATTGGAACGTTCCAGCATTCTGCACAACCTTCTATATCACACTTGGTTCTGGGACCTAGCGTTCCACATGCTATAGCTCCATCCATCAAGCAATTGAAGAATGAGCAAACCCCACAAGTAAAAATTGAGGCTGAATCTGGAGTGAAAAGTAACCCTCCAAGGCTGTCTATAATGAGTTTACTTAACCTGGACTCTCCAACTAAATCTTTAGTCAACTCATCACCAATTGCAATTGCACCAGCACCAGCACCAGCATCAACTCAAGAAACAGTTCCTACTCAAGCACCTGTCCAAACAACTGCACCAGTAACTGTAACAGCAACTGCACCAGCATCTACACCAGCATCAACAATAACAGTTCCTACGCTGAACGCTTCAATCGCACCGGCAATCACATCTGTTGGAACAACAGTTCCATCAGCACCAGTAAGAAGACTCCATGACCTCCTCAACTCAACAACCTCAGAGAAACCATTCCCAACAGCACAGAACGGAACTAAAAGTAACAGAATCTCATCGTTACTCTCATCCGCAACGCCTAATAACGACTAATCCCTTTTAGTTCTCTATTGTATTATATATTTACCTGCGTTAATAGAGCTTTTGATTATATAAGCTTATGTAATATTTTTTTTTAATAGAAAGATTTTTTTTATTGGTGAAAAATTTTGAAGAACCCGAATTGAAATCGAAGTAGTGAAAGATATGCTTAGAGGTACGGGGGTTAATATTAGTCGGAGGTTTTCTGTTTCCACTGTTGTAAGACAGCTGCAGATTGAGAGGCCTTTGATTCCTTCGAATTTAAAAGCTAAGGTTCCATCAGTACGTTATGATGTTCCTTCTAGAGTACCTGCAGCAGGGTTAAGAGACTATGAGTTGGAAAGATTGAGAGTTGTTCCAACACTTAGAACATACTTTGGAGGTAACCCTGTGCATGATGAGAATATGAATGAGTTGAATGCGTTGTTAAGAAAGTACATGAATTTACCTACTCGTGTATTGAGTGATGTTGAATTAAAGGCTACCAAGTTCATTACTATAGAGACACACCGTGAAAGAACACAGGCAGGATCAAGATTGACCGGATTACATTACCAAGACTTGACTTCGACTTTACACAGATTGAGAAGTATTGAAACTGAGTTGATGCCTCAAGAAGTCACTGATATGTTGAAAAAGTACACACACACTATTAAAGAATCGTCGATAGTAGAGAAAAAGATAAAGACTGTGGATGCGTTTGGTAGAGCACACGGAAAGGCAACAAGAAAGGAATCACTTGCAGAAGCATGGATTGTACGTGGTCAAGGTGAAGCTTTAATTAATGGAAGACTGCTTGTAGACTACTTCCCAAGAATCTCTGACCGTAAGAAGATTGTCTACCCATTCGAAGTTGTCAACCAAGAAGGCCAATACAACATTTTCGTCACCGTCAATGGAGGAGGTGTTACTGGACAAACAGAAGCTGTGATGTATGCCATTGCTAAAGCATTAGTGGTTGTGAACCCATTACTCAAGCCAAGATTAAGGAAGGCTGGTTTGATGACTATCGATGCTAGAATCGTGGAGAGAAAGAAGCCCGGTAAGGTGAAGGCTAGAAAGTCCCCTGCTTGGGTTAAGCGTTGATCATGTATATACAAATGGAGAGCTTATGAGGGTAATACTCGTAGAGTCTGTAAAGAATGGAAAAACTGAATTGGAGATACAGTTGAATGAAATAATATTTTCTATTATTAACTACTTTCTAAATACAAGTACTTAAATTCTCTAAGCCAAGGATTTCAAGTATTCGAAGACATCCTCTAACTCATCTTTGCCATACTTGTCAATCTTACCTTGGAAAGCACCTTTTCCTCCACCCTTCATGTTGGCTATTTTTGTTTTCAAGACCGACAGAATTTCCTCGGAACGGGGTCCAACTACCTTAACCATTCCTCCGGTTGGATACTCTCCGTTCAAAAGAACCAAGTTATACTTATCAAGGCTCACTCCACTGTCTTCTTTATTGGATAATGTCAAAACTTCCTTGTATACAGAGTTGATGTATTCTGGGCTGCTGTCCGCCCTGTAGACAAACCCAACGTCCTTACCATTCTTGAAGTCTTGGAACACTCTGGATGCTTCCAGTGCAGCGATTTCCTTGAGCAAGCCAAGTTCACGACTCAGAGTCTTTCTATAGTTTAAGTTCAACTGTTCAACCTTTTCGGTAACCTCTTCAATCTGACACAGGAGTTGCGACCCAGCAACTTCTTTGAGAATAGAGTGTGCCTGGCGCATGTACGATGGTACACGTCCACCACAGGTGAAGTAGACACGAGAATGACCCCCGCGAACACCAACTTGATGCAAAACAGCCACTGATTGGATTTCTCCGGTCGACAGCAAATGCGTTCCACAGCATGCATTGTAATCAATGTCTCCAATACAAACCACACGGAAGATCCCCTCTGAAAAGTCGTAGTCATCTGGTAACTTGGACTTGTCAAAGTCTCCCAGGTTGATGTCTGGAGTCAGTGTGTGGATTTTCAAGTTGTCTACAATATATCCTTGAACCTTTTGGCTGACCTCCTCCATAATCTTATCATCAACCTTGGTTGGTAATTCAACATAATTAAGAACGTCACCCATAGACCAACTCAAAGTGTCCAAGTCGTACTGATCGAAGACAGCAGAGAGCAAGTGTTGACCTGAATGTTGTTGCATGTGGTCATACCGTCTAGGCCAATCGACTTCAATTCTAACTTCCGTACCTTCTGGAACAGCAGTCTCGGCAACATGAACAGCAGTTAACTTATCCCGCAACACCTTGGTCACCCGGACCTCTTCATTACCGTTGAAAATAAGTCTTCCCTGATCATATGGTTGTCCACCTCCTTCAGGAAACAAAACTGTGTCCGAAAGCTCAAGAGCTTGGACTACGTTCGCCTTCTTATCTTGCTTCTTCTTATTCTTCTCCTGCTTATCTTTCAGTGATAATGGTAAAGTGTATTCGTAACTTTTGACAACAGTAGCATTAAGAGTCTTGAGATATGAGTTCTTTTGACATGCCAAAGCACCGACGATAGTAGATGTGCTCATGGTTGGTTTCGATTTATCGATTATTTTTCAGATCTGAAGCTTTATATAAACTTTTCAGTGCGTGTAACCGGGTTGACTCATTTCGACTATATCGGGAACTTTCGCTCATAGAACCTCATAGAATGTGAACTTGAGAAGTCCCCATTTCTCTCCGCACTTCTCCGCTCCATCTCACGGCTTCAGACTGACACAGAATAGAGCTTCTTTCTATTTGGTGATCTTGCCTCAGTGAATTGAATTTATAAGCTACAGAACTCTACACAACTCTAACGTGTATCTTTTTCAAGTATCATTCTTTTAATTGACTACTACGTCCATCTACAACCTTGACTTTTTCGAAAAGATAACCATCTAAAACATGTCAACCTAAAGACGTTAAACGTCTCTATTATTAGGGTATCGATCTTTGCTATGACTTATCTTCTCGTCCTAAACAGGTAATAGCACCACACCGCGCTTAATTTTTTTTGCGGCCAAATTTCTGTATTGAAAATTGTCCTATTGCCGTGGCATGTGAGCATATCATTGGTCAGTCCTTTGCTTATCATACACCCGAGAGGATCTTCCTGAATTTCACTGCTACATGGTGGTAGTTTTCTTAGGTCATTGATAAGATGAAGTATCTTTTTCGAGTCATCATTTGACTAGTGCCGTGCCGAAATTTTAGATGGGTTCACGTTGGTTTTACTAAAGTCAAGAACACTAAATTATGAGTTGTATGTTTTAGAGCTGAGTTTTAGTGAGTCTTGGATCTGATGACAATGTCAATGAACTCGATTTCATCACCTCAATTTCACAATGAGTATCCTACAACTGACTTCACTTCACAATAAATATCATATTACTCCTCCCACTATACACAAACTAATTACTCTCTTATCTTCTTAATGCAAACACTATAATTGCAGTGGATGCTAACACACCCAAGACACCAGGGATAAGAATCTCATTAGGGATCCCTGGAATGAAATCACCATTGTTGTTTCCATTTCTTCTTCGTTGGAAGTCCACAGGTACCGCCTCATGTGTGTTGTGAATGTACAAGTCTGTCTTGTCATTCTTTAACTTCTGGTTGATACGGATACACTCAATCAAGTCGCTATCAGAAGTGATAGAGACTACATCACCCTCGTCGTCGACATAACTAATAGCGTACTCTTCAATCTCTTCTTCGTTACTAAGTTCATTTTCATTTTCTTCCCTTGGTGCCTCCACTTTCAAAAAGACGAAATCCTTCAGACTCAATTTGACATTGATTAAACTTCTCAACTTGTTGATTCCTTCACTTGGTCTGACTGAAATACGGTGTACTCTTGATTCAAGAGATGGGGACTTGAATTTGAAGGTAAACGGTAAATCTGCACCTCCAAGAGATCCATTACTGCTTCCAATGTCTTCAGCAACTCCTGAAAACGCAGCCATCAGCTGCTTTCTGAGCGCACCGCCACTTGGAGCATCAACATGGGAGATCGAATCAGAAGGTTTGATATCCACATTGAACGACTGAAACTCGGATGGTGTGATATCCGGTGCACCACTTCCTGTGATAGAGTCAGAGTGGATAGATTCAGAATCTTCGTTATCCAACGAAGTCCAAAACTTGTTCCATGCTGGACCTTCAGGAATATTTGGTTGATGCAGTTGTTGTTGTTCAACTTCTGCATTTTCTTGTGATTCAATCTGTTTGATTTGGTTCAAGGTAGCGTATGTCAATTTCAAAACATCCACAATACCTACAATATCATTGTCGTCGCCAAGAACAGGTAAGTTCAAGTAATGGCCCTCGAACATTTGTCTCAATGCCTGTTGGATCGGTAACGTTGAAGCTGCTACATCAGGCTGAGGAGTCATCACTCGTACAATCGAACAGTTTTTAGGGTCAAGACCAGTCGAAATGACACGAAGAACAACATCTTTTGAAGTGAAGATACCAGTGACTTCATCGTTGTTATCCTTCACCAAAACAGCAGTGGTTCTATTCTCCTTCATTAAAACCGTAGCTTCATAAACAGATGCTTTGACATTAGTATAGACAGGCACAGTTGATGCGTCCAAGACGTTTTCCAAAGTAGGCCCATTCATCTTGTTTTTCAAGTTTTCAAAGTATTGGAAGACATGTTGAGGTTGCAGTTGTACTCCACCCATTTCAAAGTGAACAGAGTCTAAAGCTTCGTACAACTTTTTGGAAGATGCATGCATTCTCTCCAATTTCTCCATTTGTTGTGCATAACATTTGGTGATATCCAATACTCCTACAATTTGGTTATTATCATCAAGAACAGGTAAGTGTCTGAAACCACGTTCGACCATTAATGTTAATGCTTCCAGTGCAGGTGACAGGGCATTGGCGCACATAGGATTGGGTGTCATGATCTGGTCAATGGTGACAACAGTAGCTTTAAGACCAACACCAACGATCCTGAAGGCAAGATCTTTGGCAGTGAAGATTCCCAACAATTCACCCACTTCATTGACAACAAGAATACAATTCTCTCTCTTTGCAGTCATCAATTGTGAGACCTCGTAAACAGTAGCACTTGTTTTGCAGATGATTGGTTCTGATGGTTTGAGCGAAAGTACAGTTCCAGGGGCACCTTTTCTGTGTCTGGTAGTACGAGTGCCATCTTTCTTTCTCTTACTCAAATCATTCTCGATCTTTCTTCTTATCGCATCATCACGTTTGGATTGTCTTCTTCTCGAATCACTAGCAGCAGTAGCTGCAGCCGCACTAGTAGTTGCACTGGTAACTGAACCTGAGGTCGAAATAGAAGTATTCATTCCTGTAGAATATTCAGCAGCTGTAGCAACACCTGATGCAGATCCACTGGCTCCAGAAACTGTACTGGTAGGCTTCCTAGGCTTATAAGAAGACATGTCAATATAAAATTAAATTGATTCGTTTAAGAAAAACAAACACAAAATAATCAGCTGTTAACGAAGACACAGCTCAACTTCTCGAGTATTATAATCGTTCAATGGTTGAAGTATACTTCAAGGTAATCAGATCGTAAGTAAGGTGTATGGTTCAATGGAAACGTGGGAGTTCCTTTGGTACGATGAGTGATCTGATCCGTATTCGGTGAGGGCAAATTGTTCCAAAAAAAAAAAAATATAAACCTTTGAAGATCAATCAAGAAGGGCGATGTTTGAAGTTACACCTAAATTAGTTGATCTTATACGGGAGTCACGAATATCTGGTGGTGATGAATTGATTAAGGGGCCTGCAATTTCAAATACCAACTTGGTGAGGTTATATCAGAAGTCTAAACCTGAGAATTGTAAGTCTCTTGTTGAATTCATACGATATTTGGAGACCAAGTTATACATGGCACCAGAACCAACAGAGGTTGTGAAACCTAAAACTAAGGAATTCTTGGTGTCAATGGAACGTCTCAGGTTGAAAGAAAAGGAAAAGGAGTACCAAAGACTCATCAATCCAGCACCTGCTTATAATACACTCTATGAGAAAGAGTACAACGAGAGAGAACTTACACCACAACAAGAAACCAAGGAATTGAAAAGTCATATCACAACCATCTTCAATGTTTTAATCAGTGTAGGTAGTGTTGTTTATGCTATATGGTATTGGACCAGAACTCTGTGGGGATTGCCAACAGGATTGCGTATCCTCATGTGTATATTTTTTGGGCTCTTGGTATTGGTAGCTGAAGTTGTTGTATACATGAGTTACTTGAATAAGATTGAGCAAGCAAAGATAACAGAGAGGAAGAAGAAAGAAGTAAAGAAAGTGATTCGGTCAATTGACTTGAGAAAGGATATTTAACATGAAATGGATATATTTAAAGTGTTTGTTTAAAATTAAATAAAATGAGATACTTGAAATTAAAATGTGAAGTTACTACTATTATTCTATTAGTTCATCTCACTCCAATCGACTGGGAAATTTACAAACAGCACTCATCATCTTCAAGAAAGTTTGATGTTCCATAAGAAACAAAAGAATAAAAAAAGTCTAATTTTTTTGCACCCAAATCATCCAGCGCTATGACAAGTTGGATATCGATTGTTAACGAAAACTGCAACGCTTATAGACGTAGGTTTGTACGGTTTTTGTTGAGCTTACCCCCATTTCTGTTTATTGTCAGCGCCATTCTTTACATTATAATTGAAACAATCAAAACAGGACCGATTCCCAAGCATGTTGCGTTGATTATGGATGGTAATAGAACATATGCAAAAGCAAATAGGATTACCGTGAATGATGGTCATAGTGCAGGAGCTGAATCATTACATGAAGTATGTACTGAAGTTATCTTCTTCTATTTTTTTACACTTATACTAACTAACGTTGAAGGTGATGAATCTCGCTTATAGTACAGGCATACAACATATTACTGTGTTTGCCTTTTCAATCGAGAACTTCAATAGACCGAAAGACGAGGTTGAGGCATTGTTCTGTTTATTGAGAGATCGTTTGAAGTTCTTGTCTGAAAACAACCTGCACTATGCTAACATCAATCATCTTCGGATCAGGATCATTGGTAATAGGTCTTTAATTCCACACAATTATTTACGTGACTTCGAGTTAATTGAAGCAAGAACCGCACACAACTCGTCAAATCGGACAGTTAATGTGTGTGTTCCATACACTAACCGAGATGAAATTACTCATAGTATCCAAACTATATTAGGGAAGGTCGAAAGTGGGGAGATTAAATCGAAGGAGAATATCACTTTGAATACATTGAATGAGTACATGTACTTTGGAAAAGATACCCCACCAGTCGACATTTTGATTCGAACCAGTGGGCAAACTAGACTAAGTGATTTCATGATGTGGCAGTGTTCCTCAGCATGTTCTATCGTGTTCGTCGACACCTTGTGGCCTGACTTTAGAGCGTTTTCTACTGCTAAAGTGTTCTTCAAGTGGAGCTATCAAAGAACACTTCAGTTAGTACATGAAGAAAAATTGGGTAGTCGGCCAGAACCAAGAAAGGTGAGTAATTTACTCTCGCAGTTGCCTTCACCTCCCGCGTTTGCATCTGTAGGTGGATAAAAACTACATATGTGTGGAGCTTTAGCTATTGATTTCTTAATATATACAAGATTACTACTCAGATGCCTTCTTCACTAACTTAGTGAACACTCTCTTTTGTTCCTTTTCGGTCAACTCCTCGTTCAAGTAAATGTTGGAAGCCTTGAAGTCTTCTGGTCTCAACACAATTGCGTTGGGGTTTCTTTCGCTGGACCATCTAGTTCCAACCACCTTGTTTAACTCCTCATACAAGATCTCCAAATTATGCGATTTACTCAAAGTGTAGTCACTAATGTCGAAACCCAAGTTCTGTTGTAAGCTCTTGGCAAAGTTAAATCTGAAGCTCAAGTCATGTAAATCTATAGTGCTATACTTGTCGGTTGTAATAGAGTTTCCAGTCAAGGATGTGTAGGTTGAGTTCAAGACTTCTGCTAATTTTTCAGTGTTGTAGAAAGATTCGATATTCTTCTGGTTGATCTTTGTATTCTTCCACTCTGCGACTTTAAAGTCTGGCATGTCCAACTTGGCGTCAAATCCCTTGTACCCTTTGCTATTCTTCTCGTTCAAAACGATAATCTTTCTCTGAGCAGTCGACTCAAAGTCGTCCTGTTTCTCGATGATCTCCTGTCTTCTCTTGGCATCTTTGTTTCCAAATATGTTCTCAAGGAAGAGACGGGAAGGAGTGGTGCTGAATGACCTTATAGGCTGTATTCTAGTGAGCCTCAACATTACGTTCGTTAACTATTGGTTACTGAAAAATTTTTGTACAGAAAGTTTTAGATGTGAGTTTTTCGTAGTGCGATAATTTTGGTAGGAACTAAATGGAGTTGGGGAAAGAGTGTGAGCGAAGTGTAGGTGGTACTGGATGAGTGTCAACTAGGTGTATTTGCTAAGCAAGAGGAACCTTGGAATTTGTTAGACAAAGTAAGAGTATGAAGATGAGTAGCAAGAGGAGAGAAAGGTGGACATGTATGAACATGATGGTTGTATAAAGTCGTCCCTATAAAGTAGTCTCTTGTTAGCATGCTTCCGCTTGTTGAAAGATTTAAGTTTGACTTAATATTTCTATCTTTCTTTCTACTAAATAAATATGCACTTTACAGTATACTTTTACCCCTTTCTCTCTCTCACTACACTTGTAAATCTTGTCTCACATTAGTTAAATATTAATTGGTAGCGCATGAAATTTGCAGCCTAATTGTACACACCAAGGACCTGTGAACTGAATCACTTAATTAATTCCCTTAAATAACTAAGAGCTATAGTCTACAATCTCCTTCTCGTTATTTTCCTTCTCAAGGTTCTCTCTTTGTTCTTTTCTCCACAAATACGTCAAAGGAACCAATAACACAAGCATGGTCAATGCCAATGCAAGGTTATAACCGTACCCTTTCAAGTAACGAGGAGCGTCATCTGTTCTCCAAACAAACAAAGGAACCCATACAGAGAATGTGTTACCTAAGGTATTCATGGTAGCTAATGTAAGTGCTCTTTGGGTTGAGTTTCCTGAACAAATGATGTTAGCCCACGAGTAGAGAACAGCTGCAATTCCGTCTGGAGTTCCGGAAAGGAAGAAAGCAGCAAGGATGGCTGCTTTATTATGGACCGGCCATGCAACTAAAATAGCACAAGAAACAACGTTGATAAGCGATGTAAGAGCAATACCATATGCATGACTCTCAGTCCATGTATCCACTACAATACCGTTAATAAGCGACCAAACAATAGTAATAGCTGGGATTACTGTAGTAATAGTGTTAACCTTTGAAACAGAGTAATTCTCTTGCTTCAACCAAATTGGAAGACCACTATTTGAAGAAACTCCATCTGCTTGACTGAAGAAAATGGCAAAGATAACAAGCATTGGGAACTTCCAACCAAGCACGGATTTCTTGATGGTTTGCCAGTCCAACTTATCGTTAGAAGTTCTTCCTTCTTTGATCATTCTTAACTGACTCAATCTGATTTCACGAGGAGTTAACAACTTCGACTTGGTAGTGTCAGGTAAGTTTGGAAGAACAAACACACCGTACAAGCATACTGGAACAGTGATAATAAAAGCGAAAATGTAGAGCCAACGCCATCCCTCTAAGCCATAACGTCCATCCAAATGCTTGTAAGCACCAGCTTGAATGTAACCACCGCACATGGAACCTGCTTGTGATGCCACAAAGTAAAGAGCAGATCTTTTGGTAAGTTCAGACTTTCTATACCAACATCCCAAGTACCAATTTGCAACTGGGAAGTAAAAGGACCCCATAAGACCAACGCAAAATCTAAGAGCATAAAGCTGGTGATAGTTGGTGATCTTGAACATTCCCAAGGTAAAGAAAGACCAAAGAGTATCCATGATAGGTAAGTAGTAGTTTATAGGAAGTTTAGTAGCTAAAAGCAGGAATGGAATTTGACCAATAATAAAAGCAGCATAGTATACTGAACTTTGATAAGTCAATTGGTTACCAAACATCTTTAAATCTTCCTTCATTCCACTAACATAAGAATAAGTAATAGCCGTAGAATCCAAAGTCTTCACAAATGAAGAAAGGAATAAGTAAAGCCAAACGATTAAATCTAACTTAACTATAAGAACTCTTTCCTCTTTAGTATCAGTAGGTGAAAACCATTGATACCACCTCTGTGGAAGATCCACACGATTCAAATACTCAATCTCCTCTGGTGTATACTCACTCTGCTTAGAGTCCTGCTTAGAGTCCTGCTTAGAGTCCTGCACATACACTATATTTTCAGGATCCACTTTGATTGATTTTTCAGACATTATGATGATGATGAGATTGATGAGGTAAAGCTAAAGAATAGCTAGTGTTTAAATACATTATGTAAATGAAAGACTCATAGGATCTGCAGCATACGACTAATAACAATGAATAGCGCCACACCTGTTAATTGCAATAGTTTATGATTGCGAATTTATTTTTAAGCACAGTGCTTTTGACACCCCGTTTACAGAAATCTAATCTTCCACTTGTGCTATGTAACCTGCTTACAAAGGTACATTACGAGAAGACCGTTATTGTTTTTGATTGGATACTATTAAATATTAAAGCCTGGATGTATTCACTAAAGGAACTTAAACCCGTTTAAGCCAATAACCCATGCAGAACAATTTTGGGAGTCACAGTAAAGGAGGCTTTAAAAGTCCCACAACTGATCTTCAATACTCGAGATCTTTTAATTTACCAAAATTAATCCAATTCGTATCAGTTTGTGTAGTGTTTAGTAATAGTTATAAATTGCATCCACTACCATCTCAAGCATAAGAACCTCCACAACCACTGGTGAAGAATCCCGCACCGCTGTTTTTACTCGAGATTCCGCTACCTCCTCCAGCTCCAACAACTCCAGTACAATTTGCTCCAAAATCTCTCATTGTACAACAAAGGGAATCTCCGTAAAAAGTACAGTGGTTAATTGGTGCTAATGGAGGTACCACAAACAATTCTGGGTTATTCTTAAACGGTGGAGTCTCCCAGGGTAACGTCTTCCCCTCGAATTTCTCTTGCAACTCTCGCCGTTTATCGACTGCGGCTTTCGAGTTCATTTCTATTGCGTAGTGTGTACTAATATGTGTGGAGCTATCCAATAACTGATTACTGCTAACGCTATCTTTTTTGCGTCTAAAGATACTATTCGAGGTTTTTGTCCATGTGGTCGCTCTAATGTGAACGCAATACCAACAGAAGCACACCAGGTAGTCCTGCTGGAATTTTTGCTTGTACAAGTTCGCTGTGATCTCGAAAGCATTGTCGATGCGGCCTTGTTCGACTTTATCATCATGATCAATAACTGCCCCACTTTTTGATGCATGGCACGTTTTGAAATAGTAGTACTGGGACAATTGGTGTGTATGCCAAACCAAGTCAATGTCCAATGTTGGCACAAGCATTTGCTTTTGTTCATTTACTGTGAGCAACTTGAAGAACCGAGCATAACGAATCAAACTTTCATTTGTACTTGCTTCAATAGCAGGGGAGTGTAACCAATTGATCTGGCTCATTTTCTCGATAAACTTCTCCTGTCTTATTACACACCCAACCAAGTCTGTCATGATTTCACATATTTCAATCGAAGGAGAATGGACCGTAGTATGGATCAAGTTCATGTCACAATATTTCCTGAATATTAATTGAACTCTCTGTGCGTGCACTCTGTTTGTAGCTCCCTTCTTGATTAGACTGACCAACAGCTCTCCAAAATTCGTAAGCGTACTCTTCATTTCTCTCTTCACGTAGGAATCGATAGTAATCGTTTCTCTATTCTTGTAAGTTGCATCAGACAATACAGTAGAAAAGTACTCGTAAATCCCAGGCAATGGGACAGGGTTTTCAATATCTGAATAAATTTGTCTTTTCCTAAGTTCATCGTGGTTAATGGTGTTTGACAAAATTGTACATTTGCAGCCATTCTTTGAAATTTGTTGAAAGTGGTTATCTGCAAAACCTGTGTTATCATGGTTTGAAATGGGTACACTCCATAATATGATTTCATTACACTTCTGGCACTTGATGTCGACTATTGCGTCATTCACAGATAAGTTTGAGTTGTCAAACTTGTATAAATCGAACAGTTGGTTAGGTGCGTTTCCAGAAGTGAAGTGTTGAATGATACCAAAGTAAGCCAATTGCAGCTTTTCATCTGGGTTGTATGCAAATGTTTCGTCATTGATTGCCAAGTTGAGCTTGTACATTGGCAACGGGAAGTTCGAAAACTCACTAAAATTCATACGCATGAATGTAGAGTAAAATGCACGAGGGTTAAGCAAAAAGGAGTGCCAAACCATCACCACATCCAATGGTGGAAGGAAACTTTCAAACACACTGATAAACTTTGGGTCTCTTGAACTTGCTTTCTTATACGTAGATTTTTCGTCTTTAGTAATGTCAAGTGGTTCAGACTGTTTCGTGATATGCCTGAGACAACTTACGAGAATAATGAATCTACGAACAGCACAAGTGAGGAAGATCTGCCATCTCTTTTCATTGACAAGCAGGTCCTGTGAGTTTGCTACGCGCAGTTTCATTACCTCAAATGCTTTAAGCAATTTCAAATGAGCAACTGTATCGATCATACTTGGACATGGTATTTTGACATCTTCATGAGAGTACTCGTAACTAGCGAATTCAGTAGGTTGAGCAGACCGAAGGATCTGACTAAACTCGCTCAGCAGGAACGCTGATTGTGAATTCTGGGCGGATGATTCAAAGCTTGGACCTTCTAATGCGGGGGGAGCAGTAGCATCCAATGGAGGAGGTGCATCATCAAATGGAGGGGCATCTAATTGAGTATTTCTTGATGAAACGCTCAATCTAGTCGTAGCCAAGGGAGGACCAGATAAAGAAAGTGCATCTATTGATGGAGGGGCTTGTTCATTCTCTTCATATGCTGGTAACTCAGACATAATTCGCTTATAATTAATTTCAAAAAAGGAACTCGTTTCCAGTTTATATGCTAAAAGAGATATGAGAGCCAGTCACTACAAGTAGCAAAGATGTATGAAGAGATCAGCTTAAACATGACGTTCTTTTCTCCACATCTTTACGAGAAGATACGAGTAAGCAGCCTTATGGTAATTTAGCCCAGTGCAGGATTTGCCATTAGCACAGCCCCGGTTGAGATTGAGTTTGATAATCAGGTAATAGATAGAAAAAGTGGAGTCACTAACCATACAAATGAAGTCAAACGAAACCAGAACCGAGAAGGCAAAATAAGGAGAAAGGAAAGAATAAACAAACAGACTATTCGGATAAGGAACCATGCCTCTAATCTAACCGTCAATTGAGTCAATCGAACCATCAATCGGACCATCAAATATTTAATCACATAAACATAATTATTTCAGATACAAACTCGAATCATCCAATCAGCGAAATGTATGACGTGGTATGATGCAATACAACCCCACAAACCGAATTAATATTTGATTGTAATTGCAAATGTGGGTGCCTCGAGGTGACATAATGAGTAAAAAATTATATTATAGTTGTGTGCCTGGTCTTGGTGGTGAATTTCACCAATTCAGGATCTTGACTAGAGATTGTTAGTGTCCTTGGTCTCCTTTGACTATTAGAGAGGTACACAGGAGTTATCGATTTACTTTTTGGGTTAAACTGATGGTGATTGTGTTTTTTTTAAGTTTATTGCTGTATTGCTGCAAAATGTACACATTTCGTCTCATTTGGTAAAGTATACATTTCATTTCGTTTCTTTATGCTTACTTCGCATCTCGTAGTACTTACCCACTATGCATTTGAATAAATGTCAAACTTTATCTATAGGGGGGCTTCTTCTTGTCGAAGAATAACAGCATATACATCAAGACTCATCACTACAAGTATCATCATATTACTCAATGCAAATTCGTCATTTATTCTTATTCATCACTCTATTTAATGCCTATGTTTCTTTACAAAACAGTACGTAATAAACCCGATAATCAAGTAGAACCCTGCTCCCATGTTCAGGGCTGCAGTGAATTCATGTTCGCTCGCTATCTGGCGTTTCAATACGTGATTGTTGTTGAATTCATTTCCTGCAAAGTTATTGTTGAATTCATTTATGATTTGGCGCTTCAATCCGCCAAAGTTGTTTTGGTTGTTTCCGTTTTCTATGCTTGGTGGAATCGTAGCTGTAGGTTGTGAGGGAGCAGTAGGGGTTGGTGTAGTTATCACGCTGCTGCTAGTTGTGGTTACAGGTGCGCTGGTGGCTGTTGCCAGAGATGGTGGTGCAGTTGCAGACGCCTCAGATGTTTCAGTATCGATAGTAACTTGTCCAATATCACACCACCCACGCACAGGTATACAGTTGAAGTACTTGCACCACTTGCATGCGTCGTCCTTTACTGGGTGATCCACAAAGAAGTTCTTCAGCAAAAGCACAAAGTATATAATAATGATAACGAAGGAAACGACTCGCACACCACACCAGATGTAGAATCTCGTCAAAATCTTATCCTTGTGGTTTGGGAATGGGTCCCAGTGGTTTAAAAACTTCTGCCAAGGCAGCATCGACGACATGGAATGGCGTGTTATAAGCCCATCGACATATACAAAGAACGGGTCGGGCAATAACAATAAGGAAGTGAGTATTCCCATGGCAAATCCTCCAATATGACTGAAGTTGTCCAATCCAGGAAGCAAGCCTAACGCAAACGAAACGACAATCTCTCCAATCATAATAAAAATGAACAATGTGTAGTGTCTGGTTCCGTACAAGTTGTTATTCTTTCTTCCACTGTAGATGAACATAACGATGTTACACGCTACAATACCGAAAAGAGCGCCCGAGGCACCAGTCAGGGCAATCCCGTCAGGAGTGAAGTTAGCACCCATGAGGAAGCCTGCTATTCCACACAGAAAGTAGATCAAAAAGTATTTGACAATTCCAATTGCTTTTTCAATACTGGCACCCATTAATACTTGTAATAACAAGTTGAAGATAATGTGCAAGAATCCAGCGTGTAAGAAAATTGGTATGAAGAGACGGTACCATTGTCCAGGTATCCATTTCCCGTCCACGTTAGCTAATCCCGAGAGACCACACAATTCGTTCAAGTTGCAGACGTTGGTGTCGACACTTGTCGAGTTTGCGCAGGGGAAAGAAATCGATGTATCATCAGTTACATCTACCACTTGGTGCATACATGGCACGTATCTGGCTCCCATATTAATCAATACATATGTCAGGGGACCCAACATTGGGTTGAAGTAAGGTTTGGTTTGGAACGCAGACCCCGTCAACTGCGCCATTTTGACTAGTTCGACAATGAATACTATAACCTGGATCGCTGAAACCACGATTGTAAAGTATGGGAGGTTAGTGTAGTGGTACTTTGATTTTTTAGGTGCCAGAGGTGCCTTCATATTTTCTGGTTCGTCTTTGAATGGGTTTATGCCCAAGTTTTGTTGGCCTGCTGGTACGAACGGGTCATCTCTTGCTGTGTATTCGTAGTTCCCGTTGCGTGGACCGTAAGGTTCGCCAAATTGGTTATTTGTTGAGTATGAGCGTTCTCTGTAGGGGTTGTTGTTTTCTTTTCCAAAGTCGCTTCTGTTACTGTCATCAAAGGCAGTTGTGAATGGGTTCAGTTCAGGGTTTTTAACTTCTGTCATTTCGTATTCGTGAGCAGTAGGTAACGGAGGAGCAGCGGTGCCAACGCCGGCTGCTTTTTGTCTGATGCTGGGTTGTCTTGTACTGCGCATGCTAGGTTGTCTTCCAGGAGGGTCTTTAGCAATAGGTTTCGGGGGCACTTGCAGTCCATAAGGATTCTGGGTATAAGGATTGAATGGGAGAGGGTTTGGCTGAGTGTTTGGCATCCGGTATTCGTCTTTAGAGATTGGTCTTGGTTGAGCTTCATAATATGGGTCCTTCGAGATGGGCCTTGGCAGTTCTGGTACGGTTTCTTTTTGGTGGTGTTTCAGGTCGTCCCCAAAGTCAAAGTCGTCGATCGACCTGGTATCCTTAATATTTAATGAAGATGAAGATAGTTGTTGGCCTTGTGGAGGCTGGGGGTTAAAGGGGGCGGGAATGTTAGTTTGCGATGAACGGAAAGGCAGACGAGAAGGATAATCGTCAGACGGATATGGAGCGGGGCCGGGAGGAGCAGGTGCAGGGTATCCAGTCAGTCGAGTCGAATTCCCTTCATTAGAAGACAAAGGATGCTGGCTTTCCCATGGTGTATCAGGAACTGTCGTGTTGGACAAAAACTTGCTCCGTAGTCTACTGTCCTGGTGGTCTGTTGGATACATATTGAAGGGGAAAAAAAAAAGGTTTCGAGGTCAAGTAAACGAAGGTTATATCAAACGATAGATCCTTTAAAACGAACAGTCAACGTAGCTTGAAGCTATCTCACAAACGATAAGCCTAAATCAAATAACGAATGTGTAGTCGAGGGTATCCTGATCTATAAAAATCACATCCGTTAAAAAAAAAGGGTGTTTCTGGAAAGGAACAAATAACGTAATGGTAACTCACGACACAAAACCAAAAAACCTAAGGGAGATTCAACGACATGACAAGGGTTGTTCGTGACGGCATATTGGGTATGTAAGGAGATTGAGGCCCTTTGTTTAATATTATTTGCACATTATGCTGGGCAGGATGAAGGAACAATTAAGGACAGATGGGGAAAATGGTTATGAAAGAGTGTTTGGAAGCTGTGTCATCTTTACGTCGGTATCACAATAGAATTGACCAAAAAAAGGAGTGTTTGAAAATACTTCGCAATGGGGCAGTGTACAACAGTTGTAACTATGTACTCTCATTGCCTATTCTTTTTTTTTATTTCATAGTATGCCCCTGGTCTGTTGACACGCGTTTATGTATGTTGACACTCTGGATGTGTAGAGTGGGTAATTTCAAGTGGGTTTTCCTTAGGCTAATCTTTGGTTTTATGTTGCACCATCAACCTTCTTCTACGCCTTTACTTTAGATTCAATTTCAAACCTACTTATTTACAGTGCTCTTATAACAGACACGAGTGTTTTTTTTTGTCTTCATTTGGTTTAGTAGACTATATTCTTGTATTATCCTTTCTTCCTCTTCTTTTAACGATACTTGTATTCAAAAAATACAATACTAAAGTACATCGCTTCTATAAAATTATCACATCTTGAATTTAAAACATCACATTGAACTTCTTGTTTCACTATGAATTTATATTGGAGTGAGTGAGTTAGTGGGTGTGTGGGTTAGTTAGTGAATTGTGAATAGTGAATGGCGAATGGTGAATGCTAAAGAGATACATCGTTACTACGTCTACTTGTGCAATACATGAATGGTAAATATGTGTGATATGATTCTCTAGCTGATTATAATTTTCCATTAATGGGATGTATATATATATAAACCTTCAAAAAATTGGCAGATACATTATGATGAAACTCTTAACAATAAAACATTATATTATTGTGTGATTGTGTGTTGGGGGGGGAGGAGGAGCACTGGGGTTTTTCTTTATTTATTCTTTGAATAACGTCTCATTAGATAATGGGTCGCTCGCCAATACCTGCAGTCTCTTCTTCAACTTTCTATCCAAAGCAGCAGAGCTTCTTGCTCTAGCTTGTTTAGCTTGTTCTTCCTTCATTTGCGCTCTAGCAAAGTTAGGTGATACATATTGTTTGTTCTCGTAAATCTTGGGTCCACCAAACGAGCCTTCCAAAATAGTGATAATGGTAAGAACGAAACGAGGTCCAATCTCAACTAAACTCAAGTCTTCCAGTTCCAATTTCTTTTCTGCTTCTTTAGCGTCTATGGTTTCATGGATTTGGAATGTCCTTACCCAGATCTTGTTATCTACAATAGAAAAGGTCATCACATGATCCACGAATGGCTTGGAACGTCTTGCATTAGGTGGGACTCCCATGGTGTGAACAAACATCTCCTTGATTAATCTGTGATGATCATTGTCTTGGAATGATTTGTCAAAAGATAAGATAGGTCTCGATCCCTTCAAACAATTACCAGTAAAGTTCAACTCATTCAAGGTGTGCAAGTTTTGAACATGGAACTTAATAGTAGGACCATTAGGAGGTTTGGTCATCCACAAGTATAAATCTTGATGCTTTCTACACTCGAAGAAGAAGATGTTGTTGCAATTGTACAACTCCGCAACCTCATTCAACTGGTACAAATTCTTCTTGGAATCAAACTTTGGCTCCTTTCTTGCATGTGGTAACAAGGCTAACAAGTCAGAGATCAAATGACGATGTCTGTAAGTGACACCTCTAGATGATATCACCAAGAGTCTTTGTCTATTGATATGCTTGGTCTTTTCTGCACTGTCCTTACTGGACTTAGTCTGCAAAGCTTTGAAGATGGCTGACATTGATGTATTTGAAAAATTAATCTCATCTCATCTGTTAAAGTTTTTCTATATACAGCAAAGGGGGATGTGGATTTTGGCATACATTTTATATGCAGTATCTTCAATTTAGCCTTAGTAGAGTAGACTATTAACATTTACAAGTTAGATCATTATTCAAGTTAGATCATCTTCAAGCTACATTTAATTCGTTTCATGTTTTATCTATTCTCATAAATACTCCGAGTCAACTCCACTTTTTGGTGGGGACTTGACTTTGCTTGGATTCTGCCAATATTAGCTTTCGATTAGTAGAAGTCAACTTGAGGATATTTACTTCTCCATAACCAATAACTCTCTCTTCATCTCTATGCTTAATACATCTTTTTTGCAGTCCACTTAATGCTTCTCATGCTTAGCCAACCACTCCTTAACAAACTTCTCTTCTTCTGGAGATGAAGCGTTGATAGCTGGGTGTGTTGGTGCTGCGGTTCCAGACCATGGCTTAGGAGCAGCAAGAAAAACAACAGCTCCTAAAGTGGCAATAGCTAATTGGTGTGGTGGGACAGATCTACCCAAAATGTTGTATGCGGCACCCATTGTATAAGTTTCTCTAGTGGTACTGTAATTTATTTTGGTTTAAAACTTTTCAGTTTTCTTTCGGATGTTTTTTGGTACGCAAACTGTGATTGGTTGATGAAGTACACGTGATTCAACGCCAATTAGGATGTATTTGCGCCCATAGAGTATTTTGCAGCAATTGGCAGACAGGATGTACAGTCAGATGAATAAGGCTCATACAGTATGTGCGGTAGATTTAATAGAGTTTACCGATTTGAGTACATTGACAAGACGGTATTCGTTTTCTGTTGATGTTCCTACTCAGTTTGATTTTATACCTTCATCTCCAAATACTGTTGATATTGTTCCTTTAGTTCCTATTAAGAAGAAGAATAGACTTCGTAAATGGTTGGGATTATTTAAATCAAGGTCGAAATCGGTATCCTCGCCAGTTTCAAGTAAAGAGCAAACAAAATTGAAATCACTCTTTGGAAGACTTACCAAGAAGCAGAAGCAAATGCAAGCTCAAATGCAATCGCAACAACCGCTGAGTCCGTTACCAAATAATGAACTTTTTAGAGGAGTTCTGTTGATGCTGATTCCTTTCAGTCAACTTTCAGCTCGTCAGTCTGTAATTAGTGAGTCCTTAACTAATTCTACTTACATGGACTCACTTTATCCACAGAGAACAATATCATCAGTTAATATAAGAAATGATACTGCGCATGAGATCTTGACTACGAGAACTATGTCTCAAAAAAGACATCAATCCTTACGTAGACGTCCTGTTGTTCGCGAGCTGCAAGAATTTTTGATTGAAGACGATGTAAGAAGTTTAATCGATGCAATTTCGAATGGTGTCAGCGTTGGTCATTTTCTGTCGTTACTTTCCATAAACACTGTTGGTTCTTTATCATCTATGGATGAGATAGCTATATCTAGAATACAATCTCCAGTCATCTCAACACCTTTGACACATAATGAATTGTTACAGAATTTTGATGAAATTTTACAAAATGTTGAATATTTTGCAGCCATTGAAGAAAGATTAAAAACACTTACAAATGACAATATCCCAGTCAACATTATCTCACCAGGAAACGAAGCCAACTTAATCTCACCTTCAAGTCATTACAGTTTTACTAAATCACCCATTTTGATCGACAACGACAGTCATTACTCTGGTAATACTGCTTGTAGTATTAACAACCAGAGACTCAGTTCTATACCATATTTACTGGTATTTTCACCTATCAATTCAGCTGAATCAGATTCAAATGATCTTTACATTTAAACTGTCAACCTACAACTCTAACACCTCATTGGAAACCACCAACTTCATCTCCACATCAACCTAACTCTACATTCGTGCGCTACCAATTTTCTTACTCATCTGAAAAACATCAATTTCAAAAAAACTTAAGCTTCAAGTAATCATGATTGCCAACCGGAAGAGACTATCTGACGGTTTGACCGTCACTTCTAAGGTGTTTGTTAGATCAAAGAACGGAAGTGCACTCAAGGTTGTCAGAGAACACTACTTGAGAAACGATATTCCATGTTTCTCGCAAGCTTGTACGATTTGCCAGGATAATCTTAAACCCAATGCGAGTGGCGAGTTACCTAAGATGATCCTTTCTCCAAAGCCAGCAAAGTCTAAGTCTGGTGCACGCCACTACATTGTGTTGGATACTAATATCGTGTTGCATGCTATTGATCTTTTAGAGAACCCAGAGTGCTTTTATGATGTCATTGTCCCACAGACAGTACTTGATGAGGTGAAAAATAGGTCGAACCCAATTTACCAGAGATTGAGAAACTTGGTCAAGTCAGAGGATAAACGTTTTATCGTTTTCCACAATGAATTCAACGAGGCTACTTATGTTAATCGTGAAAGAAACGAATCGATGAATGACCGTAATGACCGTGCCATTAGAAGAATTGCTACTTGGTACAACCAACATTTAAACAAGGACCAAGAATCGAATGGTACTAAGATAATATTTGTTTGTAACGATGTCAATAACCGTGAAAAGGCTAAAATAGAAGGAATAGATGCCAGATCTTTAATTGAATATATCGAAGACTTACCAAAAGCAGACGACTTGAGAGATTTGATACCGAATGATTCAAATAACTTTGATAACGAAGGGTCCAAGGAAACCTCTTTCCCTGAATACTACAGTAATGCCAGAATATTGGCCAGTGTCAAGAATGGTACTTTATATCAAGGTGTATTGAACATATCACCATACAACTTATTGCAAGGTACTGTACAAGTACCTGCTTTCAAGAAGCCATTGTTGATTGTGGGCTCTAAGCACTTGAACCGTGCTTTCAACAGTGACTCTGTGATTGTTGAGTTGTTACCAAAAGACAAATGGAGAGAACCATCGAGCACCATCGTTGAAGAATCTAAAATAGATGCAGAAGACAATGCTGACTATGGTGAAGATGAAGAAGGAACCAGTGGAACTTTTACTAATAGCGTTATTTCAGATAAAGAGAGAATGTTATTGGCACAAGAAGCACGTAAAGAGACTTCAGTATCCAGCGCCGATGCTCATGCCAGCAGACTCCAACCTACAGCTAGAGTTGTCGGAATCACAAGAAGATCATGGAGATACTATGTTGGACAAATTGCACCAACCTCTGTCTCCGAAGAAGATTCTGGAAACTCGTCCAAGAGTTGTTTCGTGATCTTGATGGATAAGGTATTGCCTAAAATTAGAATAAGAACAAGAAAGACAAAAGAGCTTTTGGGTCAGAGAATTGTTGTTGTAGTTGACTCTTGGCCTGAGACGTCTCGTTATCCTAATGGGCATTTCGTTAGAGCATTAGGACAAGCGGAGAGTGCTGAGGCAGAAACAGAAGCATTACTTTTGGAGCACGACGTTGAGTATAGACCATTTTCAAAGAATGTTTTGGACTGCTTGCCAAAGGATGGTGAAAACTGGACTGTTCCTGATCTTGTCAATACCGAAGACCCACAATTAAAGAAGAGAAAAGACTTGCGTGACAAATTAGTTTGCTCGATCGATCCTCCAAACTGTGTGGATATTGATGATGCCTTGCACGCAGCACAATTACCTAACGGTAACTATGAAGTTGGTGTACACATTGCTGATGTTACACACTTTGTTAAGCCAAACACTTCCTTGGACCAAGAGGGTGCACTGAGAGGTACATCTGTGTATCTTGTTGACAAGAGAATCGATATGTTGCCAATGTTATTGGGTACCAACTTGTGTTCCCTTAAGCCATATGTCGACAGATTTGCCTTCTCTGTGATCTGGGAATTGGATGAGGATGCCAACATTGTGAATATCCAATTTATGAAGTCTGTTATTAAATCCCGTGAAGCGTTTTCGTATGAGAGGGCACAGAACAGAATCGACGATGAACTGCAACAAGATGAATTGACCAAGTCTATGAGAATATTGTTGAAGTTGTCTAAGAAATTGAAGCAAGGTAGAATCAATGCAGGTGCGTTGAACTTGGCCTCACCTGAAGTTAAGGTTCACATGGACTCTGAAACATCTGACCCTAATGAAGTCGAAGTGAAGAAGTTGCTTGAAACTAACTCTTTGGTTGAAGAGTTCATGTTGTTTGCCAACATTTCCGTGGCTAGAAAAATCTATGATGCGTACCCACAGACTGCAATGTTGAGAAGACACGGACAGCCAAACCCAGCCAACTTTGAGAAGTTGAATGAGATGTTAAATGCCAGAAAGCCTGGAATGCATATATCATTAGAGTCGTCCAAGGCACTTGCCGATTCGTTAGACAGATGTATTGATCCACAAGATGAATATTTCAATAGTTTGGTGCGTATTATGTCCACCAGATGTATGATGGCTGCAGAGTATTTCCCCAGTGGAACCTATGGGTACCCTGAGTTCAAGCATTATGGTTTAGCCGTTGACATTTACACTCATTTCACTTCTCCTATTAGAAGATACTGTGATGTTGTTGCACACAGACAATTGGCAGGAGCGATTGGATACGAGAACTTAGACTTGATTCACAGAGATAAGACTAAGATGGAGATGATTGTGCGGAATATCAATAGACGTCATAGAAACGCACAATTTGCAGGCCGTGCAAGTATCGAATATTATGTTGGGCAAGTGATGAGGAATAACGAAGCAAAGCACGAAGGATATGTGATCCAGTGTTTCAACAACGGTATAGTTGTTTTGGTTCCTAAGTTTGGTGTTGAAGGTTTAATCCACTTGGAAACTATGGGTGACGTTAACTCAGCTGTTTTTGATGATGAAAAGTTCGAGTTACTGTTCAAAGATACCAAGGGCGCTAAGAGAACCATTGCTGTTTTCGATAAGGTTGAGGTTGATGTGAGGTCTGTGAAGGATGAAGTGAGTGGTAAACGTAAGGCCCAACTTCACTTGAGATAGAAGATTGATAAATACAGTGGAGTAAGTTTATATGTGCATTAGTAGAGATTAATAAATAAATCATTAAATTTAGTTGCATTAAGTTTTTAAATGTAGTTTGGATGATATATAGTTTGTTCCAAACATTTTTAGTTTAAATATTGGAGATTATGAGATGTATTCTACCAACTGCTTGATGTTGATGACGTGAAGGTTGTGTTTCTTTGAGAACTCTACGCAGTCATCTAATCTCAGCATTAATCCGTCTTCGTCTCTTACCATTTCACAGATTATAGCAGCAGGTTGTAAGCCTGTCAATTCACAAAGTTGTACTCCAGCCTCGGTATGACCTCTTCTAGCTTTCAATAAGCCAGGGACAGCTCTCAAGGGCAACAAGTGACCAGGCTTGATGAAGTCATCACCAGTCAGAGTTGGTGAAGCCAAACCTCTTGCCGTTAAAGCACGATCATGGGCCGAAATACCCGTGGTTGTGCCGTTCTTGAAATCACAAGTAACAGTATAAGCAGTGCCATGTCTATCAGTTTGGTTTGCCAACATCGGATGTAAACCTAAGCTATCAGCACGTTCAGTCAGTAAAGGCGCACAAACATAACCTGAAGAATGACGGACCAAAAAGGCCATCTTCTCTTGAGTACATAACTCGGCTGCAATGATCAAATCACCTTCATTTTCACGGTCCTCGTCGTCCATAACAACGAGAAACTCGCCGCGTTTAAAAGCTTCTAATGCCTCTGGTATTGGGGTGAATGGTGACATAATACTTTAATAAAACCACGGATAAAAGTAGGGGGAAGTACGCTTCAATTGTGGAGGTTATATGTGCTTTTTTTTGGCCCTAAATTTTTCAGTGTGATGTAAATTTCAACATGACTAAACTATTATAATGTTAGTACTAGAACGGGAATGCATGTTTTATCAGCAGGTTAACGTTACTTCACATGATGTCATCAAGGATGAGTAATTGGTTAAAAATATAACGTAAATTATATGATTAGATATACGAGTGTTTGTAAGAGTTTTCGAGAATCATCTATCCAGAGGTGTGATTATGTATGACTAAGATTGAGTTTAGTTTAGTTGAGTGGAGCTGAGTTCGATTTCCTGTGATTTCTACAAGTATTTAATTATAATATGCGAGGAAGTAAGTGGTTGTAGTGAATTAAGCTGAAGGATGAGTGGAGTGTTGAATTATATTATTGATTTTAATTAAAGCCGAAGTACACCTAAATAGGATTGTTTATTGTTACGTTAAATGATGTCTCAACGGTGTTGAATTCCGTATTGCATTCATTAGTACTGACATATTCTATTTCAAGAGTGTCACATGATTTGAAATTTTATAAGCATTTTCTGATTCCAGATTATATTGAAGATTAGCAATAGAATATTGGATTCAATGACAAGTATAGTAAGAGACCCTAGTGGATTCAGTACATCACTCGCAGTTAATAAAGGAACCGATGAGTTTTTTTTCCATAAGCTTGAATTGGGAGATAAGATCATTGTCAATGTACACATCAACAGTATAATAGATACTACATATTCTATTCCTATAAGTACCAGAGCTACTGTGAATTTTGACAACCAAGTGAGAGCAGAGTATGATAGTGAAGAAGAGGAAACTCCAGATAAACTGGTAGAACCACAGTTGATTGTGGGGAACCACAGCAACATCAAGGCATCTATAGTAGCTGGAGAAATTGGAAAAGTGCTAAGCACATTTGGAGAGCCAAAGGATGTAATATTATCAATTGGAACTCGTTGGTTTGGAAAACCAAATGAAGTAGGTGATGACGATTTCGAAAAACTTATGTTCGTCCTAGAGAATGTTAAGAAGGTGCTTTAAATTAGAAAGACATTGAGAATAAGTTATTGGAAGTCAACCAATCCATTCTTATAGAAAAGGGAGAATTTCATAGATTGAATGTCTTAGAAGAATTTAGCTTGACACAGCAACTTCAAGATTCAGAAGATTATATACATAACATTCACCCTGGAACTCGAAAGTCAAATACTGTTTTGCAACTACATTTCACATTTAAATACACCTTTAATTTCTAGTATTAGTACATTTAATCACAATATATTATTCATTTAAAGGTATTCTAGTGTAATTGGATCACTCTAATTAAAATTATTTCTCCTTTGGCTTAGCAGGAACCAATCTCTCCTTCTGTCCATAAACCAATTGATGAGGAGTCATGAACTTCTCCACAGTTTCGTCATTGACCTTGCCTCTTCTTTCCTGGTAGTCACTAACAAACTTTTGCAAAAGCTCAATACATTCCTTCTTCATTTCACCTGATAAAAGCTCACCAGATTTGTAAGTGTCATGCAAGTGTTTCAATTTCTCATCGTCATTAGAGAAGAAAGAGATGTACTGGTAGGCAACATCCACCTCTGGTACACCACCGAGTTTTCTGTGCTCCTCAACGGTCATTCTACCACCACTGAATGCGTGTTTGTTGATCTTGTTTTTGATCTGGTTAGGGGTGTCACCCATGAAGATGGATGTGTTGACATCACTGGCGGACATCTTGGTCAGAGCACCTTGTAATGCAGGGAAGAACTTGGCATGAATCAATGCTGGCTTACCGAACTTCAACTTTTCTGCAACATCTCTACAAACTCTAAAGTATGGGTCTTGGTCAATGGCACAAGGAATCAAGCATGGAGTCTTTGGAGGCAATCCCAATACGTCAGGGAACGATGAAGGGAAGGCAGAAGCAATTTGGATACTTGCAAAGTGCACCTTTCCAATACAGTCGTGGTCTTGGAAACCAAATACTGCTCTAGCAGTGGAGGTGGTAATTTGTCTCGAGGTTCTAACAACATTCTCGTAGAAGGCACCTCCCATGTACTTCAAGTCAGAGAAGATAAATGTGTTTTCAGGGTTGAAACCAACGGCGATGATATCCTTAGCGTTTTCAACTGCGAAATGCTTGACATCTTCAATAGTCAATTTAGGCTTAAACAAGAACTTCTCATCATCGGTCAATTCAATAACCAATGGAGCATCGAAAACATCTTGCAACCACTTTGTAAAGACGAAAGGTACCATGTGACCCAAATGCATGGAGTCAGATGAAGGTCCTCTACCAGTATACAAAAAGAAAGGCTTACCTTGTTCGTACAAATCTAAGATCTTGGAGAAGTCTCTTTCTGAGAAGAAGACACCTCTCTTTAAGAAAGGATGAGGTTCATGTCCAGTTACTCTTGTGAATCTCTCCAATGTTTCATTATTGACAGCTCTAGTACCAAATTGTTGAATTAACTTATCGTAATCAATTCCAACAGCCTTTCCGTCAACAATTGCACCTTCAACTTCCCAAGGTGTAATCTTTTGATCACCTGAAGTGGCAGCAGGCTTTGGAGACTCAGATGGCTTGATATCCAACTTGTCGACGTTTTTCTCTATTCCAGTAGACATTGTAGGGGTGAATAATCGGTGTCGATCGATAACACTGTTTATGAGTCAAAAAGTTTGATACTTGAAAAAAGTGAAGATGTTTTGCGTATGGATTGGTAATACAATTTTGAATAGAAAGCAAGCTGAGGTGATGGTAAGTTGGAGAGGGATACAGGCACAAGTAGAGGAGGTGTGTAGGGTATTACAATCTATTGAATTGGATTGAAATAGTCTTTTTTTTTATTGGAAGTCAATAACGGAGCAAACCTTCGTCGGTATTCTAACCTCTCATTAGCATTCTTTAACAATAAATGCTCATACAAAACTAGTATTTTAAACGACAAATCAAGATTGACATCAAGACTCTCTTCGCTCTCATATATTATACATACTTCTACATTCTACTCACCTTAATATAGTCTCATATCCGCACTTCATTTCAATGATGAGCAAAGAATCGACAAAAATATAAGGCAGGGGATTTCTGTAACTTTTTACTTTATTAACTAAGACCTCTCTACCTAAAAGTGCAACTTTTGGAAGAACCACTTGTTCTTACCAGCTTGGTGCTTTTCTTCCAAAGCCTTCTTGATGACCTTTCTGGCTTCGACCTTTTGGGAGGCCTCAGTCAAAGACTCAGTGGTGACAGCAGACTTGAAAGACTCAACGTCAAACGAGTATCTGGTTGGCATGATGTGGTTGTAGTTGACCAACTTGACGAATGGCTTCAACTTAGTTCTGCTAGAAATCTTCTTTTCAGACATGTTCTTGTTGACCTTCAATGGGGCGGATTCAATACCAACGACAATGGCGTGTGGGAATTGGTGAGCCTTGGTACCCTCATCGTATGGCTTGACAATCACAACCTTCTTACCAGCGTGACGACCTCTGACAATAACAGCTACACTTTGTTAGTATTTCTTCTTCTTCTTTTGGGTTCATGCATTGATCAATCACACGATCGTATACAAGTAGATACGTAACCATTCACTTGATACTATGCAAAATACACTCGCTGCTTGGCTTAATGCCTCGCTACCTCACAGCTAAATCTCTTGGATACATACCAACTTTACCGGACTTGATGAACTTAGCCATTTTTGATGTGTTGATGATTAAGAAAAGACTACAAGTATTGAAAATTTTTATCTACTTTTGTTTGAGGGGGAAAAACGAAAATTTTTAAATCACAAAACTGTATGTCCTCCACAGTAAATGCCATCGCAGGTTGACGCTACCAAATGAAAATTGAAAAAGAGGGTGAAAAATTAGGGCCGGGAGCCCTAAATTGGGTAAATCTTCTACTTAGATCATGTGATTGACGAGTGCTTTTACTATGGTGATTTGAGTATGTGGTGTGTAGAGGTATAGTTATTGTGAGAGGAGACAGATGATCTTCTTTATTCTATTGTATCTACTTGAAAATAGACGAGTGGTGTTGTTATATTTTTGAAATATTGGACTTGAGTTCTGTTCTGTTCTTTAATCATATATATATTTGTGGTATGGTTTGATTGTATTTGTTCTTTTGTGGTGATCAACTTAGTATGGTGTATGTTATTGTTAATAAGTTATCAGAGTATGGATGGCCAATTTCACTTTACTTATCTTATTTTGTTCATCATTTAATAGATTCTTCTGTTATTCATTTCCATTCATCTACTCCACATCTACTACATCTTAGTAACAAGTACTTGCTTTCTCACTTCCTTACATTCCACGTTATATTTTAATTCTCTCCATACTATTTTGCAATTTGCACTTTTCGCAGCCATAACCATTTACAAGCATTCTGATAGGTATTCTGTAGAACCAAGGTGGATGATAAGTACTGGCTGTACTATATCCTTTATATTTACCATTACTAAACGAATGAAAAATACGAAGAACTTAAAGAAGTGTACTTGGACTATAGTTTAAATGTTTATAGCATCTTTCTATTCTCATTCATAGATTAAAAGAATGCATTAACAACCTAAATTGAGACTTGAAAGTATCTCGTCCCTGTTCAAAAGAGAATACAAAAGTGTACACTCCTATTCTTCAGTCTACTTCTACACCACAATCATACATCACTTCCATACTTCACTATTTGTGAAGTTAACTGTATTCTATAAAAAACTACTTCTTTCTCAGACTCCTTGCCAACAACTTCGAATTCTTAGATGTGACCCCATTGCTTCCACTTCCGCTCACCTTCACAGGCAACAATGGAAGTTTATTTTCCTTTGTAAAACTTGACCGTCTATTGTTCGTCACAGCCGTGTGCTGGCCATGTTGAACCGCTAATAAAGCTGCATGCAATGTTCCGTTTATACCATCACTCGTTGTCGACGCTAATCCCGTCAGCATGTTAACATGCCCTGATCCATGCAGTGAACTACTCTGTGGAATCAGAGGCGGCGGGGGCTTACGTCTCGTATTCGAACGCACTTTGAATTTTGCCGCCATCATTGATTGGCCACCTGTGGCTGGTTCCTTGGGCGATTGCGTGTACGAGGGTTCTCTAGGAGATGTGTATACGGGAGTACTCTTTTCTCGTGGCGAGGATTGTGCAGAACTGCTTCTATGTGGTGTAGGAGGTGAAGGTCTTCTTTCCACCGGCTTCACGAAAGAAGGAGCTTCGGCGAGCTTGCCTGACGCAGGCCGCTGTGTTGATGCTGCAGGTACTGAAGTAGAAGAGTCAATCCCAGTCAAATCGAATTTCAATCTCTCCAATTGGTTTAACTTGGATTTGGCTAACGCCTCAGTCCATAACGAAACCTCATATTTCTCTGCTTCAAAAACAAACGATGTCTGCAGCGATTCAATCGCAAATATCCCGGTGGTTGGTAACACCTTCTGGAATTTAGAGTTGCTACCAACCAATTCCTTAAATTGGATGAATGGGTAACTGAGCTTGATCTCACTTGTCAACCTGTAAGACAGTTCATCTTCCTTTTCACTACGTACGAAAATGAGTGCTCTGCCATGAGTTGTAACAATCATGGTACACGGCTTTTGCTTATCCAAGGGGTGTTTCTGCTTGGTTTCCTCAGGAGTCTCGTTTGAAGTAGCAGGCTTGCCGTTAGTTGACAATCTAAACTTCTTCAAAATAGAACGGTGTCTAGTAGTTCCACTACTATTACCAGTTGAACTTGAAGATGGAGGTACTGAAGAAGAAACAGGTGTTTCATCACCTCCTTCGTAGTCAGTGATTGCTTCCTCTTCATGTTCACTCTTTTCTACTCCTTCAGAATTAACAGTAGAACCACGCAACCCAGATGAAGATCCGTTAACAACCTGTGACAAAAGGGAACTACGCGAAGAATTTCCATTGTTCGCAGTAGTCCCATTAGTACCATACTGTTGCAACTTGGCTGCCAATCCCAATGGTGAGTTATACAATAGTCCCTTGTTCTTCTTCTCAA
This sequence comes from Kodamaea kaohsiungensis (nom. inval.), assembly GCA_030558205.1. NCBI lineage: Eukaryota > Fungi > Ascomycota > Pichiomycetes > Serinales > Debaryomycetaceae > Kodamaea > Kodamaea kaohsiungensis (nom. inval.). The sequence continues at coordinate 169,190 of JAJMRZ010000012.1, read as the reverse complement.
ATACCTCAGTTAATTCACGATGTGCGTAGACTGCACCTATTCTAATGACACGTTCATCAGGGTGGCTCAAGTAAGTAGACCAGGCAAGCTCCAAGGTGGAAATAGGGGTGACTTCAATTATTTTAGGTTTAATCACCAGTGGCTTCTTCTTAGGCATCGATGGTCTGGAAAACGACCTAGTGTTGATTGTAGGACGCAAAATATTGGTACCAGGAATGTAATCGGCAGGGTTTTTTGTTATTGAGCTCTTTGATCTAGATGAAGGGTTGGGTGTTGGTGTTCCTCCAGTTCCGCTGCTTGGTTCGTCTACTTCTTCCAGTGTATCGTTTGCAGTTTTGAGTACAAAAGCTGCTACACTTGCAGCACTTACATTTGCTACTGGGTTTGCAGACGGTGGGTTTGCTGCAGACGGCTGTGGCTTTGGTGATGGGCTCAGTTTCCTTGCAACAATCTTCTTTGGAGGTGCAGGTACGGCAACCTTCAGTTCGGGCATCTTCATCATTGATTTGGCACTCATTTTATAAGGTCCCAATTCTGGAGGTTCAGTTTCCCATATCAGGTTATGATTATCGAAATCAACCAGTTGGAAAAAGAAATGGCGTTTGATGGCAGGGATCTTGAGTCTTTTGTTAGGTTGTAATACCAACAATTGTTTGATCAAATCACGAACAACAGTTGGAAACCCAGCACTGAATGCGTATTGTACTTTTGAGATTTTTTGGAAAGTGAGGTATTCATTTGTTGCTTGGAAAGGTGGTTTCCCTGCAATCATTTGGTATATTATACAACCAAATGCCCATACATCACTTGGTTTTCCGCAGTATTTGTGTTCCAATAATTCCGGTGAAACGTACTCAGCAGTTCCTACAAATGATTTAGCCCTGACATCAGGTGGGTATGTTTCCTCAGTGTCTTCTTCTTTTCTGTACTTCTTTTCCAAGAGACGAGCAGTACCAAAGTCTGTGATTTGGATGCGGTACTTATCGTCAAGCAAGATGTTTTCAGGTTTGATATCACGGTGGATCACACCGTTATCGTGCATATATTTAATTGCGTCCAATATCTGGGCACCAAAATGTCTGACACAGTCTTCGCTTAAAGTTCCGTATTTTTTGATGAGTGAGAGGAGCTCTCCGTGCAGTGCGTAGCTCAATACAAAGTAAAGAGATTCTTCGTCTTGGAAGGTGAAGTAGAGGGAAATGATTCCCATTCCTCCGGATAACCGATTCAATGCATTCTTTTCGATATTAACATACCGTACTTTTTTCTCTTTAGTGATGTGACGTTTGTTCAAGATTTTAACGGCGTACAGGATCAGGGTGTGTTTGTCTTTGCCAAGCACAACTGTTGAGTATGCTCCTTCTCCCAAAGTTCTTCCTAATTTGAAGTCGCCTACTCCTCTGCGTACCACGCGGGTTGTTTCTCCTACAGTGATGGTAGCCAGTGCTGCGCCCTTCTTTCTCCATTCTCTTTCCTTGGCTCTTGCGGCTTCCGGTAATACCAATTCATCTCCACTACTATCGTCGTCGTTGTTATTTGCAACCTCGACTTCAGCAACATCGTCAACTTCAATGACTTCGTCATCATCTTCAACTAATTTGTTGAGTGCTGGTGTTTTGGAAAGGTCTAATTCGGAATTGGAGTAGATGTTTGAGTTTGAGTTGGAATTGGAGTTACTTCTATAACTATCTGATTCATCATACGTTGTATCTACCAAAACATTCATCAGGGAATTTGTTATTCCCGAAGTTTTATTAAGCCCAAAGTCAAATGAACTGTTGTTAGATACATCCAGCTGCATGATCCCAAGACCCAGTCCCAGACCAACAGTCAATCCTCCCAGATGTAAACTCAGTTCTCCACCATTCATCATCTCTCTATTCTTCTTCTGTAAATGATAACGATAAATAGGAGGCGGAGGAACTCTATTCTCTTCCGAATCTAATGTCTCAACACTGCCACTGCGATCATTATAATTATTATAAATACTATCCAATTCATTAGCCAAATCTGCAAATTGAGTCGGACTCTGCTCTCCACCATGTCCTCCTATATGATCCCCAACATGTGTCATGATGGATAGGGCCTCTTTTTTTTTTTGACTACTTGGTCCTTCTTTTTCGTAAATTTCACTCAGCAAATATCCTAATTTGCTATTGGTGTTTGTAGTTGCTAAATTTGACCACACAGAGAGATCAAACTAAAAAAAAACAAAATGCTTGGAGGGGGAGCCAGATAAAAAGGGATCCAGTTGTTAAATAGGATCAAGTTCTATAAGTATCTAGTAAGGAATGTTAGCTGTTAATTGTAAAGCGTCAATGGGTTAGGATTAATGATATAAGAAGAAAAAAAAGGTTACAAGTAGTAAACTTGTCTCTTTAATCTCTCTCTATTTATCGGACGGGGTAAGGGGTGGATTATTGTGGGTACTGTATATAATCCTTGTAATAATGTGAGTGTGTCACGTGCACTATCTAAAGAAAATAGGAGGGAGAGAGAGTGAGTTGTAAGAGAGAATCTTTTGATAAGTTAGATAATATAGTATGGAATGGCTTTCCCACTCGAGACCAATAGGTTAATAACCAATTTACGAGCTCTGTATGTGGCTATAGCAGATGATGATGGGTATTCTGCAGGGATAATACGACCTATTGGAGAGTACCCATGGAGTATTGGTAAAGATAAAGTGATTGGGTCAATACCTGATTCACCGCCAATTACATTTCAAATAGCTAGACATGTTCAAAATTCAATGAAACAGAAACAACCAATTAAAAGGAGACATGTGGGGAAAGTCCAAAGAAGACCTGTGGCTCAACCGCAACATCCGCCACTTCCTGAACCACAAGAACAAAGCTCTACCCCAACTGAAATACCTTTCGGAAATATTTCAAGATCGTCACAAGAAAGTTTAAAGAATGAAATTAGTGGTTCCACCACCACCACAACTACAACAACAACTACTACTACTACACAAGACAATGGACATGACAACAGCAGCACCAGTAGTAGTAGTAGTAGTAGCAACAGCAGCAGCACCCGCAACAACAACAATAGCAAAAACTCTAAAAGTTCCGGAGGATTCGGACTTTCGTACTCAAAAACTATTCGAGCAAAGAGATTAACGCTGAACTTCCGGTTCTTCTCTAAAACAAATGACTCTGACTCGGATTCAGATGGATCTATTAAAACCTTATCCCCAAATAAGAATTTACACTTAATTGACGAAAATGAAGAAGGGATAGATAATAGTGACACTTCTGGACAAGGCGAAATTACTGATGAAGAAGTCCCAGCAGAAGATGAAACTGAAATTGAGAAATCCCTGGGTACGAAAAATAGTCAATACGTACATCCAGCAGATACAAGTGACGTTGTTACTATAGATAGTGATTTTGGAGTTCCTGTAAATGCAAATGGGCAAGTTGTTCTCAATTATCAAGACCAAGAAGAAGAAGCTGAAGAAGAATACGAAGAAGAATATGATGATGATTATAAGAGTGATTTTCTTGAAGATAACACTGATGATGACATTGACTTGGATGACGCGTCGTCAGTAGACTCTGCATTCACAGACATCGAAACTGACTCTATCTTGGATCTGTCAATAATATTAGACTCTTATGAAGATTCAAACTTAAGCAGCTACTTTGAACCTGAAGGTATTCAAAATGGTAGCTTCAAAGTGGAAAAGAAGCGTAGAAAGAAACGTTTGAATTATTTCGATAGTGTCCCCAAGAACCTGCAACTGCAATCACAACAACAATCACAGCAACAGTCGCAACTGCAAAACAAACAACAATCTCAACAAAGCAAAAGAAACCCTTTCAACCCACGGAAAGTATCACTTTCGTTTGAAAAAGTTCAAATTGTCCCTGGATCTACAAAATCAGTTTCTTCACTCTCGCTGATGATTGAACTGAAATTCAAATCCAACAATGCGAACCCATTGTTGTTCTATCAATTTGTAGACCCCAAGTTTAGCGACTCGAAGGTTCAAATAAACTTATTCGTTCCTCCAAACAACAAACCGACATTGAAAGATTTCGCAGTGAACAATAGCGTTCCAGTTATTGACTTTATTGGGTACCTTTTATTGGAACTCACCAGTTCTTCAAAACTTGAGGTTGAAATTGACCTGTTGTACAACCCCAATCATTGGCGTATAGAATTGGTTGATGAGGATGGTGAAAATTATGGACCTTTTGGAATATTGGATAGGTCAAGAATGCTTAGCTCCTACAATGATCCGCATGACTTGGCATTGTGCCATGTAACAAATGTAGCTGAAAGAATTAAAAATGAGAGTCAAACTCCGTTACCAATGGAGTATAAACTGAGCATGTTAGCATACACAAGAAAACGTGACAGTTTCATGACTCCAAAACCTACAAATGGTGCAGAATCTCCTGGCAAAATAAAGATTTCTATCAGAATTGGCAAGCCAGATTCATCTCCAATAACCTATTATGCTCCGAAAATATTCACCATAGGGCAGTTATTGCGTGATTTCTGTACTCTGCAAGGTTTACAAACTTCAAGATATCGCTTCAAAGAGTTCAATGACTTTGCAGACAGTAAGAACCAGATCTTGAAAGAAACTGATAAGATTTCTGAATTGAAGGGAACACTTGTATTGGTAGCTGAGAATGCTAGAAATAGTTTAATATTCTCGCTGCTTGTGAACCTGGAGATTAATGAAAATATCACCCCAGCAGAGTCTACCTTCGGAGTTACTCCAGAGCGTAAGAATTTGGAGGATAAGTTTTTGGCTTTAGCATTGGAGAAACCGAAGGATGAGCCATCTGCGTTGGTTAACGTTAACGGGGGTAGAGGTGTTGCAAACAATATTCTTGCTCAGAAGAGAGAAAAGAAGAATGACCAATTCTTGGATGATATCATGACAGGTAAGAACCCCCTGCTTCCAGCTAACATCAATACCATTTACTTCAAGTGGAAAGTTTTTCGTAAGAAGACTACAATTTTGAACAAGATTGAAAAATCGTTAGTTTTGGATGGTGACTATATACATTTAACTCCACCAGATGACAACGTTTTCAAAACGAATCCTAACGACTCTCCAGAGGCTAACCTGAGTGTCGCACATCACCATCATTTGTATCAGTACAATTACAACAATTACTACAAGGAACTGATGATGAAAACATCTTCATTCCATATAACTCAGATTACTAAGTTGAAGCAGTATAAAAACTCCAAGAACCCCAACCACTTCAAAATAGTCATTCTGAAACTGGCCGCGCAGGCCGCTAACTCTAAAGAACCAATTAAGAAAAAGTACGACTTGGAAGCTGTAAATGAAAAAGAATGCCAGGAAATTATAGATAAACTTAAATGGGTATTACAATTATACTCCATTTCGGGAATGAACAACTGAATATTGTGAGAATATTTTTATAGACATGAGTATATATTGATTTTGGGAATACAGATCCTTTGAAAGGATTAATATATATAGGAAACAGTATGTAAGGAGAGTTGTTAGAGAGAAACAGGAGTGTAAGTAGATGAAGTATCCATTAAGAAATGGAATTAATATACCAAGTAGAATCCTTTTATACATTCACGGCTGATGTGTATATGAATTGGTCTATTTTTCATCTATGGTTCAATCTTAGATCCAATCTGTTCTTTTAAGTTGTTACTTTCAAAAAAATTTGCAGCCAAAATAAAAGTTGATATAATGAAGATACTTTTGCAAAGGTTGAAGATTTAACATGGAATGGAATGAAACGGTTTCTTGTAGAAGATAAAGATGTTGCAGTGAGTAGATGTTGAGTTAAGTTTGTAATTTCTAAAGAATACCAGTGGATTTTAATTTCTTTGTACTAATATGGAGACGACTCATAAATCAACACTTACACTTACATTGATTATTTTCCAAAAGTATTATATAGATAATGTACTAAGATGAGCTAACTAAAAGATATCCCAGATCTCTTGTATCAAATTTTACGATATAAAGTTGGAAAGTTTTTCATCATGGTAACTCCTCCAACGTTTTGCTGAAGAATATCAATAAAGAATATAAATAATACAGACAACAGGGAATGTCATTACATTTGAACTCTTTTCCATCATTACCAATTGACATTAACATAATATAGCGATGGTTTCATTATTCGTCCCTTTTTAAAACTGTTAACACATGACAATTAATCCTGATCCTTACCTCTCTCTGTCCGTGGAATGTCTGTATAATCACAAGAAAATCATAATTAAGAAAGGGCAAAATATAAATTATTGGTATTTTTGCTAGTTACGTTCTTTCAATCTCCTTGATAAGTTTCTCATTGATGTCAACCCATTCCTGAAACAGATCACTATCAAGCCATAACTCACGCAGTTCTGAGTTTTCACTCTTTATACTTAGTTTCATCTTAAGTAGTAAGAAATCCCTTAACAGAACTACTTGATCCTTGTTTATACGAAATGTCTTATTCTTGAGTGAACCTTTCCACGCGTCTTTATTCTTCTTAGCAAACTCTTCAACTTCAACAGCCACGCTCTTATGAATTCCTAGTTTAGAAGTAATGTCAAGTCCACGTTCAATAACTAACATTACTACAGCTATTGCATTAATTGCAACTGTTTCAAAATCATCCATAAACATCTCCTCTAGTGGAAGACTAGACTCATGATTAGTTTCAAATTGCTGAAGTTCATTCTCCACTAAATCAATAGGCTTGTCTGACGTTCTGACAAGATACCAAAAGTCCAAAATGTGATCGTTTTCAAATATCCCAGCTCCCCAATATCCCATTTGTTAAGGTTTATATTACTAAACTCCTTATCGTGGAGTTGAGGATGAAATGAAATGCGAATTTAAATGTACCAGGTTATGAAAATACCAAACGTGCATCATGCATGAAACCTATGTCAATGTGGAATGAGGACTCTTAAAACTATGAACGCCCTTCATCCCTTCTGTTCCGTGATCATTTCATATACATCTCTGTTCCCCATATTCTGAATTCTTCTCGTAGTGATATCTATTCTTATTCTAAACATCTAGTTGATTCAAACTTGTTAATTCCACCCCCAACTTTTTAGATACAATAACATCGAACTAAGCGGAGATGATGACCTTTTCTTAACTTTAAAGTTCCTGAACTTATTTCTTGTCCTTTTGTAATAAACGTCTTGGCAGCATTGTCTTGCGCTTTGATTTGGTCGAAGTTTCCTATATAACTAAATCAAATGACAATTTGCAACGATCCTGTAGTAGTTAAGATATCTCGACTCTTAAGTCATGTTTGAATTATTTAGAGAAACGTAATGCAATGGTCATAGTGAACCTTATTTAAACTCATCTTCGTTAACTTCTGTACAATCTGATCTCATCTTCTCTTGACGTTTATCTCGTTAATATTTAACTCAAAAACCCCAGATAATTTATGGGCTCTTAATCTGAAACATATTAATGATCCAAATATGAGATGAGATTATGATAAAATCGAGCATGGCACTTTCACTGAATTGGAATGCTTTGAATAAAAAGTTAAGCAAAGGAAAGGTTCTGAAACCTATAGTTAAGTCAAAGAAGAAGTCATATCCAAAGTCTACTACTTCCACTTGTTCAGGCAAAGGTAAAACGAAAGTTATTAATGATAATTCGAAGTTTACCAAACCAATTAAAGGTTCCTACTTTGAACTGATCTTATGGAATTGTGAGGATATCTCAGAGTCATTATTACAAACTTATAACATCAGCACAGCCAATCAAGTATCGGAAGCTGAATCAATTAGAAGAAGCCACCCAGGGAAGTTCTTAGCTATGGACTGTGAGTTTGTCGGAGTAGGTCCTAATGGGTCTCGTTCAGCATTAGCTAGAGTATCTGTGGTGAATTTTTATGGTCATATCGTTTACGATACTTATGTTAAACCTCGAGATCGTGTTACTGATTGGCGAACTTGGGTATCTGGAATCGAGCCAAAGCATATGTATGGAGCAGTTACCTTTGAAGAAGCCCAGAAAGAAGTTGGAATCCTTTTAAAGGGGAAAGTAATACTAGTTGGGCATTCTATCCACAATGACTTGAAGGTTCTCGAAATATCACACCCTAGATCAAGAATACGTGATACCTCAACTTTACCTGTCTTTAAACCATTATCAGGCGGGCGTTCTATAGGTTTAAAGACCCTTGTACACCATTATACAAGGAGATTAGACTTCCAATCAAAAGCTCATAATTCAGTTGAAGATGCTCAAGCAACAATGCTTATTTATCGTACTTTCAAAGCAGAGTTTGAAAAGAATGCATTAATAGCTCCTTATCGTTCTCCAACATAACAATGAGATTACTTCTCAAGGTTTACTGCATTATTAAAACAATCTACACTTTTTAAAAAAACCATAATATATTTTCATTAATCATAATAATACATTGCATTTACATCAATAAAATCAAATCAATCTTCCAAAACATATCCTTCAACATGCTTGCAGGCACTCCTATAAGCCATCACTTGTAATATCTTGACGTTATTAGAAATCTCTTCCTTGGGGAGCTTCTCAGTTGGGTCCATTGTTTCTGCACGTATTAATATCTCGACCGAGTTATCTGTCAATACCTTCTCGATCGTATTCGAAGAATCTTTCGAAATTTCATACTTCATCACAATACCCCATATTTCAGATATTAACTCAATAAGTGTAACATTCGTAGAAATAATGAGCTCCTGTTGTATAGCTGGCTTCAAAATGTGTAACACAAGGAATGCACGCAGTGGAATCTTCCGTAACAAGTAGAGGTATACATTCAAAAACTTAACCTTGAATGTTGTGTCAGCTGAATCTGCAAGGAAGAAGTAAGAAGCTAAGATTAACGTGAGTCTTGCATAGTCTGTGTCTTGCAAGAAGTAGTCAATTACCACTCTTGGGATTTGTGACTTGGAGCCATCGTAGTAGTCGCAAGAAATGTCCATTTCAGTCATATACTCCTTAAATGATGCATCATCTATACTGAGGTATATGAACACCAAGTATGCTCCGAAATCACACAATGTAAGGTCGATCTTGTTACTATTCTGTTTCTTAGCTCCCATAACTTCACATCTGAGTTTAAAGTATTGCTTGAGATATATCAACGAAGAGTGCTTGAAATGCAGTACCTTCAATCCGCGAGTGATTACAAAGAAGATGTGCATCCCTAAGTTCTCCTTCGTTATCCTAAGACCATGTGTACGTTCAAATTCAGAAATATATGGTTCCAAGAATGGACGTTGCTTGAATGCTTCCTCCACAAAGTCGAGACCAAGTTCACTGAGCTTGTGAACAGAATTCATAAGACAGAGTACTGCTGATTGGTACAAGTTGGAGTAGTTAAGTAATCCGTAACAAAACTGTGGCCAGATCAAAACCGCATGAATCTCAGATGTATTTGACAACCCAGCAAGCATACGTGCAGTGGCAATACTAGAAGAAGTCAAGTACTCCAAATTGTAACTCTCATTCTTAGCAAGTAATTTAAGGCAGTTGCTTACTGTTGAAGCATTAATTCCATGTTTTGCCAATATACCAACCACTAAAATTGCTCTACTTTGGAACACCAGTTCGGTCAGGAATGCAACGTCAATTGCATTCAGACACCAACGCAGTCTCCAGTTAGATTTATCATCTGAAGCTCCCAAATTAGTAATGAACTCATTCAAGTAATCACACAATACTTCAAAATTCGTTGCCCTATTGTACAATTGAACAGAGTAGGTACCTGAACTAGAAATATCTCTCGTCAATCCAAATAACATCTTGGCTCTTTGATCTGTGAAATATTCAATAGTAGCATCAACGACTTCATTCTCTTGTTCAGTCAAATCTGGTTTGTGTAAAAATGACTGGATTACATTGATAAATAACTTTTGCAAGTCAGCCCCGAAATCCAAATAAACATTGTCAATGAACAATGTTGCAAGGAAGAAGATATCTGCCAAGTATAACCTGGCAAACACATACGAGTTAAAGAAAAGTGAAGCACAAATCTTTACCAAGACTTTAATTTCAAACAAGTTACTCTGTTCTGCAATAGTGGAATCATTCTTGCGTGTCTTGTTTACACATGCAATCAAACGAGAAATCACCTCACCACACACTTCAACAGAAGGGCAGATTACCAGAATAATAAACGACCAATCAGGCCCATCATTCTTGTTATCAATTGCAAAGGCAACAACTTCATCAACTAAGATCGGGATGATTCTAGGCTCTTGGAATAACTTCTTCCAGATGTAATCATTCAAAAACGCAATTTGTTCTTTGTTCACAGCTGACATTCTGCAAAATTGTCGAACCAATTCTGCAACTCTTTCTGGACCTTTATCCTCATTTTCCAAGTAAATATTTTCATAGATGTTATCCACCCATGGACTCAAATAGTTGGCACTAGCTAACTTCTTATCGTTCGACAACTTATCAATATTATCAAAGAATGCTTTGAAGAATCTATAAGACATTGATGGGAACCTCAGTGCTAAATGTTTGGAAACACTTACAACAAAATCTGTAGTATTTGCAGGGAAGGCAATGTTTTTAGCGTGGTCTGTCTTGATTCCAAAATCAATGCTGAAAAAGCTTGAAAGAGATCCAAACAAAAGCGCAGACGAAGACTTTAATTCCTCGTCATTACTAAGTAAGCCTTGGAAAACGATATTGTACAATCTTCCAAACCATGGCATAACATGTTCTCCTTCCAATTCCTTGTCAACCTCTTGATAGTTACTTTGTTTTTGCAACCTAGATGTGGTAAAGTACAAAAACCTTAATATCTCTTGTCTTTCAGGAGATCTCAATGTTACTTCAGAACCATTGGTAAGAGTAAATGTGAACTCGTCAGCATGGTCTGTAATATGAGAAATCTCGCATTTGGTAATATCGGCAACTCTATAAATGTCAACCATTGAGAAAATGTGAGACGTCAGTAATTGAGTTATTTCATCTGAGCAAACTTGTATCCACTTACGACCCATATGGAGTGATACAGGAATGTAGGTTCTGTTGTTTGGGTCAAATACTTTGACACCTTTAAACTGAACTCTTGTATCCTTTCCAATTGCAATTGTCAGAGGATCTAAACAAAGGTTGTTGATAATCTCTGGAGGTGAAAGTTGAGAATAACAGCTCACTGATACATCCTTGAAGACGGTCTTCAATACTGTCATGGTCTCAAAAATTGTTTCCGATTCTACTCTAGGAATGTTAAAGTAGTACAACAGGGAACAATTGAGGAATATTTGCCTTGGCGCATAAGTTCCAACAAGTTCCTGGTATAATTTTGCCATTTCACGAGTCATCTGAATCTCAGTAAAGTCCAATACGATGTAAAACTTATTATCCCAAACTTGACAAGATATTTCAAGCAACTTGAAAACCAAATAATGAACATCGTTATCAACTTCTTTAAGTCTTTTGAAACTAATAACTACAACTGGAGTACCGTCATGGAAAATAGACGTAGTCACCAAGTTGACATCATTTTGTTCAACATAAGCCATTGACATCTTTGTCATAAAATCATTGTATAAGTTATTGGTGTTACTGTTATCAGTATTCTTCAATGGCAGTGACAACTGGAGTTGAACTGAAGGTTTGGGCAAACCCAATACCTTTAAGATATGATCGTACTTTCTAAAGTTCAAAATCCTCTCGTTCAATTCAACTTCATTGGACACTGAATCGCTTAAAATGTACAGCGATTTGATATTAGTGTAATAGGTGTAGACAAATTTATGCAAATACTTGAGTTCTGCAAATGGTTTCGTTGAACATGTCTTGAATGGATAGGTTGTGATTTCTTCTGTTGCAATAGCTTCTAAAAACAGTGCTATTTTCAAGTTGGCTTCATTAAGTTCATCAAGTCTGTCAACTAATCCTGGCCACTTTATAAGTGCTAATGAACCATTGGCCATGTTTTGTATAATCTTGACTAACTGCATTAATGTACGTCTCACCTTTGGGTTAGTAACTTCGATATTGAAGAACGCTTCTGGTGATACGATAGCTGGGCAGATGAAACGCAAGAATAAAAAGGATCCAACAGCAACCAATGCGGCATCTTCAAATTTCAACTTCACGCTGTTGTATATTTGAGCACTGATGAATTTGAACAGGAGTGGGATTTCAGATGTGGACTTGCTAATGAGGTCAACTAACTTATTCAAATAAGTCAAATATAAAACACCATCCTGGTTGTTTGTTTCATTGACACGTTCAACTTCGACAACTACTTGCTCCTCAACAAGTTCCATAATGAATGGCTTGAGAGTCGAATCAAGGTATTCTTTTCCATAATCACTTGCAAAATTCAGAAGCAATTTGGTTAATGTTGAATTACGACGGAGCATGTCAGTAGACCTGGTGATTTTACTTATTTCATGGTTCATGAGCAGCGCAAAGAGCTTGTCTAATTTTTGCGTGTATCCATATATTCCAAATAGCGACGATGCAAGTAAGTTGTGTTCTGTCAGTGTTGCAGCATCGATGATTGATCCTGCTATTGGGAAAGATGTACTAACAGCAATATCGGTCAATTCATCCACGAGCTTCTCTGGAAATTCGTCCTTTCTATTCTTAACATCACGCACGCTCAACATATTTGAAAACACATTGATGAATAAAGATCTAATCTTTTTGTTTTCATGGTAACCCAAAAGTAAAACAAATTGCATTCCAATATCATTGTCATATTGTAAAATATTGGACATACACCTCAATACATTGTCAATAATCTGGTTGGTTTTGTTCCTCAGCTTCAGTGTGAAGCTACTGCTAGTGAATCGTTGTATAATCTTGTAGAAAAGCAGAAAGTAGCTGCCAAATGCCATATCCTTGTACTTTTTCATTTCAGCATCCTTTGTACCATCTGGAACCTCCAATTTCAATTCATCAAGTTGAATTGAAAGAGTTTTGGAGGCTTGAGCAGCAAGATCAACATTCAAATATGAAAGTTCTTGGTCTCTAGATGATCTAATAGATGACTTTGAAGATGAAGTTACATCATCGTTAAGATTGTTGTCATAAAAAACAGCCTGTTCAAGCCATTCGCATACTGATTTCGCTAAGAAATTACGCATTCTGTAAGACCCGCTAACGGCAAGTCTTTCCTTGTCAGATTCAATCACTTCCAAAAGCTTGCAGAAACGTAATTTGAGACGCAACATATCGATAGCATTTTCTGTTTGGTTGACATATTTTATGAGTGCGAGAGCAACTTGTGGTATCTGTGATACTAAGATTACAGCTCCATCATGCTTTGCACCAAACATTCCAGTGACTATCAGTAACACCTGTTCTACAGTCATGGTACTGTCTTCAATAGACTCGATCTTCTTCTCTGAAATTGTAGAAATCAAGTTTGTTAATTTGGCTGAGATCAATGAGTACACCGCTGGGTGAGACTCGTTCAGAAGTGAATCTTTAATAACAACTCTTATTACCAATATTGGTGACGCAAGTAAGTTAATACACTTGTCAAAAAACTCTGAAATCAAAATAGGAGCTCTACTTCTCAATTCAGAGTCATCGGCTGCAAACTTTTCAGAAAAGAAGCATCCTGACGTTGATACTAAAAATCCAGTATAATGTCTAAAGATGAGATTTTCATCGTTCAAGGATTTTATTTCCAACATTGCGGACCATCTGGAGTAGATAATAAGCCAAATTTGAAAGAGTGACTTGGTTGGGTGAGCAACACGTAAAATGTTTCTAAACTTTTTGTGGAGGGATACAAATCCTGTGAATACAGATGCATCATTAAGAACCCGTTCAAAAGAGGAACTCAAGTTTTCTTCCACATCATTCTGCTTGTCACGATACATTTGGTTGTTGCAATACCATTTCATGGTAGCTTTAGCAGTATTGTAGAACTGGATATCGTGCGTACAAAGTGACAAAAGAAGCACTTTTTCAATAGCCTGTGAAGCTTCTTTTCCAAAGTCAATATATTTCAGAGCTCTTGGATCATTCAATAAGCTATTTGCTTGGAGAATGTCTTGGAACTGGTCCCTCGATTGCAAAAAGTTTTTAACTAAAATGAAACATGCCTTGAAATGTGAGTTTGTGAGAGACAAGTGCAAGCAAGTTTCGCAGATAGATTGTATTATGAGATTCGAAACTGTGTAATTCGAAAAGGTTGACAATGTTGTGTATGCAGTGGCAACTAAAGTGTCTGCGTCAACCAACGTAATTGCCAAGTCGCAGGCTGCGTGAAATAGTTCATGATTCTTCTTATTGATTGGTTTGCTTTTGAAAGCAAATCTAATTGGAATGGCAATTTCCTGTGTAAATTGAACAAGAGCACTTATATTTGTATCGTACAGTTTGGTCTCGAGGTTCAGTTCCTTCATGAGATTCACGTCATTGAAATAAAACTCTGGAGCTGAGATAAAGATTCTGAAAGTGTCTGCCAACAAACTTTCTGCATATGTAGCCAATTCCAATCTCTTTTGTTCGGATGCCAGAGGATCATCGAGTTCTATCAAGTAATGGTCTATTCCTGTTTTCTGAAGGAGGCTAAGTTGTTCTGTGCCAGCCAACAGTGTCAGGTCACTCCAATGATCTGAGTAAATGGATGCTATCAGTGAGTCTGTTGCTAGTGGGTTTGCTATACTTTGGAGGTATTGTTCGTACAGTCGCAATATTTTAACCAGGCCAAATATAAGTGATTTGAGTGGGATCGACAATTTCTTGATCAAAATATGGAATGCTTCTTTACCAGTTGCAGATTCGCTTAAAGATTTAATAACTTTTACAACCAGTTTGATTTCTTTTATGTTGTCTCGGCTCTCGTGGAACTTTTGGCATATGACGTCCACGTATTTCGACTGGTCTATCATGAGGGCAGCTGTATAAAAGTTGATGTAGATGAGGTTGAATCTTTTATTCATGCCCGGGTCGTTCGAAAAGTGGTTGCTCGCTACCCCGTATCTGACCAAGCTGGCGAATGTTGAGTCCAAATATCGCCTCAGGAATTTCAGGATTATGTGATCTTCGTGGCCAGAGTGTATGAGTCTTGCTCCCAAGTGGAAGAGTTTGATGAGTGCGTCATATGATTCCATGCTTGCACCTCTTTCTGAGTCTTTTAAGATGTAGTGGAGGTACTTGCCACCTTTAGAGGTGACCGATTTGCTCGAGCTATTTTCTTTGAGTACGTCCAAGAAGTCATCCAAGCATAACATGACGATCCAGCTGAGGACAAAGGTTGAGCAATTGTTGTTTAGTATTGAGTTATCAAAAGCTTCGCTCGCCATAACGAATAATTCTTTACATTTAGCTTGAAATTCTGGGTCTTCGTGGCTGATGATTGTGTTGTAGTCCGAAGGTCGTGAGAACGACTGGTCTTGTATCAGCAGAGTTGCGAAGATGAGGAAAGCTCTTTTCCAGGTGTTCAGTTTGAGGTAGGTGATTGCGTTCAAGTAGTATTGAGCGTTTCTGCGAGCGTTTTCTTCTACGTAGAACATGTACTTGAGCAAAGGAGTATACTTTTTGAGGGCTTCTGTTGAGGCCAGTAATCCTGGGGCAAAGTATGAGAATAGGCGATCGTGTAAGAAGTCCAGGTAATCGGATGGGCAAGCCAGGGCTATGTATCTGATGACGAAGCCCGTGTGTTCATCTATTTCATCCAAGTAGCGGACAAAGTCTTCTTCTTCTTCTGAGTTTGTTGTTGTTTTAGTTACGTAAGATGCATGTGAGGATGAGTGGTTTGATGAGCTTGATGATTGGATGTGGCTTGATGTATTGTTTGTGTTGCTAGTCAGCAGTACTACTGAGTGTAGGTTTGCAAAGTGGCCGGAGCTGACTAAATCCAAGACTCTTCTTACGATTCTGGGGGATAATAAGTCCACGTATACTTCGATCAACTGTAAGAATACCAGAGTGTTCATCGGTTCTGGTTTATCAAAGTAGTGGAATTGCAGGTAGTTTGCAATAAAGTCAGTATTTGAGGAGCTTGTACCTGGGCCACGAAAGGTGCCTCTATTCCATACCAGTTTCAATACTCTTGAGAGTAACTTGCATACGATAAGGGTCAGAGCTACCAGTTGCTCGTCTCTATCATGGAGGTGGGGAGTGATCGCCTCGGCATTGATGATCTTCAAAACATTGGTAAAGCCAAGCAAGATATAAGGAAGTGTTGATGGAAGATTATGACGATGCTGACAGATAATCTTAGTAGTTAGTACAAACTGAGGGTCAAGTTCAACCTCTTCAATAGTTCTGCCCGTACGGATTGGCAAAAGCAGAAGGATCCTTCGAGATAAAATATCTATAAACTCAATAAGAGTACCGTCGCCGTCCAGGGCGCGGTCAGTTGTAGTGGTAGCAACCTCCATTCAGAAACACTCGATGGAGATAGGGGGAAGTAAGAAGGGGGATCGACTGGTAAAATACGAAGCGTTTAATTGAAGACCTTTTGCTTACACACAAAATTTGTTTTCTCGAGTGGGAAAAATTTAGTGAGAATACTGAGTGGAGGAGGGAGGAGGAGAAAAAAAAGTTTGTGAGGTTTGAGATGCTGGGGGGGGAGAGAGAGAGGGAAGAGGAGGAGAAGGAGGAGCAGAAGGGGAAGAAGAGACCAATGCACGTTGGAATGAGAGAAGGTATAGTATGGAATATCGGAAGTATGAAGTGAATGAGAGATGGAAGTATGAGTTTAGGTGAGCGTGGAGGGGGAGGAGGGGTGGGGGGTTAGCGATAGAAACGGCAGGTGCGGTTTGAAAGGAGAATCCTAAAAGGATATGAAATGGGGTTATTTTAGGTGAAGAATGACAAAAATGCCCATTCTTGATTGCAAGTAGATTTATGCAATGTTCAAGTTTATATATGATCAAGTACACAATGGAGAAATGTGACGACTATGATAAGCGTACAGCACCCTACGCATTTTGTAATGAATACATAATTGATTAGTCAGACCTCTCATCGGCTCTCATCGCAGTCTCATTGAATCTATCGATACATCTACATTCAGAGTTTAATAATAATATAGAATAATCAAAAGATTCGGCAGCATAGCAATTTCACTCGGAAATAGAAAACATAAAAAACGGTCATAGAATCGAACGCAATCGAGATTCAAACCGTTGAAACTTACTTGGCGCCTCTTTTTTTTGTGGCGTAGAGAATGGGTGTTGGGTGAGGATCGCGTTTTCGTGGTGATCATTTTGAATGTTGATGTGATGTCAACATCATCATCATCATGAAATAACTTTGGTTTTGTATTGCATTGTCTTGTTGTTGTTGTTTTGTTGTTGTTGTTTTTATTGATTATATTTTTCATTGGCTTCTCTAGCATAATCCCTAATGTCATCTATCCTTTCTCTTTCATCTGTGGATGCTAATCTCCACTTCCCCCGTGTAACTGTGACGACCCTGCCGATAAAAGAAATTTCAAGCAGTTACTGCTTGATTAGTATACTTTAGCGAGAACGTCTGTTTTCGGTTTCTCTTACGTTTGTAACATGGACTTTAGATACGAAGCTTATCTTTCAATTTCAACGTGGCGTAGTTGGAACGAGCTTGGTTTTTGAGTGAATTGCTTGGGGGGTGACATGAAGTACAAAAACTTGATCCTTTTTAATTGAATGTCAAGGAGTGGGGTGGGTTATTTACAATCGAATGTTAATGTTATATGCTAAACGAATTGTTTTAAACTGGTCTAACGTTAAGAACTTGTTTGTATTGTTTGTATTGTTTGTACTTTAGTTCTCGGCTTGGTTTGTGATTTCGGTTGGGGGGGGAAAGGAGGAGGAGGAGGAGTAGGAGCAGGAGGTTGGTTTGTGATTGTGAGACTTTTGAGATTTGTGAGATTTATTTGATAGTCATTCAGAGTATTTGAGGCAGTGGGTGGTGGGTTGTGGTGTTATGGGTGTGGGTGTTTTCTGGGTGTTTAGTGGGTGTTTAGTGGTGATTGGTGGTGTTGTTGCATTAGATGCTTTTTGGTGTAATTGAATGTTGGTGAATGTCATTGGGTGATACTGGATATAGTGGAATGATATTCATTAGTCAACTACTCTTCATTTCTATACGATTCGATTGAACCACCTTCTAATATACTCATTTTATCAATTGTACTTGAATCTTAATCGTTTAGATTATATAATCTATTAATCAACTCGATCATCTTCTCTCTCTATGTGTTCAAAGAGAAGAATTCTATGAGGTGAAATTGATGGGAGCAAAAAAAAAAAAAGAAGGGGGCATACTGGGAATTGAACCCAGGGCCTCTCGCATACTTGAAAATACAATGAAGTATTAACCCAAAGCGAGAATCATACCACTAGACCACACGCCCTTTTCTGTAATTGTTACATGGCACCAGGATACAACCGTGCAATAGCCCAGTGAAGTCATGTGAGCTAACATGGACCTCACTCAGTAGTAACTATTACCCCATGGCATGTCATCATAATCCATTCTTGAGTTAACATGTAATGCTGCACAATACTTCCAACCATCTTTTGAATCGATAATAGTAGCTTCTATACTCGTTGCGAGTGCTAGTTGTGAATCAGAACTAACAATAGGAAAATATGAAGAAATCCGTAAAGTAAAAAGTTGGTTTTAAAATTAGTATGGCTACCAACGACATAGTAATGCAAGCGCAGAATATTGGCAAAAATGGGCTAATAAGTGAGGAATTAGAATATGGTTTAGATAAAAGAGCACGTTGGACAGAAGTCTCAGCTGATAAAAACACAGCAGTAGTACTCACAATAGCACTAGCATGGATAGGTGTGTTTGTGGTTTTGGGAGGTACGGGACCGATGGTGATCGCTGCGATATTCTCAGCAGCAGCTGTCATACTGTCAACATACGCAGCGCATAGGTCAGCAAAGAGTGACAGGGGTGATAGGCCACCTTCATACTTGGAAATATTAAATAAAACTACGGGACAGTTGATACCAAATAGGACCAATGGTTAATTTAAGGAAAGGAGATGTGACAAACAAGCGTGATGTAAGCATATTCATTTTGGGGAATAAAACGATTGCGTTACTAACCCAAAGCGAGAATCATACCACTAGACCACACACTCTTTTCTGTTAATTTTGTTACATAACGTCAAGATACTTCCGTGCTAAGTTACACGTAAGGACATGTGACCTAACATGTACATCATATAGAAAGGATTCCTGCGAACCTTCCTATGTTCGATTTATTTAGTATATCAGTCTAGGAAAACCCAGCAAATTATGTTTAAGAATTAGTTTTAGTTTAGAAGAATAAAAGACATTAGTTAAGAAAACTAAGTGAGCTAAGCTCACCGAAGACCTCTAACAATCAACCCGAATACCTCTTATAGGAATAAGAGGCCCCGCTATACAACAAATTTCTTGTTCCTAGAATGAAATTACCATCTTGAATTAGTTTTGTTAATTCCGTTTATACCGTTTATAAACTATTTGCAAATAATACTTGCTATAACTTCTCTTAGTTTATTACACTTTATAATTTACAATATCTTTAACAAATATTCTAAATTTGATCAACTATTTCTCAAAAGTTGTTTATATTTTCATTTTATCATGTTGAGTGTACACCCTTGGTTTGAGAAATCGTGGGGTACTATGTACACCAGATATGGTGTTGTTAAGAGAATCTTTCCTTTAATCAATCTGATAATACATTTACATTTTATTCATGTCTTAATTTGCAGCCGTAATATTAGTACAATAGGCAAAATCAGTGTGTACATCTCTAAAGAACAGAAGAATAGAGAAAAGTAGATTAAGTTTCAAGTCTTAATACCCTTAAATACAACTTCTAATGTAAAAATGAAACACTTCTTCATTTCGAACTCAACCAAAGTGTCAACTCCGTTTCAAACCACTCTCAATTAATTCAACTGTCTCATGGGTGCAAAAAAAAAAAATCTCAATTACGCTGTCAACTTATCCAATTTACACTAGCTAGCTTTTACGAAAGGGATATACAAATATCCATTAAAATCAGGTAATCCAATCTTCTCGCCCTCTCTATTCAATTTCTCAACCTCTATGAAGTTTGCTAGTATCATTTCATATCATTTTCACTCTCCTTTATTCATATCCAGAGAACCTTAAACTCTCGCCAAGTAAAGATATCCCTTCACCATTCTCCCTACAAATCACCCTTACAATTAACCACTTACACCCACACCCTACTCTACAATACACTTAATACTCATCCCATCCTAACATATCTCATCTACTGCTTTCCATCCCATCTCTCAACTCCACCTAACACTAATCACTAACCTACCACGATCATTATCTCCACTACTCTAATCTGCATCCCTTCCCATTCATTACAATTTCACCCCCTCAAACAGAAACACTTCCTAGACATACAAGAAGATACCCCTCTAACAACTTACCCCACGTCATCAACCTACATTGTTTAGCGTTTCGTGACTTTTGACATGCTCACCAACCTGTTGTGGAGTAATCAATTTTTGTGTTGATGAATCTCTTTTCCAGTACTTTGAAGGCGAATACGTATAATTTGAATTTGAATCACTCTACAAATGGTACAAGAATCTCATGAACAAGGTGTAGGTGATTTACATTCTCAGGTTACTTCTACTAAGACCAGAAGTCATACAAATGATAGGCATGACAGTGACTTGTCTTCTGATGAGAATTTTGTTTCTGGAGTCAGCGGTTCAGACGGTGGCGTAGTAAGTGAATCTGAAGAAGATTTGGATCCAAGTGTTCAAGAAACTGTTGATGATGATGATGATGATGACGAGGACGAGGAAGATGATTCTTTACTTAGATTATCCCAACAGGCGCGCAATAGAAACTCAAATAGATTCTTTGACTCTCGATCATCTGACGTTAGCTTTGAAAATGATGATAACCATAATGATCATGATGGCGAAGATGAAGGCGAAGCAGATCATGATGATGGTGAAGTTGACGAAGATGATGATGAAGATGATGATGATGAAATGGGTGATGTAGATATTGATCCCAGCCATTACTTGAGACAAATCCTACAAGCTGGAGTAAGAAGGCGAAGAGATGCTGAAAGAGGAGGAGTCGATGATGAAGATGATGATGACGACGATAATGATGATGAAGAAGATGATGATGAGGTAGAAGTTGGAGGAAATACTTCTGGATTTGACTCAGAAGACCCTCGTGCTGAATTGCTTAGAGCTATTGGTGCCTTAGGTAATACACATGGCGCAAGTGGTGCATTACCTGGGAACGCTGCTGCCTTCTTCAACTTTATGAGCAATGGATCTGGTATTCTTTTCGGTGGTGCTAATGATAACCGTGGAAGCGGCGAAATTAATGCACTCTTAAGAAACTTGAATCAACGTGAAGACCCTTTCATTATAATGGAATCATTAAACGAACTTTCTGAACGTTTGCTAATGATGAACGCAGTGGCTGCTGAAAGAGCTATCCCTGCAGGCTCATTGGCAAAGAGTTTATGTTCACTCATGGAAGACCCTAGCTTAGCAGACGACTTGGAACTCCAGCTCGTTGCTTGCAGATGTCTCTACAATTTCATGGAAGTCAACTTGGATTTCATTCATGATGTCATGGAAAACAACGCAGTTGAGATCTTAGGTAACAAATTGATGGAAGTGAGTTATATTGACTTAACTGAACAAGCCTTACAAGCGTTGGAAATGATCTCGCGTGACCCTTCAACACACTCACAAATCATCGCAAACCCTGGTCTCAGCGCTGTATTACAGTACTTGGACTTTTTAACCATTCACGCACAACGTAAATGTTTCATTATTGTTTCCAATGCATGCAACAACATTTCTGTAACCAACTTTAACATGGTCCAGAAAATCTTTGAAAACATTTCTGAAGTTGTTCGCAACCACAATGATACTGTCATCGTTGAAAATGCCTGGATGGCCATCGCCCGCATAATCACTAGCTTCAAATTGAAGCCAGAGTTATTGGATGAATTGTTCATGAACAGAAACTCACTCCTCAAAGAACTCACCCAAACCGTGTTGCTCAGCTGCGACAAGTCACAAAGCTCCGAATCAAATAAAGTAACATTAAACTACAGCTCTTGTCTCAGCTTGTTGAAATCGCTCATAGTATTAGCTTCAGTAAGTATTGAAGCTTCCAGAGTACTCTTAACAGAATGCAACATTGGTCAAGTCATCGTTCAGTCATTAACGAAATTCTCTAAAAGCAAGACAAATGAATTGTCAATAGAAGCATTAATGGCTGCTCCCAAAGAATTCTTATCTCAATTCCTCAGCTTCATCGGCTACTTATTACCCATCTCATACACTTCTGCCGATACCCCTTTCTTGCGCCTGGAACATACTGAATTTCCTGAGAGAGAAGCTATCAACGAATTAAGAAGAGAATTATGCAAAAACTTCTTGCCTGAGGATTACTGGAATTTTGTAAACAGCATCTGGACTCTATTAATCAATAGTTTCCAAGCAACGATGGATTTTGATATCCGCCGTAAAGTCTTCATTTTGGTATTCCGTATTGTATCGTTTGCTGAATCAGAGGATGAATTGAAGAAGATCAATGATTTCTCTTCAATCGCTAATGTTTTGGCCTCGGTAACGAATCAAAATGTTGAACGCATAGTACATGAATTTTCTAAGGTCTCAAAGAATGAACCTTTTGATACTGAAATGTTAGAAAGTGGCGATGAGCAGGAAGAAGAAACTAAAGAGGCAGAGATTAACGAAGATAATGTTCACCAAGAAAACGAAGAAGGATCTGAGGAAGAAGATGTGATTCTGGAATATTCCCAAGAAGAAAGTGAAGATGAAGAAGTCTCAAACAATCCAATCACTAGAAGAAATGGAACCCAAAACTTGCATTCAGTCATATTACTTTTAAGTTCACTTTTAATTTCCAAGATGTTAATTAAGAAAGCTCCACAAACCTTTATTCAAAACTTGGAAAGAGAAGGTTTCCTTAACGACACACATTCTATCTTAAAAGCTATAGAAGGTAAACTTGATACAGTCGAAATAGAATCAAAACAAAACAAACCTAATCGTTTTCTGGGAAGTTTCACTGGTAAGTATGTGGATACAGAATTTACAAATGATTACTCATATTCTTTGACCAGCAACAAGGTTTATACTCAAATTTTAAACTCTGCTTCTGAGATTGAAAGTATCTTCAATGAATCCAAGAGTACTGAACAAGTATCTAACACCGAGCATGTTAAACTTATAAACGAGATTAATAACATCTTAACTAGTAACCAAGTTAAAGACTTTGACTTTGATTCTTGGTCTTCGGTATGGAACAATTTCAAAGTGATTATCTCTTCAAATGAGCTCTCTAGCTTTGAGTTGATTTCCTCAAAGTTGATTGAAAACTTATCATTCATATTCACATCAGAAAGTAATGATTTTAGATATGAATGCAATGATTGTTATAAAGCCTTCATTAAAGTATTTTTCATGGATGGAGATAATACGATCGTTACTTTGATTGGAAAGTTACATGAAGCTTTGACTAGATCTGAAGCTTTTGAAATCGTTTCATCTGGAATTGGTTCGTCTAATGGTGCATCTAGTCAACATGAATATGCACAAACAGCTATAATGGCCAAGCAAGTTAAGCTTCGCTTGAATGTTGAAGATGCAGATTTACCTGCATTCAGAGAAATGAATTTCACCTCTGATATGTGGAGTATGGTGCTTTCTGTACACGCAATAGCTACATTCAAATCTGTCGATACATTCTTGAGACAAAAGCTTCGTTTCATGGAGGATTTGAAAAATGCAGTTTCAGGTAAAACGAACCTTCCTACCTCCAAAGAACATGAAGAAGAAGAAAAGCTGGATTTGAATGTAGAATTCTTACTCAATGGTGAGGTAATCCCTAACGAAACCACAATATATGGAGCTGTTTATCGTTCCTTACAAACTCAACCTGATGAAACTATTGATCCTACTAGAATTTGGGCTGAAATTCATAATGTTACATACAGGGCTGTAGATCAGCCATCATCCCCAACGAGTGTGAAAACATTATCTCCATTGTCATCTAACGAGAATGAACTGGATATATACAATCCTGTAACTTTGCATACCCTTAAGTTACTTAAGGTTCTCTTTGAAATGAGCTCATTTGTCAGAGATAACATTGGAAGTAACAGGATTGTTCCTGAATCGATGTTTATGAATTGGAAATTAACAGTCAAGTTAAACCGTCAATTAGAAGAACCATTAATTGTGGCAAGTGGTACCTTGCCAGGCTGGTGTATACACACTGCAAAACACTTTCCGTTTATTTATCCATTAGGTACGAGGCTCTTTTTCTTACAGTCTACGTCTTTTGGTTATTCTAGATTGATTCACCATTGGCAGATCCGTACAAACCAAGCTGAAGAAGACAACAATTCAAACCACAATTCGCATTTGAACCAACACAGACCACAGTTGGGAAGACAAACGAGACATAAGGTTAGAATCTCAAGGAAAATGATTTTGCAGAGTGCAATCAAAGTCCTTGGACTCTATGGCTCAACTCCTGGTATTTTAGAAATTGAATACTATGATGAAGTTGGTACTGGATTAGGACCAACATTAGAATTCTATGCTACAGTTTCGAAAGAATTTGCAAAACGGAAATTAAGATTATGGAGAGATTCGGAAGGTAACCATGACTATAACAACACTGATAGTTATGTTTCTTGTGAGACAGGGTTGTTTCCTCAGCCATTAGATGAACAACAGATTGCGAGTGAGAATGGACGTAAGGTATTGAATTTCTTCTCTTCATTGGGTAAGTTTATCGCCCGTTCATTACTCGATTCGAGAATCATTGATTTCAATTTTAATTCAGTATTCTTGAAATTAGTCCAATGCTTCAATGAAAATGGAGACAATCAAGCCAATGATTTGAAGAAAATGGCCAACATTGCAAGTTTGCGTCTTGTAGACCCTAAGCTTGCTGATTCTATTGAGCATTTGCTTCAGTATGTTAAAAAGTTTTCAGAAGTCGAAGAACTGGAACACGATTCAATCATTGTTGATGGAGCCACTATTAGCGATTTGTCTATTTATTTTGAGTTACCAGGGTATCCAGAATATGAGTTGATCCCTAATGGTGGTGATACCCAAGTTGTGGCCTCAAACTTAGAAGCATACATAAATAAGGTATTGGAAGCTAGTTTATACACTGGAGTTAAGCATCAGACCAAAGCTTTAATGGATGGTTTCTCTAAGGTTTTCCCTATCAACTCACTTGTTTTGTTTTCACCACAAGAACTAGTTGAATTATTTGGAAATTCAAAAGAAGACTGGTCAGTTGATACATTAACCAGTGCAATTCACGCTAACCATGGTTTCACAAATGACTCAGAAGCCATTAAACTGCTCATTAAAATCTTGGTCAACTTCTCAGTTGAAGAAAAGAGAACCTTCTTACAATTTCTAACTGGGTCGCCTAAATTACCGATTGGTGGATTCAAGTCTTTAAGACCTGAATTAACTGTTGTTAGAAAACACCCTGAAGTTGGTAATACTGCAGACGACTATTTACCTAGTGTCATGACTTGTGCTAACTACCTCAAATTACCTGAGTACTCCTCAGAAGAAATGATGAAGAAGAGGATTCTACAAGCCATTAATGAAGGTGCTGGGGCATTTTTGTTGTCGTAAATGAATATAAAAAAAAGTGCAAGTAAGAGTTTAGATATCCAATCTTTAGAATTAATACCAATTTTATTGTAGACCACAGAATAATAATCTTCATCAAAGAAGTAGTAAATAAAATAGAACATTAAATCTCACTTATAAATCCGTATACTCATGAAATGTCGTATGGGAACGACATCAAATGTCGATCCACGACTTAAAAATTGTAAATATTAACGAAACCAAAGTAGTTGTTGGGAGAATGTCATTAAAGTTAAACAGTATCGTCGATTCATTGGTTCATGCGGCTCCTCCGGGAGAGCTTGTTTCAGTAGGGAAAGATTTGGGTACCATTTTAGGTTCAAATGAAACTGCTAGTATCGAAAAATCGTTGGAGACTTACATCAAGGAGACAGGTGCAGTGTTCTCTTCAAAGTATCTTGTTTCACAATGGAACAAGGATCCCAATTCTTCCAAGTATGTTGATTATGCAAACAAGAAGGCATTCAACATTGATTTATCAACACAAAGTGTGATTGACGTTGAGGACTTTGACACCAGTGGAGTTGAGTTCCCAAGCTACTATGAGCAATTAGTGAGCTCTTTGAAAGAGTATGGTGACGATCACTACCCATCTAGTTATGCTCTCAGTGTAGCACCTCAGGCAAATGGTGACGTGCATATTGACATAATTGGACAAAGAATCAACCACGAGAACTTCTTCACTGGCCAATGGAAGTCAAACTACAAGATCTCAGGGAATGTCATTTCCGCTAAAATATCCTTGGACATTCACTACTACGAAGACGGGAATGTAAGGTTACACTTTGATGAAAAGATCGAACCATCGCAAATCGAAAGTAACCAACACTCGATTGTTAACTTCATCAACACTACTGAGAACAAGATTTCGTTCAAAATTGTGGACAATTTTAACGAATTGAATCAAAAGTACTTTAAGAATTTGAGAAGATTGTTACCTATAACTAGATCTAAAATCAACTGGGGTAAAGCCATTGGTAACTATAGATTAGGTTCTGATGTTGTAAACAAGACTTGAATTAGGTATTATTTAAAAATAAATAGAAATGAAATGAAATGCAAGACATCAAACACATAACGAACAGGTAAGAAGCGACCGAGAATTTTGCATACTTTGCTCTGTTCATTCAAACATCGATATTACGATAACGTAGATCATCTCAATTTATACAAGCTCCAAATCACAAAGAACCCTATTAATATAATACCAACTACTCTAGTAAGACTTGCATTCCTTTGCATTACGCTTCTTAATTCTCCACTGGTCCTTTTCACCAGGTCCATTAACAGTCCAAAGCTATCATTGAGCGAATTCAATATCAGCTGCTCTTGTTGTACTGATCCATGAATATCATTATTCACAGTGTTACGGAACTGGTGTAACGTTTGGGCGAGCTGGTCAAACCTTTGGTTGTTCTGGTTTTCTCTATTAGAGTACAAGGAATCACTCATTGCATAAGATCCCTAATTGACAAGTTCTCAGTTAGTTTAAAACTTCTAACACGTAGTTTTTAAACAAGAAAAATAAGCCTACAAAATTTGGTTGATTGCTGATTCAATAATTGAGAAGGTTGAAGTCGCGGCCAGGAGTCGAACCGAACTAAGTAATGTATGTAGGAAGCTTTCTCTATTATTCTTATACATGTGGACTTCAACAGTAACCTCTCCTGTTTAGTCTTATCTCTGTTAGAAAATCTATTACAATGTTTTATTACAGTAACTTACACTTAATATGAAAACGTACTAAATGAATCCTTTCAAATTTTTGTTAATTATTATATATTTCATAAAAAACTTGTGCAAATCTATATATTAATCCTCAAGAGCCTAGTTATTTCAAAAATAAGAACTTATTAAACTATATGGAAGAATAAACGTGAACTGTTAAGCTCGCAAATTTCACCAGCCACTAGCAATAAATATCACGGATATCAAGAAGGAACTAAAAGTATCTACTTTGATGATGGCTAACTTTTACTATTCTGAATAAGTCATCTATTCAGTTATGCGCATGCAATTAGATACCATTAACAGCCGGAAAGTGGTTGATATTCAGAAACTGAGAATTTGGGTTCTGAGACTGTTGTTGGGGTTGCCCAGTAAACTGCTGTTGTACGTTTTGGGAGTTACCGAAGCCTGAACTTGTTGGTTGCAGCTGTAATTGCTCATAGGTTGAGCCCCGGGTTTGGTAAGATGGATAGTTGGGGTGCGCATAATTTGATTGAGGATGAGATTGCGGTTGAGATTGAGATTGGTTAGTATAGTTTGGTAGTGCTTGGTTTGACGATGGAGAGAAAGTCTGTGAATATGCTTGGGATTGATTTGGACCTGGGGATGGGTAAGGAAGATTGTTATCGTACAGGTTTTGACGGCCTTGACTTCTTTGAGCAATCAGCTGATCCATAAGCTCATTATAAGCTTTGATCTCTGAGTTCAATTGACTGTTAAGTACCATCAATTCTTCTTTCCTCACGCTGTACTTGTCGATGAATTTGCCTAGTTGTGGTCTCAAGGGAATGATATCATTGTAGAGCAGTGTGATTTCATCTTCATTTAAGTTGTCAATGTTGTCTGAGCTCAAAAGCAGTAACAATTTGTCGACCTTCTTCAGGTCCTGGTGGAGCATTTTATCTTCCCCAGCTAATTCTCTTGCGATTTCTTGTGGAGTTTGGCTTACAATTGGGGTTACGTAGTTCAATGGGAAAATACCTGTAGTTCCATTTGATAATGACCCCTTCCACCAATCTCTGTAAACCGATTCAATTACTGTAATGACGTCTCCCTTTCTGAATGACAATTCATCTGGTTCGTATGAGACAAGATCATACAATGCACGGACCTTGGAAACTGTGGCGATGGTTTGCTCTGCAGTCTTTTGTTGTACCAACTCGGCTCTCTCCTTCTGCTTTTGCTCTTGAGTCTGTTGTTGCTGAGCCTGTGGCTGTGGGGCAGAAACATCTGGAAGTGGCTTAGAGTTGAGATATGATAAATTCTTGGTTCTTTCATATTCTTGCAAAGATACGTTCAACACTCTTTGCAATTCTTCTTCCTCCTTCTTTTTGTCAAATTCTGAGATCTGTTTCTTAGATGGTTTATCAGGACCTGCTTCTACTTTCTTGTAGTATTGACTGTATTCTGACTTCACTTGTTTGTATGCATCTGTCATAGGTTTCAAGGAAGGATCCCCCTTGAATGCTTCGTGCAATTGGCCAATGACTTCTACAATACGTATTTTGACTGTCTTGTGCAACTTCCTATCATTCAATCTCTTAATCACTGAATCTTTTAAGAACAGTTTCGAAGCGATCTCTTGTTTCATCCTAGATCCACAATTCTCTGCTAGCGCAACGAGAAGTGAAAGTGTACGCAATACAACATTAGCATCATTAGATGTTAATTTAGTACTAATGATCTTGATTGCAGGCTTGGTTGCCTCTTCAGGCTCAGAAGAAATCTTGTCACAAACATCAAGAATAAGTTCCCAATTATCAGTAGTTAATGCAGCATCTGTAGCCTTGTTAATTAGTACCTCAATAGACATCTTGTTTAAAAATTGATCAATCTATCCTTTATTAAATTAATTGGTGGCAATGTAATCTAAATTTTATGACCGCTAAGCATGTGACTTTAACCCTCGTGATAAATCATGTGACTCAATCATCTTTGTGATCACAACACTCGCGAAGTTGACACAAGAAAAAAAAGAGAAGACGCCAAAACGCCAAAAAAGGATCCGTCGCAAATCCAGTAATTACAAATGAGGTCGAATAGGGGTAAGTTGATTCAAAGTCATTGTTTAAGTAATCACTCCTATTTCAAAGCATAGACTGCGAACCCCAAAAGGTACAACATAGGGGTTATGCTTTTTCAAATCACATTAGTAAGAAGTTCTACGCTTACACTAAAATTCACCTAGCATTGGCATTCTATAATAACTCCACAAAATCCGATTGCTTTTTTGTTATTTTGATTTTTTGACTTTTTTTCTTTCAATAGTCGCGGCTTCAACATCACTTTCTTTAAACAAGTTATCCTTTCTTTAGTAGAATACCATGTCAAAAGATAAGAAGGGAGCACTTGCTCCACCTCATGTTGTCAGTGGTCTTCCAATTGACGCTGGAATTGCGCTGTTGAATGTTCCAAGTAATCCGAACGGTCCAGGAAGTGGGCACTCATCGAAGACTACACATGCTCTGGGTTTACAAGCCAAAGCTGATAGCAGTGAAACTGTTACTCGTCGTCGTGGTTCTTCGGTTGGTAATATCAATGTAGGAGATACATCTCCTGCCTTGTCTACCATGCCTACTTCGAGATTGCTGAGGAGGAGATCGGAATCGAGAATCTTTGAGTTGAATAAGGAGACTCAATCTGATGCTGCTATTGTTAAGAAAATCCTTATTGGTTTTAATGAGTTATCTTACAGACAGACTTGGATTAAACCTTTTCTTATTTTACTGGCTGCTGTTTCAACTTACTGGCTTTCGGATCCTTCCTCGAAAACTCATGAATACTTGAAAGCTATGATCATTCCATCGTACCACATCGAAGGAACTAATCAGTATGGTAAAGGTGTCAATGATTTCTACTTTGTTGGTTTCTACGCCTTATTCTTCACATTCTTGAGAGAATTCTTGATGTGCTGTGTCTTAAGACCTCTCGCAAACAAAATCGGTATTTCAAAGAGAGACAGATTTATGGAACAAACTTACTCGATGTTCTATTACGGGATTGCTGGTCCCCTTGGTTTGTACATCATGAAGGGTTTACCAATGTGGTTCTTTGAAACTACCCCAATGTATGCTACCTACCCTCACTTTACTCACGATTTATTCTTCAAATCTTACTACTTGGGCCAAGCCGCTTTCTGGGTACAACAGTCCGTAGTATTGGTATTGCAATTGGAGAAGCCTCGTAAGGATTTCAAAGAGTTGGTATTACATCACATTATCACCATTGCTCTTATTTGGTGTTCGTACCGTTTCCACTTTACTTGGATGGGTCTTTTGGTTTTCGTTACCATGGATGTCTCTGACTTCTTTTTGGCTACCTCTAAAACATTGAACTATTTGGACTCTTCCTTTACTACTGTGTTCTTCGTTATTTTTGTCTCTGTCTGGGTGTACCTTAGACACTACCTCAACTTGAAGATCTTGTGGTCTGTTCTTACTGAGTTCAAGACTGTGGGAGAATGGGAATTGAACTGGGACACCCAACAGTACAAGTGCTACATTTCGCAGCCAATCGTTTTTGGTTTGATTGGTGCTTTGCAAATCGTCAATGCATACTGGTTGTACTTGATCTGCCGTATCTTATGGAGATACGTCGTGGTTGGTAACGAGGTCCATGATGACAGAAGTGACGATGAAGACGAGTCGAGCGAAGAAGAAACAAACCAAGAAAAGAAGTAGAAGAATACTTTCAACTCTTATAATCTTACTCCTTAATAATAATAATACATCCAATCTATTATTCGGAGCATTAGGTATCCTCTTAAATAATATATCTAGAATAAACAATCTTTCAAGACTAAAACAAAGTTTAACGTGAAGGAACGATCTGCATCGAGGTACTCATCACAAATAACCGTTACATGTGAAAGCCCTAAAAAATACCCCAAGGTACCAGATCCGAATTGCCTGCTCCCCAAAAGAGATAGAGTAGATAACAAAAAGTGGAGATTGTAAGCCTCCTTTACATGTTTGTTAGTAAGTGCCTTAATTTTGTCCGATTTTTGGCCTAACATGAAACAATTTTGATGAATCTAAAAAAAAATAGCCAACCATGACGATTGGGATCACTACTGAAGAGTTGATTAGGTTTCATCAAAAGAACTACTCAGACCATATACGACTGGATATATATAGATATGTTGATAGAAATCCTGATAAATTGACTAATGCAATTGTATTGGAAGTATTGTCTAAGAAAACTAGCATGAAGACTAACACACAAGGAATCGATTTAAGTCAATTGGAATTAGATACTGAAACCCTTGAAGGTTTACTACAGACAAATAAACAACACATACTTCGAGATCATACAGTTCAAAATTACATTGATTCCCAAAGACTACATAAGGTCAACTTTCTTAAAGAAATACAAGATAAGGGTATTAAACTAAAGTCTCAATCAGATGAACCTACTCCAAAGAGAAGACATCTTGACTATTGAATTCAACTGAGGATTTCTTCACGTTTACAGATCTAGAAGTCCACTTTGATAAGCAGTCGAAAGCTTACACTTTTCTGGTTACCGGAATTGATCATAATATTCCATCCGAATTTCAATGAGCATACATCTCGTTTGAGATGAGTATTCAGCATTAACATAAAGAGATAATCACATTATTTAAGTTAGGTTATTATTTATATTTAACAAATAAACTACTATGTACAGAGTATTTGATGCTTGCTTAGCTATGTTGAAGAATTAACCAATTTTACAGTTGAATCAACCGAGGCTGATTTGTATGCCTCCACCTTGCTCAATCTTTCATTCAATCCTTCTTCAGCGGCTTTCGATAAGATACCGGCGATTAAACCAGTAGCTCTAACCGAGTCATCGTTAGATGGGATTGGGTAGTTTAACAAACTAGGTTCCATGTCAGTATCACACAAACCGATAGTTGGGACTCTCAGCATCAAACATTCGTTGATACATGTTCTGTTATCGACTGGGTTCAATAAAACAATCAAGTCTGGCTTGACAAGCAGCAGGTCATCCAACTGGCGACCTGTTGATGTGTTCAGCATGTCGAGCTCAACTTTACTGTTTTCTCCATTAATTTGTTTTGTCACTTCCACATAGTTTGTGATCATACCAGGAATCCATCTTTTAGATACGTAGTACCCTTTACTTCTAGAAGCTGCTTCCTGAAGTATACGGTGATGCTCCCAATTCTTCGATGTTCCGACAAATACAATAACACCACCCTTTTGTGAAACTCCCTTAATGATATTACATGCTCTCTTCAAAGCACTTATAGTCTCATTCAAGTCGATTATGTGTACCCCATCGTACTCACCATAGATGTATGGCTGTGTAGATGGTCTCCACATAGACTTTGAATGTCCAAGGTGGCACCCTGCAGCCAAAAGAGTAGAAATGGTTGTTTCTTGGATTGTGGTTGGCTTCTTCACTACATCTTTTGCTTTAAATACATTGGTAAGTTTGGAACCGGTGTTACCAGACTGACGAGAGTGAGCTAATTGTCTCAAGTACAACTCTGAGTCCGAGTATGGTCTGTGATCTGGTGTTGGAACCAAGTTTGGATATTGGTTCAAGAAGGACATTTTTGCGGTTGATCCTAACTTGACAGTTGAACTGGAATCAGCCAGAGCATTTTGGCTTTTAGATCCTGTCACCCATGGTCTGTTTACAGCATCCTTGCGTGGTAAGATCATGTTATTGAGCATAAATTGTTCCAATTCTTCGTCCAACTCTTTCACCTTATCCTCAGGTAAACCTTTCAACTCATCTTGTAACTTCTGCAATCTTGCGTTGATTAAGGTTGATGGACTTCTATTCAAAGTTGAAATCAAGTCTGCTGTCTTCAATTTCAACTCACGTAAAGCCTTATTCTTTGCACTGATTTCTTCCTCACGAGCTACAGCATCGAGAACCTGCTGAGCATGAAGTGCCTTTTGGTTAGCTGTCTCAGCTTCACTGGTAGACACATTCTCAACTTCAGAAACTGTAGAGTTAAACCTCCTTCCGGGGAGATTTCTGAACGCTAGGCGATTCTGCAATACAGCTTTCCTCAACATGGCTGTTTGGCTTAAGATTGAAATTTTTCAGTTAACCAAAAAAATTTCGAACCATAAAACATTGGTCGTGTGAATCACAATTTATTTACCCATTAACACTCAAGTTAGTTATCATCATATTCCACCCTTTCGTGGGCTTCGATGTTGGCTGTCAAGTATCTGACTACATTTGAAGAATGTTTGTATCTGATCTTAGAATCGTTATCTAAAAGTCAGCAGTTGAATTCTCGAGCAAAACTTGTAATTACAAGCACACAAGTCGACCTTCTTCACGACTTGAGCTTGGATCGATTGACCATTTCACAGATAAACTTGGTGAGTCGAATTGATATTATAGTGTTAGAAGACTTTGCGGAATTACGAGATGTTATAAATAATATATCTTCACTAGATTCTACGTTACTTATTGAATGTTTTGAGATTTTACAAAGTGGGTTTGATTACAATGCTCGCGAATTGAATAGGACATGCAATATAATGTATAAGTATAGTGAACATTTTAAAACTCCTGTTTATTTAACTGAAAAGTCTATTCTGAGACTGATCTCAAATTTAGGACTTCTGGGATCTGACGGACTGCTGGTTTCACTTCGTTTAATCTTACAGAAATGGTTTGACATACCTGATCAATAGTGTGTGAATCAAACAGAAAATTGTCAATTAATCAGTGTAGACACCTTATTACTTTGTTATCTCTTCAACATCTTCTTCATCTCCTTCTTCATCTTCAAGACCTGCGCCAGCTCCGCCAGCTTGGCCCAATTGACTGGCCAAGGCGCTTATGTCAAAGTTTCCATCGCCTCCAGCGCCACCCATCAATTGAGACAAGTCAAATCCACCTGGTCCACCTGCACCGCCTAAGCCGCCAAGGCCACCGAGACCACCAGGACCACCAGGACCTCCCATTCCACCCATTCCACCAAGGCCTCCCATTCCTCCCATTCCACCCATACCTGGAGGACCACCTGCACCACCGCCCATCATGTTAGCCATGTTAGCCATGTCGTTACCTTCTTCCTCAACTTGTTCATCTTGCTCATCTTCATCAACCCATTTGTCGAAATCAGTCTTGATGTAATGGTACTTCAACTTTTCCTTAGTCAATCTTGGCCAGAACTCTTCTTGCGCCTTCTTCTTTCTCAACACAAGGTAGATGTGGGAACCACTTTCGGTGTTCTTGTGGGACTCTTCTGGAGAAATTTCATCAAAAAAGTCAATAGTCAATTCGTACTTGCTACCGCCCTTCTTGTCAGCAGTTAACTTCAATTGAGTAGAAGTCAAGTCCAATTTGGTGTTGACTGGGTCGACAGCTTGAATAGTCAAATAAATCACATTCTTAGCTTCCTCATCAGCACTAGAACGTTGCGCCCATAAAACAGTTGGTGTAACAGTTGACATCTTTGCTATTTGTTATTAAAAATGTTTTCACAAGGTATTTATATCGTTGCAATCGAAATTGTTCACTTTTTGGAATAATTGGAGACTTTTAACTTCTCGAACATTCTTCAAAATCGGTCACGTGTGTA
This sequence comes from Kodamaea kaohsiungensis (nom. inval.), assembly GCA_030558205.1. Classification (NCBI taxonomy): domain Eukaryota; kingdom Fungi; phylum Ascomycota; class Pichiomycetes; order Serinales; family Debaryomycetaceae; genus Kodamaea; species Kodamaea kaohsiungensis (nom. inval.). The sequence continues at coordinate 134,255 of JAJMRZ010000012.1, read as the reverse complement.
ATTCTTGATCTTAGAGATTTCCTGGAAAGAGGGGTAGGATATTATAATGTTAAAAGACAAGTAGAATAAGGTACCCCCTGAATCAATTGATCTAAGTACTTTGAATTACAGTCATCCACCCCCAAGTCCTTAAGAGTGGCACAGGAAGAAGTTATTTGAATAATTGAATACACGTGATTAAGTGTGTTCATTAACCTTGGCCCTCCCCCTCCTCCCCTCCACAAACAATATGAGGAAGATATAAAGATTCTATTGATCTAATTAATTAAAAAACATATATTTATAATATCAGAATGATCTCTCGGTTACCATTAGAGATCCAGGTGAAGGTATTCCAACTATGTCTGCGCTCCAATTTAAGGTATGTTAGTTCACACTTTTACATGTTGTACAATGAGCTTTTCTATCGCAAGATCATAGAAATGTATGGTGCTTCTATAATACCTGTGTTGATCAAGGTGTTACCATGGTTGAAGCTGTACATTCGCAGTTTGGACGTATTCCGATCCAAATCAAGAATTGCTATTGCCCTGAGACTCAATTTACAAGATGAAGATGATAGCAACACTGACCCCTTAAATTCGTGCTACATAAAAGACTCATGGAGATACATTTACTCAGTTCTATTGAACAAAAGACTCTTCGCTGAGTACTCAGACTACAAAATTGATGAGCCAAGCAACTATGTGTACAACCATTACGTCGAAATCAATCGAACTTATTTATTATCATACAGCAAAGATGTATGGCTTGCTCCTGGAGAGTACAATTTAAGTATAGGATTAGTTGTTAAACATGGGAGTGGCCTTGGAACAACAAAATTCCAAGTCTCTTATTGCAATCAACAATCAATAACGAGTGCTACATTTTATCCACCAACAAATATTAATGATATCTTACCTAAACATCAGTTTTGCATGCTCAAAATTGGTGTTTTTAACATCGAGAAACAAGGTAACGACCGCCCGTTGGTAAAAGTGAAATTAGTGATGGAAGAAATTGGACTTTACTTAAAGTCAGGCTTCAGAATCTTTTTTATTGACATATCTCAGCCGTCAGTATTATTCAATGATTACGACTTGTTGTACTATACAATAAAGGAAACAGATTTCAAATACTTCATCAATTTACCACTCAAGAACTTGTATAAGGCCTTAAACCATGTCCAGAATGCAGAGGCTGAAGAATACGGAACAGGCGATCCACTGTCCCTTGATTATGATTATGACTACCGTCTACAAGGTGAGACCTACAATGATCAAACTTCGAATGACAACCTCTTGAATTATTCTGAATTCTTTTACAATAACTCAACTTACATGAAAACACTCAAGTTTCTAACCATTAATAAAAAGAAACAGTTTATCAATAGGTTTGGTGACTTTGAAATAGATCCAGAATCTGATCATAGAAATTTGACATGTTCTTACGATAGGGATGGCTTAATATGGAAAATGCCTTTACTCGGAGAATTGAATTAGTACCATGATTTTTAGCATTTAGCTTAATAATATTGAAAACCTTTATCATCTTCTAGAAGACAATTGTAATATATTGAGGTATAATAGCACTTTGAATGCATCATTTTGCAACAAACTAAAACTAAATCGCGACATTGATTATTAAATGTCGTATTATCAACCAAACAATTTTTGGTTCTTAAAAAGGGATTTTGATTAGATCAATTATACAGAATGGTCGAGGAAGACCGGGTCATTGGTGTAGGGAACAACCCCAGTACAAACCCTGAAGATGAAAATTCTTCAAATACTTCGAATTTAGGATCCGGAGACCCAGGAAGTAAACATACTATCCCAACCCAAAAAGCTGATCCAGTACCAAACACTAACAACGCTTCAGATTCCCCTAAAACCAAAGAGGCAAACTATCAGGAAGAAGTGAACAACGAGGAAGCTTACGATACCCTGAGCCTTGAAGATGGGGAAGACAATGATGAAGATCCTGGACCTGAATTCAACAACAAACGTATCATATTGCAACGTTTCACTGTATATAACTCATCAACTACCATGTACATTGTGGGAAGTAATTCAAAAGAATCGCTCTTCCGTATTCTAGAAATAGACAAGGATCCAAACAATTACAATTCATTGGAGATTATCGAAGACAAGAGTTACTTTTATACTAGAAAAGATATGGTCGAGTTACTTAATGGTTTGGATGAAAGCATTGAAGGCGGTATACACAAGATAGCTCAAGGGTTTGGATTACTAGGTTTGATAAAGTTTACCAAGGGATATTACCTTAGCATCATAACAAAATGCAGTCAGGTGGCAATTTTGGGTGGTCACTACGTTTACCATATTGATGAAACTAAATTAATCCCGCTAGACATGAATTACAAAAGACCGGAGAAATATAGCGATGAAGAGAAACTATTGTCTATTTTCAAGTACTTGGATCTTAGTAAAACGTTTTACTTCAGTTACACATATGACATTACAAACACACTTCAAAACAACTTTATAAGAAACAAAAAGCTTTCAAACGAGTATCGCAACAATACGAAAGATTATGAATTTAAAATGAAAGACAACAATAACGGTTCATTTGATCACAATGAAAGATTTGTCTGGAACAATCTTTTGTTGAAGCCTATTTTAGAAAATTCTGATATCGCAACATATGAGTGGTTTCAACCAATAATCCACGGTTTTATTGACCAAGCAAACATTTCAATTTACGGGAAGAAAATCTACATTACAATCATTGCCAGACGTTCTCATCATTTCGCTGGTGCAAGATTCTTAAAAAGAGGAGTCAACGATAAGGGAAACGTTGCAAATGAGATAGAAACAGAGCAAATTGTTTCAGATATGTTGATTTCTTCTTTTCATGATCCTAAGTACGGATTTCTAGGTAATCCTAGATATACAAGTTTTGTTCAACACAGAGGCTCAATTCCACTTTACTGGACACAAGATTTGAACAAACTCCCAAAACCTCCCATAGAAATCAATCTTTCAGATCCCTTTTATCAGAGTTCATCAATGCATTTAAATAACTTGTTCCAAAGGTACGGCCTGCCTATTATAATCTTGAATTTGATCAAAACTAAGGAAAGAACTCCTAGAGAACTGAAATTGAATACTCACTTTGAAAACTGCATAACGTATTTGAACCAGTTCTTACCTGAAACCCACAAATTGCAATATTATAGTTTCGACATGTCGAAGAATTCAAAAAAAAATTTGGATGTCATTCAGCCGTTGCAGAGCATTGCGTCGGAAGCAATTGAACAAATTGGGTTCTTTCACAATGGACATGACGCGAAGACTACAAAATTACAAAAGGGAATCATAAGAACAAATTGTATTGACTGTCTCGATAGAACAAACGCTGCACAATTTATTATCTGCAAGGAAGCTCTTATGCACCAGTTGAGGAGTTTAGGAATAATTTCAACGACAAAAACTTTGGAATATGATTCAGACTTGATAAATATTCTTACTGAGATGTTTCATGATCATGGAGATACAATCGCTGTCCAATATGGAGGATCAAATTTAGTGAATACGATGGACTCATACCGTCGAATCAATCAATGGTCTTCTCACACAAGAGACATTCTTAATAGCGTTAAGAGAATATATTCGAACTCTTTCATGGATCTGATAAGACAAGAAGCTATAAATCTTTTCCTTGGTAATTATGTTTATGATCCAAGCAAACCAAAGTTGTGGGAATTGCAGAACGATTTTAGTTTGCACAATGGGCTTCCAATTGAAAATCTCTGGAATAAAACCAGTTATATTCAATGGTATAACATAAATTACTTGTTAGACTCAAGATTTAAATTGGACGATGGCAATAGTAGTTCTGAACCAAAAGTGCATCAATGGGAAGAAAACGACAGACTTGAACCTTATCCCGACTACAATGATAATTGGTTCAACGAATGCTACGTTCCAAGAAAATATCAGTCCTTGAATGAAGTTTTCCAATTCAATATGAACTCCAATTCTAGGTACTTTCCCTCAAATATTAACAATGGACCAAACAGAAACTTTGATTATAGCCCCTTCGAAACTCGTAAACCGAAACAAGATGATCTTTACCCTATTGCTAAAACATCGCCCTCAAAAAATCAAGTTAGAGAATCCGACATCCCATTTGCGAAAAGTTTGATAAACGTTTCAATAGAAAAGTACTCAAATTATCTGACAGAAGGTTACAACAAGAATGAGAGCACTTCCAATGTTGAAAGTAAACGCTACAGTAAAGCTTCAAGTGAGGAATCAATAAATAACGACTCTTACATGATACAACCAAAAAAGTTGAAGAACTTTTTAGCAAATAAAATGGGGAAATTGGGTTATTCTAGTAATTTGAAGACATCGAATCTAGATCAAAATAAATCTGATTTCACAGATACATCAGACTCCGGTAGTTCTACAACTTTTTACGACGATTATGAATACAAAGAAAACCTTTCAGCTTACCAGCCAAGAGTTAAGGATGTCGATGAAGAGATATACAAGAACCAGTGGAATCTAGAAAGCCTAATTCACGCAGACACAGGTTCTACTGAACTCGAGAAAAATGCTATTTCTATGAAAACAAATAACCATGATTCTGATACCTACAAGTACTATTGTTCAGTTTTAACTAACAAAATTGACAATGAAACGGACGAATCATTTATTCCTAATTTACATAGCACGCAGGACTTGATTCTCTATTCTAAATACCTAGGAGTTGACGACGACAACATTTTTGATTTCAATGCTGAAGACGATTATTTTACATAGAATACCTAATAAACAACTTTGAGTTCTTTTTAAGAAGAGACGCCTTTCATTAAATGAGAACGCAAGATTACGGGTAAGAAATTGAACCGTCTTCGTCATGGACAACTATAAAACCAACCCACTCTTATATTCACTTTTAACATAGCCGAAGTGAGCTCTTGAATACTGTTCCGCATTAAACATCCAAACAATTAAGCTGCAAGTTTTTTATTATTTAGAAAACACTTTAAAGTTCAGAAAAGCTTTAAGAACGGCTGCAAAATTCTAGGTTCTCAAAAAGCATCAAAAAATCGTGGCTGTAGGCAAATCCTTCCTTTCCTACGAGTTGAGCTAGACTATCAGAATCAAAGAAACCAGAGAGAATATACTCTACGGAAAGCTTCTGAGGGTAGAGAGATACGAGATCTCGTCTTCTTTGAGGGAGTTCTCTTTCTTAAAAAGTAGTGAATGAGGTTACCAACTAGAGTGCCTAGTTTTTCCGTCGATTGAGTACGCTGACGATGTTAGCACAGCGTACCACCGAATCATAAGCAGGGACAGAAACAGTCTAGAACTTTCCTGTGTGAAGTATTTGTAAGTCCTTAATTAAAATTTAATTCGTAGTGTGCAATAGTGTGGGTTGTAGTTATCAGTCAAGCAGTTGAAGACACAGGTTGCCCTATGGCATAATAGCCGAATATTTATATCAAGTAGTCCATAGCCCCCAAATTCACCAAGAGTGGATATAAAAATTCGTAGAAGAGATATAGTTCTAAGGTAATTCGAGAATTTGGTGCAAAATATAAGATTGCTAGTCAAAATCAAGCGGCCCAGTTGTGCGAAAAGGTTCACGTTTTCCTGTTGACTTTCTTAATATTGAATATTTTTTCAAAAGTCTTGATTCCCCAGTGGTTACCTTGCCTGGTACCAAGATACAGTTCGAAACAAGAACAGAGGAAGCTATTAATAATTGATTGTCCATATAGCTGGAAAGTTATCGGCATAAATAGCTGTCAGGGGATTTTTGTAAAATTTTCGTTAATAAATAGACTTCTTTCGAATTTTCGATGCTACTTGTGTGCCTCGAAGAATTCATCAACAACAAGTCATCTACAGCAGAGGTTATTTCTATACATACCTGGACCTGTTAGCGATATATCCTTTGTTTTCCATTACTGTCTCTTCAAGCTCACTCAGATCATGTACCCTTGAATACTATCTGTAACAAGAAGTTTTAGTGTGTATTTACTATTTGAGTCCCATATACCAATATTAACCGTTGAGTTAAGAAAGATCTAAAGCGCACAGCATAACACCAATTAGCCATTTTTTTGGAGCTATTTCTTCTTGGGATAAGCAAAATTATATTCGTTTGCATGGATATTGTGAGTTTTTCAGATAATAAAATCAAGTTCAATGTTGAGTGTTCAGCACTGGTGAATCTGTAGAGTAAATGCAGTTTCACAGAGTCATAAACCAGATTTTCTAACCAAGGTTTGAAAAGCATCTTCAGCGCTTGGAAGTATTTTTGTTAATTTCCTTAGGGATGAATGAATGTCTGATGATGTTGTCCTCTAATACGAATCTACTTGGACTTATCCTGTTCATCGACTACTTGAAGACTGGTTCTGCTGCTTGTGTCTCTTCGCCTTCCAGGATGACAAGACTAAAACAGATCATTACTTCAGTTCGTGTCCTTCACTTGCTTCGGTATTTCTGTTGTTTTCATTTAACGAGCCACTTACCCTTCCTCAAATCCTTTCACCTCAACCTCAAACTATTGAACATTACCGCAAACTAGATAAATACCTTAGTTACTTGTTGAATTTGATTCAGAGTCGACGAACTCTCTTGCGAGACTTGGCTCTGCGCAATCTCGCATCGGAGGCTATCTCGTCTCAAGAAACTATCCTACCACTACTTAATTTAACTAACAGTAAGTTCTTTGGGGGTTTTAATGGGTATTTTCGTGAGTCCCACACTGTCCGTAAATGGATTTCCTCCTTCCTTTTTTTTTTTTACCAGAATGATTTATTGAATATTTAAAGAAAGATTTAAGAAGTAATAAGGATGTGTAGACATAAGGAAGGATGAAATCCATTTACGGACAGAGTGTGGGACTCACATAAATACCCACTAAAACCCCCCTGTTGCAGACCTTTGTAGGAATTGTATTAAACAATCAACAGTGTATGGTTGAAGATAAGGATTGTGATAACGTTGTTTGTCAATAAGTTTGTGGAGGATTAAAAAGAATCAATTTGGAATATTGAACATGAAGGAGAGGACCTTTCACCGTGCTTCAGAAGTAATTGCTTACTAGTTAGCAGAGAATCATCCTTACTACTTCGTAAACAAATCTTTCTGGTGAAAAAAAAATAAAAAGGTTTGAAATGTTGATCAAGACGGTTTTCATTGAAATCCCTTCCAATGATTATTGATAACGTCTTCTTTTGCAAAGAGATATTTTGATTATAGCGGAAGAAGGAAATCAGGCAGTTTTAGTGAAAGTCCCACAACCATAACAACGACTACATAGTAGTCTTCTCCTTTGTTTCCTCAAGAAAAAGAACATCCGTATTGTTAATTCATTGACAACAAGTCTACGGCAGAGCATTATTTCTGTACATGTCTAGAACTGACAGCAATTTATCCTTTGTTTTCCATTACTGGCCCGCTTACCCTCACAAAAATCATTTACCCTCAACTACAAACTGTTGAATACTACTCCAATCTTGATAAATACCTTAGTTTCATGTTGAATTTGATACTGAGTCGACGAAGTAAATTCCTTGACTCAGGCCAACTACCGCTGGCAATCACTTCACTTGAAATTAATTCTTTGGTATTTATCTTGTAACCTTAATTACTACTTTGACAGGTCTGTAACAAGTGGGTTTTAGTGGGTATTTATGTGAGTCCCACACTCAGTCCGTAAATGGATTTCATCCTTCCTTATGTCTACACATCCTTATTACTTCTTAAATAATCCTTAAATCTTTTAATAAATCTTATTGGTAAAAAAAAAAAAAAAAATGAGCCGGTGTAAACTCAGCAACATTATTTTTTTATACGATATTGTTTATTGAAGGTTAAGTACTATTTTAAATACCAGTAAGAACTTAAGTATTAAAAGACTTAATTTCTGCATTAAAATATTATTTTTTTTTACCAGAACTATTGAATATTTAAAGAAAGATTTAAGAAACAATAAGGATGTGTAGACATAAGGAAGGAGGAAGTCCATTTACGGACTGAGTGCGGGACTCAAATAAATAAATACCCCCTTTTTACAGACCTTTGTAGAAAGTGTATTAAATAATCAACAGTGTATGGTTGAAGATAAGGATTGTGATAACGTTGAGTGTCAATAAGTTGGTGGAGGATTAAAATGAATCAATTTGGAATATTGAACATAAAGGGAGGACCTTTCATCGTGCTTCAGAAGTAATTGCTTACTAGTTAGCAGAGAATGAAACGACATCGTGATCCACAATCAGTTTGCGTTGGTGCTTCAGTATAAGCGTGGTCGTGTTGTATCTCCTCGTCATGAGAGTCCTCAATGTACTTCTCCCTGCTACATTGGTCTCCATATTCTCGTCAGAAGAATATTCTGCGATGAAATCTGGATCATCCTCAGACGTTGGATTGCATTTGGCCTCGCTTGAGCTCTCAGAGCTTATTGAGTTACTTTGAATTTGTTGTGTTGGAGTTTGATTACTGGGAGAAGCACAGTACCCAAGAATACCGTCTTCAACTTCAATGGGTGCTTCTGCAGAATTAACATTCACTGAAAATTCATACAATATTTCGTCATCTTCAAAGATTATGTCCAAGCTTTTAAGATTAGCTTATTACCAGGAAAATCAGGAAGATTTATTGAATATTTAAAGAAAGATTTATGAAGAAAAATGAAGTGGCAGAAGGAAGATGAAAATCCATTTACTAACTGAGAGTGGGACTCGCATAAATACCCACTAAAACCCTTAGTAATTGTAATCACCCTCAGACATTGGATTGCATAGGCCTCGCTTAAGCTCCCAGAGCTTATTGAGATATTTGGAACTTATTTGGAACTTATTGTGTTGGAGTTTGGTTATTGGGAGAAGCACAGTATACTTCTGTTAGACCTCTGAAGAATCGCCTTTGAATCCTCAAAGAGAAGACTTGCTCACGCAACTTGCCAAAGATTTGGAAGTGGTGAATGAGGTGACCATCTAGAATGCCTAGTTCGTCCCTCAATTAGACACACTGACGATGTTACGTTATCACGTTGAAGAATATCGGGATCTAAATTCAGATCCGTATTCATAAGGGATAACTTTTGTAGGCTTTTGTACTTGCGTATTTTGGGAGCTGTATTTCCGGGCATGGGTTTGCCTTGTTCAGCAATCGAGCAAGTATGCTTAGGCAAAAAAATCTAAGATTTTTACGTATCTAGCCAGAAGATTGATTTGCTTCCGTCTTCAATGAAAAATTTGGTGTGACGAAGGTAACCTTTGGAGATAACCTCTGTATGATTTTGGTAGTTAGTGTAAATCCTTGGTTCAAATTCGATTTCTGATTCAGAGCCTCTCGCGGTTCCAGGTTTAGCATTGCTAGTTCTGAATACTTCATTATGAATTGCTTTCACAAGCTCAGCAAATCTCCATTTGGAGTTTGTTCTTGTTTGAAGGGTATTTCCAGCCTTTATTAATTCAGATTTGGGTTTTTTGAAATCTACTGTATAAACGACTTTTACAAATAAAAATTACAAGTGTGGACATTATTGGTGATAAGGGTAATAGTCGGAGAATAATGCTGCTAAAAGGACTAAAATAACACGAGAAAAAGCAATTCAAATCTGAAGACTTTTAACAATTATAAACGTATACAACTTATGACACGTTATGTCACCTCTTCTTTTAGTATTTGGTCCATAAAGTACAGAAATCCTTTTCCGTTCATGTTTAGCAGTCTAATCTCTACTAAATTTCTCATAATCATTTCTGATTGTATTCTATCACCTAGAATCTCCAACGCCATACAGTAATTCTCCAGCAGTTTTCCACCACTCACTTAAAGTCAGCAATGTCTGCTGTTGGTTGACTCACACACTCTCTCCTACTTAGTGTTATCAGGACCACCACCATGCAATCGATACCTCAATATGGAAAATCTACGATGTGCGCCTCACGCGGATTTTGATTTTTTTACATCCGTGTTTTGTCCGTGTGTTTCAGCCGTTACCGTTCAAACCAACCTTTAGATCCATCTTATTATCCATTTGCCATTGCTAGACGATAAGTATAAAAGGAAAGAGACCCCAGTCACTTCTTATTGCTATAGAAAGTAAATATGTCTTTACAAAACAACTTGAGACTGAGTTCCTCAGTCCATTCTAAAGCAGAACTGGGTACGGAATCAAATGCGGCTTCTAACAAAATCACTGGTTTGGCTGCAAAAGAGGCAGAGAAGGAAGGATATTATGAAAGTAATGCTGGAGATGGTACTACAGCAGAAGACCACCATGTCACTGGTTGGAGACTTGCTTCCACATTAATCAGTTGTGTTATTTCACTTTTTATTGTTGCATTGGACCAAACTATTGTTGCTACCATCTTGACCGATGTAGGTAATAAGTTCCACAATTTTGAAAAGATTGGATGGTTAACCTCTGGTTTCCTTTTGCCTATGGCTATTTTGGCCCCATCATATGGTAAAGTTTCGATTGCATTTGGACGCAAGAACTTGTTAATTGTTGGTATCGTTGTGTTCGAAGCTGGGTCAATCATTAGTGCGCTCGCAAAGTCCATGGATATGTTAATCGGAGGAAGAGTAATTCAAGGTATTGGTGGAAGTGCCGTTTCCAGTATGGTGAGTGTCATTATGACTGAAGCAGTTACGCTCGAGAAGCGTCCGATTGTGTATATTCTACTTGGATTGACTTTCTCCGTTGCGAGTGTCCTTGGACCTTTTATTGGAGGTGCTTTAGCACGTATATCTTTCCGTTGGGTGTTTTGGATTAGTCTTCCTATAGGTGGAGTTGCACTCTTGTTTTTACTCTTTGCTTTCAACCCACCTAAGCCTAAAGGAAGCTTAAAGGAAAAGTTAAAGAAGATCGATTACTTGGGAACCTTCTTGTTGACTGCTGGTCTTGTTTTATTCTTACTTGGACTTACATTTGGAGGTGTTGAATTCCCTTGGAAGTCTGCGGCGGTAATTCTTTGCCTCGTTCTTGGTATTCTCTTTCTTATCGCTTTCAGTGTCTGGAACTTTAGATACTCCCCTGATCCTGTCATATTAAAGGCTGCTATTCTGAACTACAAGATTTTGGCTGCAACTCTTGCAAGTGGCTTCAGCTATGCATTTTTTATTGTTCTCGTGAGTTACTTGTCGGTGTACTTTCAGGTCATCTGGAATGCATCACCTTGGAAGTCTGGTGTGCATATGTTACCACTTATTATAAGCGTTTGTGTCTCATCAATTGTTAGTGGAATTGTTGTCAGAGTGAGTGGATTCATCAAGCCATACGTTGTATTTGCAGGAATATTGGGCCCAATTGGGTGTGGTATCTTGTTGTTGCTCAATATTGACACCAAAACCAGTATGCAAATCGGTTTGCTCATTCCAGCAGGTATATCTATCGGGTTTCAATTCCTGAGTGCCCTTGCTGCACAGTTAGAGGCTCCCAAGGATGTTGAAGGTGCTATTATAATGATTACTGTATTTTACTTCTTCATTCGTTCTGCCTTCGCTACTGTTGGAGTTACAATTGCTCAGCTTATCTACCAAACAAAAGCAAAGTCCAACATTCAGCACTACATCAATAGTTTGCCAACAGACAGTGAAGCCTACCAAAAACTTTCCCAAATCCCGGCTTTGAGTTTTGTGCTGTCGCCAATCTTAATCCATAATTTGGACCCAACATCTAAGAAAGCTGTTTTACATGAAGTCATGAAAGCACTTAAATCGATTTACTGGTTTGCTTTTGCATTAGCTTGCTGTGGCCTCATCGCTACTATCTTTTGCACTAATAAAAGAGTCCCAAACGACAAGAAGCCAAAGGTTGTCTCTGAAGTAAAGGAAGGAGATGAAGACGAGAAGAAAGAGCTAGTTGCTGAAGAAAAGAAGAAAGAAGCTGAGAATCTTGTATAAATCGAAGAAGCAGAACAAATAGAATTGGAGGTTACCATATTCTAATACTATTAATGTAAATAGAGAAATGAGAAAAAGTGTACAATAGAAATATATTTAATTTTAAATTTTTAAATTTTGCAACAATTGTAAGGAAAACATTAAAACATGGTAGATATTTTGTTTACTATGATAAACTAAAAATAATTGGAGACCTGAGTACCCACTTATGAATACTACACCAATGGAATGTCTGGCAAAACTTGATACTGAATTTAGTTTTATTTTGAGATGTATGTCCCCATTATACATTTGTTGATTAATGCTGCAAACTTAAGCTTTCCCTCTATATGTTATTGAGTGTGGTAATATAATACATTAAAATACAACTAAGCTCTATTTAAAATTTTGTCCAATACTCCTACGTCCCCTATAGATTTTTTTAAGTCATCATAGGGAACATTGAGTTTGATTGATTTGTTTCCCAAGTCGTTCAAGTTGAGACGCTTGCTGTTTGTTAATAATACACATGAAGAAGACTCGAGAGCCTGTACGATCTCCAAAAACTCTCCCTTCTTCACTGTTCCGATTAATTTATTATTGTTAGCCAAGTAGAAATCATAAAACGTGTTTATAGTAGCTACTTTGCCGAAGTTGTTAATTTGGTAGTTCAATAAGTAGCACAACAAAGCTTTTTGTAACAAGTTTAAATTGGAAAGACTTGAATTCGTTTGTCTTCCTTGCGAACTAAATGACTGTGAACATACTTTAGAAATATGAAGTAAGAGTACTTTTGGGCAATTGGAAGCTGTAAGTTCCGACATGTTTCTGCCCGATTTTCTGACTGTACTCTCAACTAGTTCAATTGATTTATAGCAAAGGTCAAATGCATTACGAAGGTCTCCTGTTACAGATGCTGATTTTTTACAGCATAACTGAAGGGCGGCAGGATGGAACATTAAGTTGTTTGGACCCGTCCCTGCGAACTCCTCATTCTCTTTGTCTTCGTCAGTTAAGCTTTCTAATTTGCTTGTTATGATGTATCTGATCTGTTCAAAAGTGTAAGGAAGAAATTGTAACAATTGAGGATCGACTCTACTACGTTTCAACTTTGGCAAGAACTTATTTGTAAAATCGAGCGAATTTGAAATCCCAATGAGAATAAATTTAACTTTGGTTCCTGTTAAGATTGTTAATGAGAATAATTCTGCCAAAATTTCTTGATTCCTTGTTATGAGGCAGTCCATTTCATCTAATACAACCACGACTGATGAAGAATTCACTTTGAATCCACCTTCTTCACCATCCCGCAACAATGATTTGAGATGAGAACTAGTTTTCTTTTTGAAGAACAGAATAGACATCTGTCCAACGATGCTGCAATATATTTCATGGAATATATTCTGTGGGTTGTTGACAACCATGCAATTAATTTTAACGAGCTTAGACTCTATCCCTAAACTCTTGATGTGTGCCAAACTAACGTTGATTTGTTCGGACTTTCCTGTCCCTGGAGGACCTGCAATGTATAAGCTGCTTCCTTCATGTTTCGCAATGCTTTGTTCTATAAATTTATTGAGAGTGGCTCCTTCTTGTTCACGTCCCAACAAATAAGGTCCGGTAGTATGAGTGCTTGAACTCCTCTGGAATAATGATTTAGCACGAGAATAGATTGAACGTGTGAATTGTAAATCGGGTTTGAGTTTCTTCGTAGGAGATGACTGTGGTGTCAATAACTGTTCTCTCGACCTTTTCTTAGGTGTAGTGATATTAACATTGGGTATGTTACTAGCTGAATTGCTAGAATGCGAGGATAAAATGTTCATGCTGTGTTATTAGTTGATGGTGTGTATTAAAATAGTCACACTTCACTTTCATTCAGTCGTTTTGCATCTATATATATATGAAAATTTAATGTGCACGTCAGACACGTCTTACGCGTCTTTTTTTTTAGGTGTCTCGTCACCCAATATGGAAATGTTAATGCTGGTGAATGGGACATAAACACAAAGTTTTTAGGACAATTTCTTTAGTATATGTTAAAGTGTGACAATTCCCCATTAGAAGAAAGGATACTTTAGTAGGTAAATCAATTAAGAAGAGCGTAGCAACACTCACAGCAGATTATTTGACGAATTGTTTTGGATCTGTCTTTCCAAATCTTTAATGAAGTCAGTTAACACTGGATTCTTGCGAATACACATGTACAAGTCTGAAGTATTGACTATATTGCGACCAGCATGTGTCGCAAAGAGTTCAAGATCCTGTCCAACATTTACCAATTGATTGAATACTAGATCAACAAGTGAAGCAATAAAAACTGGTGTTGCTACAATATCTCCCCCATTATCTGCATTTATCGTAGCAAGTTGCTCCTCAACCATCTTAGCAACCATTAGGTAGACAACTGACTTTAACTGACCAGTACTATCCTCACTCGTCATAGTGCTTCTGTAGTTTCCCCTTTTTTTTCAAAATACTTTTTGAGCCCACCTGGTCACCTGACACTCTGGGGATATTTTTGCCTCACAACGGTGGAGTCCGAGGGTAGGTTATCAACGACAGTGCTTCTTTGGACATGACAGTTTCCAATGCCCGAAAGGGATTATCATATGTTCTAGGTGAGAGTCTAGAAAAGGAAAACCATGTTTTACCTATAAATGCCATTCAGTACCGTCGCAATGAGTTATTTACAGCAGGAAGAGATGGTACGGTCAAAAGGTGGACACCCTCCGCCTCCTCAGCTGAGCATACCCCCAATGATATAAATACGTCTAGTACCGATGATGAAGAGTACTTTGAGGACATTGATGAGAGGATTCTCAAGTTAGAGACGAGTATTTCGCTGAAGGAAGTGCCCCATTATTTGCATTCCCTTCAACAACAGCATTCACAGCCGTCATATGAGATCACCCATAGTTATAATGTGCACTTTGACTGGATCAATGATATAAAGTTAATACAAAACACCCACTTGGCTACATGTTCGCTGGACTTACTGATAAAGTTGCTTGACTTGCAGAATGGGAGTGTCACACAGCTTCCAAATTTACATACTGATTACATTAACAAACTTGCTTACACTGCAGACACCAGCACTGAGCTTGTGAGTGCTGGCCTAGACGGGAAAGTAGTGGTATGGGACTTGAACAAGTTTCAACCAAAACTGGAGTTAGTGAATGTCAGTCTGTCGAACCTGCCTAAATCAATCTACTCGCTTGCGCATAGCCTGAACTTGGTGGCTACCGGAGGTCCAAGCAACACAATTAACATATTTGATAAAAGGACGCAACATGTGATTCGTAAACTCATTGGCCACCAGGATAACATCCGATGCTTAGAAATGAACCTGAACTTCATCCTTTCAGGTTCGTCTGACGCTAGTATTAAAATGTGGGACACTCGTACATTCAAGGTATGCAAAAATTACTATGTACATGACTCGCCAGTATACTCCCTCAGTGCAACTCCAGATTTCCTTACATTCTTCTCTGGTGATAGGGCAGGAAATATTGTAAAAACTGATTCAAGGTATGTTGAAGACAGTAGTAACGAGAACATGGGTGTGTCAACTATAGTAGCACAAGGGGATTCACCTGTACTTTCTCTCTGTGACACAGGACATGGAACGCTCTTCAGTTCCAACCACGCTTCACTTAATCAGTATGTGATTCCTGATACTTCACGCTTCCTGAAGTACCAATACCTCAAGTCTATCCACAGCACAAACGAGCATCACGAGAGTGACTCTAACAGTACATTGAACAATCCGAATGATGATGCTCACCTGGGATTCTACGATTTAATTTCCCACTTATCGGTAGACACATCTGGAGTCCACCATGATGACTTGATCCTGTTTGATGAATTGGCCAATGACTCTGACTCGGATTCGTTGGATTCTGTATTTGACCGTGAGGAGTATACATCGATGTTTCTAGATGTATTAGGAGGAGGTACTCCTTCAAGAGAGTTCATCAATACCTACAAGGATGGCCAACCATCCCTTAAAAAAGAAGACGAATATGTCTGTAGTGTTCCCGTTGAGATTTTATTAAATCCGATTGCGCTGAACCAAATAACATTAGTTGGGTACAACGTCAAGCCGATTTTTAGTAGAAGTATCACCAATAAGAGCATTGTTTCTAAACGGTTCTTTAACAACAAACGTCAAGTGTTGGTATTATACCTGAATGGTGATATAACGATATGGGATATTCTTGCATGCAAAGAATTAAAGGTGTTCACTGCAGAAGCTGGGGTGGGAATAGACCAGAGGCATAAAGATATGGACACTATATTCCAGAGGAACCAAACTGACGATACATTAAACAATTGGTGTGATGTTGAGATTAAAGCAGGTAAGATTTTGGTCACAATGAAGGAAACTAGTTTCATGAATGTCGAAATCTATTATGATGAACTTCTTAAAGCTTATCCTAACCTTATCTCCTCACAATCTTTTGAACGAGATGATAGATTCTACATTGGTGCTATTTTCTTGGACTCCTTGTTCAGCACATACTTCAAATTTGAAGAAGAGTTTGATGATATTGTTGCTCAACTGATTCGCCAGAAAAAGGTAGATACAGTTGATGAACTGAGTTTGAAAAGACTTTTTGGACGTAAGCAGAAGGATGAGAAGAAGGATACTACAACAAGTCCTGCAATATCGAGAACTGCAACTTTCACTGACTTTTCAGAGTTTATGAAAACTTCTGAAGACTCCTTACCACCAGAGTTAGAAAGCACAGTTATGAGACTCCTTTTATCAAACAAAAGATACTATTCTGAGAGACTCAAGACAAAACCTAAAGACACTGACTCGATTTTTGTACTGCCTGACTCGAAACGACCACCATTAATTCAAATGCCAGATAATTTACAAGTCACTATATTTGAATATTCCCCTGATTTAGGTAACTACAGAGACCTATACAGCTTTCAACTCAGTGAGTTGGGTAGTTTGGCAAGAAATAGACAATTGGTATACCTGTTGCGTACACAATTACCACGTTGGATCGGTTTGCCATTGCTTTACAATAAGTTTCCACCAAAAGAATCTCCTCGTATAACTTTTGTTCTTTCTGAGTGTGACTATTTGGCATTAGATCCAAAGGTCAAGATAGGTGGAAAATCAGGGAAGAAGATCAAAAAATTACCATTACTGGAAGCTAATATAAAGTTGACGTCCCACAATATGCTTCGTGCCTCAAAGGTTCTTGACTACATCACAGAAAAGTTTGAAAGTAAGACTTCAGAAATGAAAGACAAGAAAGTGAAACCTGAAGACTGGCTTGTATTGTGCTGCAAGGGACAAGAAATTCCAGCCAACTTAACTTTACAAACGATCAAGACTAGAATTTGGAAGAACAACCTGGATATAGAGATGAGTTTCAGGAGGAAGTTTGATTAGTCAACCAAATGAATTCCAGGAATTAGTTAGATTTTTAAACACTATATAAAAACAATACGGTGATATTCCATTTTGAATTCTTTACAAAGAAGACTTTGCGGACTTCAATAGGGAAAGTAGATTAACATTACACTCAGAATTCGAGCTAAGATGAATTCAATTATTTAACAGACTCTTTCAGTTCTTTTTCTTTCTAACCAAAATTATATGAGTGGTCATATAACTAGTCATGATACTTCACATTCAGCATCTCCAACTGCCGGTTGTAGTTTATCCATGCAAGGCTCATTAAAAGTCGCATCACATGACCAAATGAACTTTTCAGATTATTAGAAAACTCATCGAAAAAAAACATCTATCAACTGAACACTACAAAGAGGAAAGATGGAAGACAACAGTAGAGTAGTTTCGCGCTTGTTTAGAGCATACAAGACAACCAAGGAGATGGTAAAGGACAGAGGTTACTACATCACACAAGAAGAAATCGATATGACCTTGGAAGAGTTCAGAAGCAAGGTGTGTGATTCAATCGGAAACCCACAAAGAAAATTGATGTGTTTCCAAGCATCTCCATCTGCTGAATCGTTGGATAAGTTTCCAGAGATGGGATCTCTCTGGGTTGAGTTCTGTGACGAGTCAAGCGTGGGTATTAAAACTATGAGAGCATTTTGCATTCACATCAGTGATAAGAACTTTGGCACTGGTATCTTTGTCTACCAAAACAACATCACACCTAGTGCTAACAAATTGATTCCAACTGTGTCGCCAGCATCTATAGAAACATTTCAAGAAAGTGATTTGGCTGTTAATATTACACACCACGAGTTGGTTCCAAAGCACTTGAAATTATCTAGAGGTGAAAAGAAAGAATTGTTGGATAGATACAGATTGAAAGAATCACAGTTGCCTAGAATCCAAAGAGAAGACCCAGTTGCTAGGTACTTGGGCTTAAAAAGAGGAGAGGTAGTAAAGATCGTGAGAAGGTCAGAAACTTCGGGTCGTTACGCTTCATACAGAATCTGTTTGTAATATAGAATAAAGATGTTAATGAGACAAACACGGAGACCTTCACTAGGTTGAAGGTATATAGATGTGCTTGTAGAGTAGTTCATTTGACTTTGAACTCCGAAGTATTGGAAACTTATAAAAGAAAAAAGCATTGTAAGGGAATTAAAATAGTATTCACAGAAGTATTCATCAATACTTATCTAATTGTACGAGAAATAGTAAACCTTTTAAGATATTATATTATAGTCGTTAATAAAAGTACATGAAGTGAAGTTATGAATGGAGTTAACGTAATTTATGTCAGAAGATGCGAAACATGTTAAACGTTAAACTCATTTTGTGACGGTATCAATAACCATCCATATGCTTAGGAAAATAATTGAAAGCACTCTAAATTGAGCTCATTTTAAATTCGTCCTGCTATTACTGAATCTTGAATTCCACTCCACCAATCCACATCCTTTAATCTCACCTCCGCTTTTGGACTCACACTTACTCCATTTGAACCAAGGTAAACTGGTCCAACAGTAACAATCACACTGTTTACGAAATTCAGACATAACAATTCATTGATTATTACAGCACCTCCTTCTATCATGACCGAGTTCAACTTCAATTCTTTCAACGCTTTAAGAATTAAACCCCAGTTACCCTTGCGGTTCTTAAGTAGAGGAAGTGAAATGATCTTCCCGTCTTTACCTATTTGCTTTTCATGTGTTGCAAAACTTTCATCAACCAACACGAAGGGTGCCAAACCAAGACCTTGCTTTTCTATACTCTGTAGATTAGAACCTTCAAACTTAAACTCACCCTTGGGGTCGAGTATAATAGGCCGAGGTGATGACAGGGAAGGAAAGCGACAGTTGAGTTTGGGATCATCTGCTAAAACAGTTCCGATACCGACTAGAATCGCGTCATGTTTTGATCGCAAATAATGTGTCATCGCTTTGGTTTCAATGTGCGAGATCTTAGTCTGGGTTCCTGGAGCAGCAGCTATCTTGGAATCAAGAGATTGAGCATAGGTAAGCGTCACAAAAACATCATCTGTCTTGATGGGGAGATAGGGCTCAAGAAATGAGGGGAGTGATTCAGGAAGCTCCATGGACTCTCAACTGACTTATTTGTCCAATAAGTAACGCTATTTTTGTCATTGATGCTCGTCACGATTTAGTGGCAGATTTTTTTTTTCTCGTGGTGTTTGTACCGAGGGAATTTTGTATGGGGTAGTCATGATTCGAGGTGAGTCGTCATGACTCGACCCCTATTTTGGAGCTCTTTCGTCTTCTCTTTCTTTCAACTTAGCCATATCTCGATCGTACCTTAACTTTTCTCTTTCTTTCCAAGCTTCAAACTCTGCCTCGGGGTCTAAATCGTCTGTATCATCAATCATTTCTTCAACAATAGCAGTCTCGGTTGTTTGCGCGTACTTTTCGAGACGGTCTTCTGTTAAAGCCTTTTCAGCTTCTGTAGATTCAGCTGCTTTAGGTTGACGTCGTTTAATGAACACAGGCTTAATGACCTCGCCAACAGACGAATCGGAAGAGCTATCGTACTCACTAGAACTCTCTGGCTCACTACTCATCTTGACTTGATGTTTTTCAGCTGAAATTTTTATTCTCTTTTGTGGTAAAGTATTTTTTTCTTCGCGTCTTCCTCGTTGATTTCAACAACAAACAGGTTGCTTCTTCTTCTTCTTCTTTTTATCCACGTTCATCTATAGAAACACTGAAGATGTCTATCATTCCTACTGCTGATAAGCCGTTTGGCTTATATCTTTGGTCAATTTTCGACTATGCTGTATCTCGTGTTACTGGAGGTTTATTTACTCCATCTAAGTTCGAGTTCATCGAAGGTGAATTGGCTTTTTCTACTTTACCACCTGTTATTGCCGCTATTTCAGTATACTATGTTTTGGTCTTTGGTGGTGACTTTATTTTCAAGAAGTTCCAGATCAAGCCTCTTGTTTTGAATGGGTTGTTCCAAGTCCACAACTTGTACTTGACAACCATTTCGCTGACCTTATTCATTTTGATGATTGAACAGTTGGTTCCAATCATCTACCACAAGGGTTTGTTTTACGCTATCTGTAACAAGGGTGCTTGGACTCAGGAACTTGTCTGTCTTTACTACCTCAACTACTTGACCAAGTTTGTTGAATTCATCGACACTCTCTTTTTGGTTGTCAAACAAAAGAAGTTGACCTTTTTGCACACTTACCACCACGGTGCCACTGCGTTGCTCTGTTACACTCAGTTGATTGGATTAACCCCAATCTCATGGGTCCCTATTGTTCTTAACTTGGGTGTACACGTTGTTATGTACTGGTACTACTTCTTGGCTGCAAGAGGTATTAGAGTTTGGTGGAAGGAATGGGTCACTAGATTCCAGATCATCCAATTCGTTTTGGACTTGGGATTCGTGTACTTTGCTACTTACCAAAAGATTGTCTACACTTACTTTAGACTGTTAATCGGAACGGTACCTTTCTGCGGAGACTGTGCTGGTACCATGGTAGCAGCCTACAGTGGTTGTGCCATCTTGTCTTCATACTTGGTCTTGTTCATCGCTTTCTACATTGACGTTTACAGAAGAGGTTCGTCAAAGAAATCCAAGATCGTGAAATCCGTTAAGGGTGGTGTCGCTGCTCAAGTTAACGAGTATGTGCATGTTTCCGGAGCTAATGTTGGAGATGCTGCAAATGTGCGTTCTAGAAAGAGTTAGATTTCATAGAGTAATAAAATCTTTACAGTTGATTCAAATAGTCTACGAAAATGAGATGAGATCTCAAACGGAAAACACGGAAGTGATAAGGAAAAAGAACTATGTAATGTACAATGTGCACCAAATTCGACATAGTATGGCTTTGAATATGATAAGAGTATTGATTGGATAGATATGCTTTAGAAAGCTTGATGGTGTATTCGAATGTACTTAGTAATTTTTACATACTTTTTACACATTTTTATTGGTACTTATCAAGTTCATGAAGTCTTGGGATCGATTCAGCAGCTCCTTTCTTTTGAATAACCAAGCTACTCGCCAATGTTGCAAACTCTATAGCCTCATCTAACTTCTTTCCCTCCACTAATTTCACAACTATTCCCCCAAAGAATGTGTCACCGGCACCCGTAGTGTCAACCACCGTTTCAACCTTTCTAGATCTTTGGAATTTCACATTTTCCTTGGCTGCCTGGAATACACAGCCAAGTGACCCCATAGTTATAACCACTGTGGCGATGTTTGACTGGTTAACCAAACCCTGTAACTTGACACATAAATTAGAATACTTTTGTACATTGTCGTCACCCTCCAATTCCTCAACGCCCAAGAGAGTTTTGGCAACTTGTAAGGCTTCACCTTCATTGACTATTAACAAATCGACCTTTGACAAGATTCCCTTTTCAATCAATTTAGGTTGGAATGGGGATGGGTTGTAGCATATATTGATATCTGGTCTATGCTCTTTAATCCATTGAACAGAGCTCAATGTATCTGGGTATTCGTTCTGAAGCAATACATAGTTTCTTGACTCTGATTGAGGGAAATACTTTTCATACTCTTCATTTGTTGGCTTTAAATCTTCGTTTGCTCCGGCTGTAATCAAAATTCGGTTTTCACCACTGGATTCAACCAATATAACAGCAACACCCGAAGATTTTCCCTTGATGGTATCAACAAACGTGGTATCCACACCCCTTTCGATCAATGCGCCTTTCAATTCTTTTCCAAAACCGTCATCACCAACATTTCCAATCATTCTTACTTTCGTCGAATCACTGCTCAACAGAGCACACGCAATACTCTCATTAAGACCTTTTCCTCCCAAATGATTTTCAAAAGAATTTGCCTGATATGTTTCCCCTCCTTCAGGGACTCTATCAGTAAAAGTTACCAAGTCATAATTCAAAGACCCTATCACTGTGATAACATTGGTCATGTTTGTGGGGTACTTCGGTTTATCAACTTTTTTTTTTTAACAAATGAAGTGCGCAAATACAGAGACAATAGTCAAGAAATATACACAGTAGTGTGGTTGAGAAGTGAAGGACAATCTTTGAAATTAGGTAATTTTTGAAAACGGGGCCGTCTCCAGATTGAGACTTACGTAGATATCCAATTTCTTCAATGAAATAGAACCGATTGAAGCAAAGCACGCTCAATCTATGAAGAAATGGAAAACACAAACCTTTTGGAACAGCCGGAAGGGAAATATAATGTGACAAGGGTTATCAGGGTGGAAGTAAAAATCGCAGTGAACGATCGAAATCAGATTAAAAATTCGCTTATGCTGGAATTCCAAAAACTTGAGCCATTCTGTTGACTGGCTCTTTATCAGACTTGCAAGTAATTTAACTTTTTTTAACGTTTCCTGTTCGATATATATTTTTTCTTGTCAAGACTGTCAAAACTGACAGGTGATTCACTCAGATTAAAAATACTGTGGATCTGTGGTTCTTTGATTCCCCCCCAAAAGAAGTGGCATCTATGAATCATTAAGCCCCACAGTAGTGGCTAATCGTCTCTAATTCGAAATTACACCCATTCATAAAAGCATCAATGGCACTCTTATCAGTTCAGAGAATTGTTTTCTACTACAGTCACACGTATATTTAATGATTACAATGCATAATTGTTTTCTATGATTCTTGCAATCTATTAATTGGTGCCGTACACTCTAGTCAATTTCACTCAAGAATGCACACTCTACAAGCCAAGCACACCACTCGGGTCCCAATCTCTGTCGGTTATAATTTCTTGGACCCTGCAAAATACCAAACGGGAAATTATTACGACAGCCGCGCATGCTTTTTGCAGCTATCTCTGAAGAAGTTATAGGACCCTAATCAGCAGTAACAAAACCGCTATACTACTCACATAATCATACATAAGACTGAGGGACTAATATAAAAGGACCCGGATAATGCTAATTTTCAAATAATCAATCGACAGCAATGAAAGCTAAAGGTTTAACGAATATTTTCAATACTGTTTCGAGTGAAAGCAGCAATTTGGACTTTGTCAACTCTCACTCAAACAATGTTGTAGGTATTGAAAAGATTGGCTCCAGTCTTACGACTGTTCAAAAGTTGACTATTTTAAATAGATTGTCGTTTGAAGGTTTGATTTCTTTGGATGACTTACCTCCTACTGCTTCATATATGATTGAGAAGATTGAAGGCTTGACAGTAAAAGAAGCTTACGACATCTTAGTGGAAGCTTTGGATACTTTTGAAAGTGACAGTAACATGCTACACCAGGATTATGACTTATTTAAAAGGTTGGTTGATGAAGCTCCTCCTGATTTAAGTGCAAAGCCTCATATTTTGCTGGAGAAATCAGAAGTCCGGTCTGAACTGGCTGAATTAACAGATTCATTTTCTGGGGAACAACAGGATGTTTCCGATTTGGAAAAGTTCTCAAATAATTCATACTTGACTATTACGGACTGGGATTTCCAAGTGAGAATGGAAGCTGCATTGATTGCATTCTTTTCTCCATACCCAGAAGTGAGATCGGTTACTGATCCTTTTGATGAACCAGAAATGCCATGTGAGACATTGAGAGTTTACATTGTGGGCGTTATTTGGACTGGAATTGGTACCTTTGTCAACCAATTCTTTTCTGAAAGACAACCAAATATTAGTTTGAATCAATCAGTTGTTCAAATTTTTATTTACCCAAGTGGCATGCTTTTATCTATGATCTTTCCAAAGTACAAGTTCAAAATTTTCAAGCAAGAAATTAACTTGAACCCTGGACCTTGGAGCAGCAAAGAGCAAATGTTGGCCACAATTTTCTACTCTGTTTCTAGCGGTGTCTCATATGTTTCTTACAATATCCATTCTCAGAAATTGCCTCTCTATTACAATAATCAATGGGCTGATTTTGGATACCAGACTTTACTCATCTTGAGTACTAACTTTATGGGTTTCGGTTTTGCAGGAATTTTGAGAAAGTTTGTAGTCTATCCTACTAGGGCAATCTGGCCAATGCTGCTCCCGACCTTAGCTCTTAATAAAGCGTTATTGAATCCTGAAAGAAAAGAGATCATTAATGGGTGGAGTATTTCCAGATATCGGTTTTTCTTCATTACTTTTGCAGCCTCATTTTTTTACTTCTGGATTCCAAACTATCTATTTGCTGCATTGTCTTATTTCAATTGGATGACATGGATCAAACCAGACAATTTTAATTTGGCTACTGTCACTGGACTGATTTCTGGATTAGGTTTGAACCCTATTCCTTCATTCGACTGGAATGTGATTGACTCCAATGGTGCAATGATTACCCCATTTTATTCCCAAGTAAATCAGTTTTCTGGTACCTTCGTTGCATTGTTCATCATTCTTGCTATTTATTACAGCAATAGTCACTGGGCTTCTTATATGCCTATCAATAGTGCTTCTTTGTTCACCAACGAAGGAAACGTCTACTCTGTTAAACTGGTGGTTAACGAGAAGACATTATTTGACAACGATAAGTACCAAAAAATTGGACCTCCTTACTACACTGCCGCAAATTTGGTTGTTTACGGAACCTTCTTCGCGATGTACCCGTTTGTATTTATTTACGAAGTGAGTGTAAATGGCAAGGCAATGTGGTCTTCATTAAAGAACTTGTGTTTATCACTTAAAGATTGGAAAAGGTCTACATATGAAGGTTTTAATGATCCTTTCTCAAGAATGATGAGTCGTTACCCTGAAGTCCCAGATTGGGTGTTCATCGTTGTTTTAGTTATTTCAATTGTGCTTGCAATTTTGTGTGTCGAGTTATACCCAACCGAGACTCCAGTATGGGGTATTTTCTTTGCATTAGGTATGAACCTTGCTTTTTTGATTCCTTTGACTACTCTTACTTCCACCACAGGCTTTTCTTTTGGTTTGAATGTTTTAGTTGAATTGATCGTTGGTTACGCTCTTCCCGGAAACGGTTTAGCCTTGATGTTCATCAAGGCATTGGGTTACAATATTGATGGCCAAGCCTCCAACTATATTTCTGATCAGAAAATGGGCCACTACTTGAAGATTCCTCCAAGAGCGATGTTCCGTTGTCAAATTCTTTCGGTATTTATCTCCTCATTTGTAGGACTTGCTGTGATGAATTTCCAGATAAACCACATTAAGGACTACTGTATGCCCCACCAAAAACAAAAGTTCACCTGTCCAAGCTCTAAAGTCTTTTACAATGCATCAATCTTCTGGGGTGTTATTGGCCCTAAGAAAGTCTTTTCCGGTTTGTATCCCATCTTGAAGTACTGTTTCCTCATAGGGGCAGTTGCTGCTTTTATCTGTGCTGCAATTAAAATATATGGGCCAAAGAGATACCTCAGCAATTTCCAGCCTACAGTGTTCTTGGGAGGCTTTTTAAATTATGCTCCTTACAACTTATCGTACTATACAGGTGGAATGTATTTGTCAATAGCATCGATGTATTACTTGAAGAGGAATTATACAGCTTTTTGGGAGAAGTACAATTTTATCTTTGCAGGTGGAATGAAAGCAGGCATTGCTTTTAGTGCAATTATCATCTTCTTTGCAGTTCAATATCATGAGAAAGACGTTAGCTGGTGGGGAAATAATGTTCCGTTTAATGGGTTGGACAATGACGGTATTGCAAAGTTGAATGCTACTGAATCAGCCCCAGATGGGTATTTTGGAGTTAGAAAGGGCCATTATCCATGAACGCCTTTCCCAAGTATGAACTTCTATTTTATAAATAACTATGCTAATTATAAACATTATCCGTTGACAAGAAGTAATATTCCATTCACGTTAAAGTTCTCCTTCATTACACTAGTAACACAATTGTCTTTAATCAAGATCTGTAGTCACCATTAATAGTCACATACTCGTGCGATAAATCACAAGTCCAGAATTGTGTCAGTTCACCACCACCAGTGCCCAAGTCAATTACAATTTCTAAGTCTTCGTGCTCTAAAATTTCCGAAGCCCTTTCTTCATCTACAAGCTCCGGCTCACCATTTACCAACAATTTTAATTCTTCAGAACCATCAGTTGGAATAAACGAGACGTTTGTCTTTGAAGGAATTACCAGTTCGGATGAAACATCAGAGTAACCAATTGCACAAAGGATACGACCCCAATTTGCGTCTTTTCCGTACATTGCAGTTTTGAATAAGGAAGAGTTGGCAACAGAACTTGCAATTGTTTTAGCATCTTGGTAAGTTAAAGCATCTTTAACTGAAATGGTTATAAATTTTGTTGCGCCTTCGCCATCTCTGACAACCAACTGAGCCAATTGCTGAGCAAAATCGGTGATTTCGTCTTGGACCTGAGCAAATTCAGGACTTGACTCATCGACAAGTGGCCCGCCTGCGGCACCGTTTGCAATAGCCACAATAGTGTCGTTAGTGGACATGTCACCATCAACACTAATGCTGTTGAAAGATCTCTCAACAGCATGCGATACACTACGTTGTAGAGCACCTGCAGTTATAGGCAAGTCAAGTACGAAGAACCCCAAAAGAGTTGCCATGTTAGGGCAAATCATTCCTGCACCCTTAGCCAATCCAGCCAAAGAGTACTGCGTACCATTAAGAGTGAAAGATTTGGAAACTAACTTGGGGAATGTATCTGTTGTGCATATAGCTTGGGCACAGTTGATCCAGTGTTGGTGAGAGGAACCCAATTCACCGGCCAACTTTGGAATTCCATTCAAGATATTTCCGATAGGTAAGTTATTGCCAATAACTCCTGTGGACATGACTAAAGACGAGTCATGTGAGTTTCCCAAAGTCTTATCAGTTACGTTGATCATTTCTTGTGCATCTTTCATCCCTTGCAGCCCGGTAACAGCATTAGCATTACCACTATTGATAATCAATGAATTGATTCCAACACCGCCATTCAGTTTCAAGATTTTACTTGAGATTTGAACCGGAGCAGCCTTAAACTTGTTCTTCGTGAAAGCAGCACCTGCAACAGCTTGGGATCCAAAGGTGTTACGCAATAATGCAAGATCAAGGGACTTTCCATCTTTTTTGACTCCACTATGGATCCCTCCAACTTCAAATCCTTTTGGATATACTCCAGACTTAGGAACAAACCTAGCTGCCTTATTCAATAAACGTGTAGTATGCTTCATAATGTTGATGAATGAATATGATGATATAAATATTGAAAATTTGAGTCATCGCGGTAAATTTTCAAATCTCATTTTTGGTTACCTAAACGGGAAAGGACATAGGAGTTTTGTGAATGGATTCCGGTTAAGATAGCAGTTGTATAGTCTCAAGGGCTATAGCATGAGTTTCAGTATGTCAGGTGTACTTGAAATAGTTTGTCAATTCATGAAGCACAAAAATTGCACGGTTGTTGTTTAACTAAGGCGAGCTAAAATTGAACCAGATGAAGAGGCGAAGCAAGAGGGTGCAATAAAATGGAAGTAGAGAATTGCAAAGATACCCATTTCTTTCTCATTTTCAACTGATTGACTGTAGATAAGCTCCAGCTCTGATTGCTTTAGCTGCAAACCTTTTGATCATTACTGGTTACATCATTTAAATCGTATTGATCATATACTTTTACTTAGCATGATCCAATCGTTAATAGCACTGAGTTAGGAGAGGCAGTAGTAACCGTCATGTGACCTCGAAAGCCGTTTATATTGTGATTCCCCCCCTCAAGCAAATACTGTGGTGATTCCTTTGACTCAGCCTTAAAGAATATGTCATCTCAAAGGTGCTGAACAGCAGATATTGCTTTGCTAAATGTAACCTCAAAACCAATTTGGTTAGTCAAAAGTTTAAATTGTGACTTCTAGAATATGTATGGAGGAAATGTCGAAACTTTCTTGTGCTAAATATATCTTCTAAGCTTCTCACATTCTAATCTTAGAAGATCTTAATCACGGATAACCATTCAACGTAATGTTAATTTATGAACCACAGTTAATCACTGGCCCCACACTATTGACAAGAAAACGCTAATGCCGTCTTCGCCCTCTATTGTCTAAGTGCACTCTTTAAATTTTGAATGATCTTCAACTGGTATGTGAATCAACACTCCACATGATCCAATACTACGAGCACAATTACTTTCTCGTAAATCGCAACCAGAAGGCAACTCAGTGGCAAATCAAAAAAGGCTATGTGCTGCAACCATAACACACATAAGGAAGTAAATCCTTGCTCCCGTAAGTCAATTTAAGCGTTCAAACTCCACAAGGCTGTGTCTAAACCCGTTATTAGGCTGCAAGTTTATGTAAGCGGATTATTCGGGAAACTGGTGCATATTGGAAATTTGCGGAGGTATAAAATGATAACCATGATGATAGTTATGATTGTGCAATTGAATGTAGTATAAAGTCATGGTGTAATCCTCTCAAGTTTCAATTATTTGGAGAGTCATACAAGCATGTTCAACAATTATCGTGTTTATCCAATACATAAAGACAATGGAGATTATTCAGTGTACCCTGCTGGGTACAAGATCAACATGAGTAAACGTGAAAGGAAACATACACAACCAATCTTAGAAACTTCTGGTGGGGGGTTATTTTCAGCACACGCGTCTAGAGTACAATATTTAAACGGAACAACAGGTAATTATGAAGATTTCTGCCTGGTTAAAAAACTGAAGAAATCAATGCATGGATGGTATTCATTCAAGTTCCCTTGGGGTAAAACAATAGCTCTCTTCCATCAAAGTTTACCTATAATTGACTATGAATTCCAAGGGTCAATTTTTAGATTAATGAAAGTAAGAGACTCGATTGTCATTTACCAAATGCAAAGAGAAAGAGGATATTCTTTACTAGACAGCTGGACTCTGTGGAGAAAGAAATTCGATGAAAACGATTCTCGTTTACACATGTATAGTTACAATTTTGATTACACTAGCGGAGCTCGCAAGATTGGAGAAGTTACAGGTAAACAGTTTATAGAACTAGAATACCAAGGTAGTGAAAACAACATGTTGTTTCATTTAAGTATAGCTTTGGTTATCAAGAAGGTTGAAAAAGACCACTTTGATTTGAAGAGTGCATCCAAAAATTACAAAGATGTTAACATTGGCGGATCAAGATCAGTTACTCATTACCTGGGACAACCAGTGGTATATGTTGTAAACAGACCCATGAAACCTAAAAAAAAAAAAAAAAGCACGTTTCCAACGTACCAGACAGCGATGATGGCGACACTGGTGCTGTAACGATTGATAATGCAATTATCAACTAGACGACTACTTAATATATTAATGTGAAATTTGCAATCTAGATTACTACTATTGCGAAAGTTAGCAATCACATCATTAATTAATGAACACTTAATCTACAACGTATATTCCAGCTCTTGTAAAGTTGATTGTATAAATATTTATTCTAACCAGACTGCTGTTGTCTCTTCAATCTCATCTTCTCAGCGTAAGTCAATTTCTTTGGTGCGGCAGCAGCAGCTTCAGCCTCCTTTTGAGCGGCTTCTTGAGCGGCTCTCTTTTCAGCCAAATCAGCAGCTTCTTCAGCAGCTCTCTTTTCAGAGGCTGCAATTTCTGCTTCTCTTTGACGTTTTTGCTTTAATTCAGAAATACGTTGTTGCTTGACTTGCTCAATACGAACCTTCTTTGCAGCCTCGAATCTTGCGGCAGCAGCAGCTTGCAATTCGGAGATCTTCTTGTGGTTAGCAGAGTCAACAGATTTCTTGAATTCTTCGTAATCTGGCAAGATTCTCTGGAAACGTGCCTTCAATTCTACAGCCTTGGTGTACTCAGTCTTAGCCTTGGCAAGCTTTGCCTTGTTCAAGGTTTCAAAGTTCTTAACTTCTTCATCCTTTTGCAAAAGAGCGTCTTGTTCGTGATGCTTCAATTCAACCTTTCTGAAAGCTCTTTCAGCGTGGTCAACCTTCTTCGACAATGACTTAAGCTTGTCATCCAACTCCTTTCTGTCCTTGTTCAATTGGTCCAATTGCATTTGCTGCAAGTTGGCAGTGTCCAATTCATCCAAGTTGTCCATGTCAACCTTGATAATACCCTTGGCATTGATCTCTTCTGCGAGCTTTCTCTTCTCGTTAGCCTGGATAGTCTTACGTTCCTTTTCGAGCTTTTCGAGACTCTTACGTTCTTGTTCGAGTAACAATCTCTCTTGTTCAGCCTTCTTTTCAGCAACCAAACGTTCAGCCTTTAATTTTGCGGCTTCTTCGTCTTCCTTGGCCTTCTTCTCTTCAGCAATTCTTCTTCTTTCTTTAATGACTTCAACACGGTCAGCCAACTCTTGTTGTTCCTTGATCATGTTAGAAATAGCACGTTGCAAGGCCAAGTTGCGGTGTTCAGCCTTTTGAGAAGCCTTCGAAGATCCTTCAATTAATTGAGCAGATTCACGCAAGGTGGATGCAAGTTGTGAGATTTGGGTTCTAACCAATTGGGCAGGGGAAACTTGCAATTTGTCTACAAAAGTGTCATTCAATGACTCCTCGAATGGAGAAGACTTGAAGATAACAACTTCAGCTTCGTGGTCGATAGTCAATGATAAGTGACCATCCTTGACAGCATTTACTATCAACTCCTCAACTTGTAACTCGTTCAATGAGTATTCAGCATCACCATCAAAAATACCAAGAGAAATCAAAAAGTCCAACTTGACAGTTTGGTAAACCTGGCTGACTTGTTGGAAGATTCTAATTAAGATGACTTCAGTCAAGGTTGGGATGTAGTGTGCGTAGTCCTTGTCTTCTTTAATAGCCTTGAATGCGCTCGAAATCTTAGACTTGATGTTCAATGGATGGAACTTTCCATTCTCCAAGACTTCAAACAAGTGCTTGATCGATGGGTCGACAAAGCCAAGAATGTTCTTGTTGATGATCGACTTAATGAGTCCAGACTTTGTTGGGACAGCATTCAAGTTCAACAACGATGACAACTTGGAGTTTTTAGTCTTGTATTCATCTACGACGGTTTCGTTAGTGTTCAAGGCCTTTTGTGGGATGGCCAAGGTAGACAAGACCAAGGTCGATGCATAGTGAGCCAATTCCTCATCGGTTGCATTAGGGGATTGCGAGTACAAGATGAAGAATTTGTTCCAAGCAGCAGCATGGAAAAGAGCATTGTCTGACACAGCAAAGATTCTGGCCAAGTTTTCGTAATAGTTGACCATCATGTGAGGCTTTGGAGCCTTCTTGGATGCTGTGATCAAGGTGTGGACATCGTCAACCGAACGGAAAGATTCTTGCCACAACTCCAACTTAACGGAGATGTTCAATTGAGCAAAACGTTGTTCCAAGTAACGTTGAACAGTTTCGTTTTCAGAAAGATCAATGGCGTTATGTGTAGAAGCCTTGACTTGAGTAGTAACGGATTGCATGTGAGCTCTTAACAATTCACATAATCTTCTAAACTCGGCCTTTCTCTTGAAGTTAAGACAGAACTTGAATGCTTGGTTAACAATAGCAGAGTAGGTAACTTCTAACTTAGAGTTGTTTCTCAAGATATCCAAGACGGCTCTGAAAGCTTCCCATAAGAATCTCAACCATGGAGTAACCAATTCTCTTTCTGTTCTATCAGCTGAATCGGTGTTAGACACAGCACTCAACAAGATCAGTTCAGGGGATTCAGCAGATTCCAAGTCTTCTTCTTCATCTTGGTCAATCTTGATATCAGCCTTGGCTTGAGCCTCGTCCAATTTCTTCTCAGCCAAGTCAACAAACTTACGAACAATAACTTGGACCGATTCTAAACCGTTTTCAGACATCTGAACATTCTTCTTATACTGGTGCAAAGCATCCTTAGCCAACTTTCCACGTCTCAAGTCTACAGCCAATTCAATAAGCAAAAGGGCAATAGGTTCCAAGTCTTCAACTGCAAGATAACGAATACGCTTGGATGTAATTAAATCGTACAAAGTGTCCAAAGCAGCATTCTGCTGACCAACAGCAATCAAATCCTGAGCACGCTTCAACACGTTCTCTGGACGGAAGTTATGGTTCTTGTGTGGTGGTGGCATAACGTATGGGTCTTGTCTTTGATTTTGATGTCTCTCACGAAAATTTTTCACGTATATTAAAAGTGTCGTGTGGGTCCTAAAAGTTTAGCTGCAAAATGTCTCCATAAAAATGTCTCGATCTTGCAGAATAGTGAGTGTGATGTGGGATGCAATAGGCCTTAATATTTGTTGATTGGAGTTTAGTTTGGAGATTTTAATGTACTTTCAGGTGGTTGTAAAGTTTATGATATAAAATTGAAAAAATTGTCATCATTTATTAAAATTAACCCTACTAATATTGAATAATATTGTAGTTTTATTGAAGAATACATGTAAAAGGTTGGATTATTACTTCAAGTTTTATACTGGGAGATTAGCTAAGGATCGATTTGAAGAAGAAGAATACTAAATATTTGAAATGTAAAGTAAAATCAAAACAACCTGTTAATACAATGTGTTAAAAAGTGAGAATCTATTAACTTTTACTTAATTGTTTAATTGAAAACCATACATGTAATTACCCTTTGAATCATTAATGATTAAAGTGGGACCTACCTTTAATTAGAATTAATGAAAATCACACTTAATGTTCATTTATAAATTTTAAATACTCTAATCAGTTCTTGCGAGAAACTACTTTGTATTCTGTAGTCAACCTGACTTAGCAACTATATCTATACCCTTATCACCCATCACCCGATCCACTAGCTAACGAAAAAGTCACCTTAAAATGGAGGAAACTTCTCCTCCATTTCAGGAACCAGCTTCACCAAACCATCCTTGTCAATCAAAATAACACTCAACTTTGGATCAATTCCATATTCAGTAAACACTCTTCTCAGATCTGTGTCTTGCTTGACATGTGTATAGTCGTAATTTCCATAATACAGTGCATTCTGTTCCAAAACCATGTCTTCGTAATGGAAGTAGTCCATCTCAACTTGCTCTTCTTCAACCTTTTTCTTCTTCTTCTTTTTACCACCATCATCTTCTTCAATTTCTGCTGCAACCAACTTGTACACTTTCAGGATAACTAAGAAGTAGTCAAACTCAAAAGATTCCTGTGCATCTTCTGCCTTGGCCATTTCTTCTATTAACATCTTGTACATTGGAGGTACCACTTCAACTGGCATATTTATCATTCTTTCAGATATAATCAACCCAACCTTCAATTTAGAGTCTGGTGCAAGTAACTTTCGTAACATGATATTGAATTCGGTTTGTCTTGAGGTCTTCTCAAGTATATATGAGACAACCTTCTTAATAGTAGACTTTGTAATATTCTCATTAACATTGAGAACAGTCAATAAAGCAAATGGGTCACTCTCTTTACCATCTGTTTTAATAGTAGTACCCACTGAGTTCTTAGCTAAAATCAAATCAGCTAATCCAGAAATATCAATCTCCAGTGAATCATCTCCAAACAACTGAGTTAAGAAGGTCTTGGTTGCTAAGAAATCAACATCTGGATTCAAATCAAAGAAATCGAAATCAACGTTGACAATCTCTTCTCCTTCTTCAATCTCATTATCCTGTTGTGGCGTTTGTTCTGTCTCAGAGTCAGTGTCACTGACATCAATGTCTGAATCTTCGTCTACCTTTCTCTTCATTGTGGTTGGCTTTTTTTTTTTGAGATGAGTTGATCAAGATGTCTTTAGTTGGTGGATATTCAAGTAGTGAAGATGATGAAGAAGGTCAGACTCAGTATATCCAAGAGTCTAGGAACGTAGGGAATGCATCTAAAGATGTAGGTTCTTCTATTAAAGTTTCCGAGTATTCAGTACCATCAACTTATATCAACACACCTTCAAATCAGACCAAACAAACATTTGGAGGGAAGATAAAGCAACTACACTACGATCATGGACAGTTTGAAATGGAAGCTAGAAACTTGAAGAGATCTAATCTGGAATTAAAACGAAGAGCAAAGGAATTGAAAAGACAACGAATATTGAGAGAGTTAGAGGAAACAACTCAAGAGCCCAAAAAACAACATGAAGTTGAATCACATTCGGAATCCTCTGATCAGGAGTCCGACTCTAAGGAACAATACAATTCTGATTCAGAACAAGATTCAGAACTAAATGAACCATATTCAGAATTTGTTGGAACTACACAAGTCGATTACCAGAACAGACCTATAACACATTTCACAGCTGTAACACCTAAGGCCACTGAATGCTTTGTTCCTAAGAAGACAGTTCACACAGTAGTTGCTCATGCAAAAGGAATCAATAAGCTTGAGTATTTCCCAAACCTGGGACACCTTCTATTAAGCTGTGGTAATGATTGTACAATTAAACTATGGGATACTACATCATACGAATTGCTAAGGATATTCCATGGACACTCCAAACCAGTGAAAGACATTGTGTTTAACAGTACAGGGACTCAGTTCTTAAGTTGTGGCTATGATAAAATGGTATACTTGTGGGAAACCACTGGAAACTTAATTAAAGTCTTCAAACTTAAATCCATACCCAATTGCATACGATTCCATCCAAATAACCTTGAATTTATAGTTGGGCTCTCCAATCATAACATTGAACACTATACTATAGAATCTAGTGACCCAATGCAAGTGTACGACCATCATCTAGGAACAATTAACTCACTCACTATAGTGAATGAAAAGACATTCATGCTGACTTCAGACGACAAATCAGTACGGATATGGAATTGGCAAATAAACATTCCTATAAAAACCATTTCTGACCCAACTCAGCACTCGATGCCTGCAGTAGCTATACATCCAAATGAAGAAGATGGTAACCCAAGTCACATTGCCTTACAATCAATGAATAACACTATTCAAATAATAAAAGGCTCTGGAAAGTTCAAATTTAATAGAAAGAAATTGTTCAAGGGACATACAGTTTCTGGTTACGGGATCCAAATTGATTTCTCACCAGATGGTAAGATTTTGGTGAGTGGAGATACTTCAGGATACGTTTACTTTTGGGATTGGAAATCAACAAGAATCGTCAAGAAATTACGTTTAAACGATAAAGTAATTCTGAGCTTGAAATTTCATCCTCGTGAATCTTCCAAGATTGTTGCAGCTGGTATATCAGGAGAGATATTTTACTGTGATTAATTTTGGAAATTGATACAACTTTCTATAGGTATACTATTAATTAAATCTATTCTAATAATGCAATTACACAATTACACACTTATCCTTCTTGTATGCATCTCTCTTCTTCTTCTTATGCAATCTATGCTTATGTTTGTCATGTGAATGTCCAGCATCCAAGTGAACCAGATCCAAATGCAAACTCAATGACGATCCATTCCGAGGTTGGGCCTCCAATTTTGGTGAAGTCAACATGTTCGTCAATTTCTTGAATGAGCCTTCGGAAGTAGTGCTATTGACTTTCTTTAATTCAATACTAGAACTATCAGTATCATATACCTTTTTGTTCAGCAAGTTGGACCATTGACTGTTGCGTCTAATCTGCGCAGCTCCTTCAGATTCATCAGGCATTTCCTTCACATAGTTTTTGTCTTTGTCAGTAATGTACCAAAAATATTTGTTTCTTATATCGATGAAATTGGGATCACTAGGCAGGACATCACTTTGATCTTCTGCGGAAACAATAGGACTGAGTACTGTTTCTTCTCCCCAAAACTTGTTTTTCAGTCCTTCAGGTGGGATCACTTTTCTTGGTGTTGAGTTATCGTTTGCTACTAATCTGTAGAATAACATGTATGGCCATTCAGATTCGAAAGCATCTTTAAAGGAGCGTTCTGCAACCTTGTGCTTTTTATGCATATCGTCAAACAAGTACCATGTAGCTTTGTAGGCTTGTTGTTCAGTGATATCATCTGTATTCTTACGAACAAGTGAGACAAAGTGACCGCATTCTATCAGCGTGCCTCTATGGCAAACAGCACTTTCTAATATCAATTTATAGTCACCCAGGGTATTATCGTTGTCATCATCTGCTACAAATTGCGGCAAGTTGATTATTGGTGGAATGATGATTTTCTTTTTAGATCTGTTTGTTTTCAGATGCTCAGAATCAAAAGAGTACCTCTTGAGGCACAATGGTAAGATGGGTCTACGGTTTGCAAATTCTTTCGATGTTGTTGCAGTGTGAAGTTCAGGGTGAGCTTCATCTGTGTAGAAAGGAAGAAGCCTTAAAAACATCCATGCTGGTAAGTTGACTTCTCGTTTGTTTTCTGGGGTTGCTGGAGTGTTGCTGTTGTTGTTCGACCATAATGAGAGCGTTGATGATCTCGTACGTGAGACTACCTTTACTGGAGAAGTCTTATCTGTACTTGTGCGTGAAAGTGGTATTGGTGTCGTTGATGACAAAGTAGGAAGTGTAGGCAGTAATTGAATGTACTCGTCATGTTCCAGAGTAGGTTCCATTTTGCCTGTCTCGTTAACCAGAACTCTTTTGAATGATTCTAAAGTAGCTCTTCGTTCCAATTCTCTGCGGACACTAATTGAGTTACTGAAGTAGTGTTCTAAACATTCTTCAAGAAGAATATCTTCGCTTATATCAGTTGTGTCTACCGAGCTTCCTTCAGATTCAGATTCCAATAATTCTTCATCCAGTGGGATTGATACGAAAAGCATTCTTTCCTTCAGGTACTTTTGATCATCATCCTTGTTGAATTTCCCACCGTGTTTGATGTCTACTTTGAAAGTAAGCAAAGGCATCAGTAATGTTTCTGTGAGGAATTGGAATAAAGCAGCTGCGTCTTGTTGTTTATGAGACATAGCTTCTCTCCAACCTAAGCTCAGTAATGTTTCAGCTATTTGTATTGTGAAATCTGTTGTGACCAAATTTCCAGATCTCATTAAATTCACATACAAGCGAAGTAATAAAGACAATCTATTGATCAACTTGTTAGGATGGTTACTGATGAAAAGTATAGGTTCAAACAGTTCCAAGTTGGCAAACATTGAGAAAAGTAACAGATCCATATAACACATGACATTTTCCCAATTTTCTGAACCTTTAAGATGGATATGCTGGCCCATTTTGTTAATTGAAGAGTTGGTCATAAAGTTACCACTTGTGCTTAATTGAACGAAACGAAGCAAATTGTAAGCTATAATAGTATCGCCGTTTGAAAATGGCAGTTTAAGCATAGCAATCATCATGTTTGTAGGAGGTACCATAAACTTATTAGCCTCAAACCACTTGGTCAAGACTCCGATACTCGACGAAGACAGTGTATACTTCTTCGGATTGTGGCTCAAGGTATCACCACCAGCATTCTTATGCAGTTTATGTTTTTCAAACCCTTCGATATAAGAAACCCAAAAGGCATCATCGAGAACACCATCGTCCACTGTCCTAGACACCTTCTTAAACATTGATCAGGGTTATTGCCTTCCAATTTTTGTTGATTAGATTTTATTGGGTTTTGAGATTTAGTATGGCCGTGTGGTCTTACATAAGCGTACATATCAAAGGATCAATATGATTCAGTATGGGGTGGGATGTGACGTCAGTAGGATGTTGTATATTGAAGTCAAGCTCTCATAAGTGTTGGGTCATGATAAGAAATAGGGATTAATCAAAGGTGGAGTGATCGGAGAGTCATTGTAGTTCAATTATAGGGGTCGGGTTTATTCTCTTTTTTTTTTTTTTAGTCTAATTTAATCGTGGCTGCAAATTGATAATCCACTATCAATGAGTGAAGAAGCGTAACAATAGGTGAAGGTACGGGTGTTTGTAAATCAAATGGATTACAAAGATAAAAAATGAATTGTGGTCATTCTGATATGAAGTATTGAGGGTATCATTTCGGAATGATAGGAAATGCTCGATTGTACTCAATAGATTTAAAATTAGACATCAAGTGGAGTTGAAAAAGACATAAGGTACAAGGAATCTAAAAGAGGTCTTGGCATTGCTATTGAAGACGAAACGTAAATCATGTAACACTCTACATTCTTCAATTCACGACAATAGATGGGCTTTTTTTTGAATGATGTGAGTTACATTTAGTAATACCTTATGCTATTAAGGACGGCAATTTCCAAGGTCGAATTTACTACACATTGAAAATAGTCCACAATCGGAACAAATGGCAACTTCATTTTGGTATCTTCCATAAACAAAGTGATGATACTTTTTGCGACAACCTATTGAAATGGAATTATAATTTTTTTCTTCTACTCTATTGTTATCAATCTTCTTTAATCAAGATCATAAAAATAAATGCTTCTACATTGGTGAGTCTCTTCTCTTGTTATGCTATTGTTGACTATACAGCAGTTATATTCAACTCCTTCATTTTCCCCAACACATCGTCGATTTTCTTCTCCAACTTCCCATTGATATAGTCTTCACGTGTTCTCGCATCTAACTTGGCCTGCAAGTTGTTCAAATGATCATAATTCTCATTGAAAAACCGGAGTTGGATCTTTACAAACAGTTCAAACAGTGGATCCAAGAATGGTGTTCTTAAGTTGATCAACTTTGGTAAGTCTTGTTTTAATTGAGTGTTCAAGTTACTATATTGAGTTTCTGCGTCTTGTAACAATTC
This sequence comes from Kodamaea kaohsiungensis (nom. inval.), assembly GCA_030558205.1. NCBI lineage: Eukaryota > Fungi > Ascomycota > Pichiomycetes > Serinales > Debaryomycetaceae > Kodamaea > Kodamaea kaohsiungensis (nom. inval.). Next base: position 95,522 of record JAJMRZ010000012.1, on the reverse strand, counting down.
TTTCAGTTCTTTGAGTTTAGCTTCGTAGTCTGGTGAGCCGCTAGAAGACCCTTGAGGTCTTTCTATGAGTTTGTTTATCTTCAGTTTCAATGCATCATAATCCAATTGTTTGTGATGACGTTTCTTGATGGCTTCATTGACTTCTACAAAGTATGAGTTGAATTTCGAGATTGGGTTGAGTACTGTGTGGGTGTATGGTGCTTCCAATTCTGCCAACGTCTGATCGTTCAAGTGTTTCATTGCGCTTGAATATTCATGACTCAAGTGGTTATACTTGATTGTATCGTTTTCTGTTTCGATCTTGTCTACTTCACCTTCTTTGTCAGCTGCAGCAGCTGCAGCAGCTGCATTTGCAGCTCTAACCACAGGCAGAGCACCATAGAAACTTCCTAATGCTTCACCCACATTAACTTGAGCATTCGTCAATATCCTTAAAGATTCCAAATAACTTCTCAACTCTTTATGCAATTTCACCAGCGTCTGTTCCATCTGCTTGAATCTACGTTCTTCATGCTCATATTCGGTATCATGGGATTGTTCAATCTGGCCTGTTTTGACCATAACTTGTGTTCCCGCGCGATTAATCGCCTTCTTAAGTCCACTCCACGACATATCTATGATCAAAGTGTTGATTCTCCTTCGATTTGATGTCTTTGTTTCAATGATCTGGCAATCTTGAATGTGTTTGTTTCAGTTTCGGTTTACAAAAGACCTCCCGTTTTTGTGCAATATTTATAAACATCAGTGCCGCAATAAATCTAGACTTTTCCTCGTGGACTTTTTGCGCAATGGGACGATGGGAGGTTGATACGAATTGTTTGATGTGTCTTTGCTCCTTAGACCTCCGCAGGGCTCCGTAAAGCTCCACAAACTGCTCCACTTTACTCCACTTCCAATGTACTTCACCACCAAATTGTAAACTTTGTGGTGCTTCTTGCCCTTACATCAGAGTACCCAAAATCTCGAAAGAAAGATCATTCAATAGTTCTATGTTAACTTTAGCCTGTGTGCTTTCTCCGTTCATTCATACTGCATTTATAATCTTACTAGCCCTGTACTAGCCTCTAACTAACTCTTGCCGTTTGTATACTCGATGACAAACTCATAGTTTTGCGCGTTTTTTTTGTGGACTATTTTTCAACCTTCTTCTATCAACATTCCAACCCCATGATAGATGGTATTATACCCTCTCACCCTATGTCCAGTTTATGCAATTAGAATCATATATTAAACTCATACCCATACTCATTTTATATTGTAATGACTTGGTCTAATGGGAAATTGTATACCACATGAATAATTTGGGGTGTACAATCTGCAAATCCGTCCATCCTGTTTTCCATCTCTAAATAACAATTATAATGAATCTCCACATCTTAATCCCTCGCCAATAATCTAAACAACTCCTTTTGAAAATCTTTTTTTGTTACCTTCTCTTATATCTTCCATATTTCTGCAATTTGTTTTCGATCTTCTTCTTGATCTTCTCTGTTGGGTTTCGCTTGGGTTCTCATTCTAGAACCGATTCTTTGATAGCAACAGGCACAAAAAAAAAAAAATAGTATTCACTTTAAGGAGAGAGACAGAAAGAGGACGCCATGGGAAATAGTGCTTCAACCACAAATCTAGGTGCAACTAGTACTAGGAAGTCTACTGCAGGGCAGCGTAAGCTGCTGTCTCTGCTGCTGCAACTGCTGCAGTTTCAACAGAACTCGGGCAATCAGAAAAACCTCGACGAGGAGTTCAGCGATATGATCTTGCATCAAGTGAAGCGGGATGAAAATGTGATTAAGAAGATACTGAACAACAATACTTTTGGTGGTGGTAATAATAATGTACTTCCTACTTTCCCACCTCCACCATTAGGTACTCAAGCTCATGAGCATTTTAAGAATCATATCCAGAACCCTCAAAACAATAGTAATGGTAAAAGCAAGCCAAAGGCTGGTAAATACACCGACTTCACTAACGATCTTATTGAAGATGAGTTCAACGAATTGAACCAGGGCCTCATTGAAACGGAACCTACCGAAATTACAAGAAACTTCTTACAAGACGATGTGGATATGGACATGGGAGAATCTGCACCACCTGAAGCACAACAAGATTTTTCGAAAATAGACTTTACTAAGATAGGGTCCAACCAACAATCCCCGAGATTACCATTTGGTGGTGAAGTAATTCAAGAAGTCGCACACACTGAACCTGTCCAATATACCGGTAGCGACAGCAATGGCAATGTTACCAAGAACATACCTGTTGAAATTAAATGGGTCAATGTGAACAAAGAGTCAATTCATAAAATATCCATCATTGGTTCATTCTCTAACTGGAGGGACATGATCAGATTAGTCCCCTCTGTTTCACACCCTAGCGAGTTTATAACAACACTCTCACTCCCTCTTGGAGTGCACAAATTGCTCTATATTATTAACAACGAATACCGTGTGAGTGACCAATTGCCTACAGCAACCGATCAAGAAGGTATATTCTTCAATTGGTTCGAAGTTATTGACGATACACACTTGTTCAACCACTCACTGAACCAACCTAACCACTTGAACGCGCTGACCGACTACGATGCAAACATTATATCATCGGACTTCCACCACACCTTCCACAGTACCTCATCCATGAATAGACACTTGAGCGCTGGGAAATACGAGGTGGACAAAATCAACAAAAAGTCAAACAGCTTCTTGGCCAAGTTATCAAAGGAATCTACAGACTTTGAACATGTTGAATATATGGATACCGACCTGCTGAACCAGACTGACCCAGTCCTGCAACAAATAAGCAATGCGTTTGTCTCAAAAGCAAACTCATACGTTTCAAACAAGTACGTTCCTTACAATGAATCCACCTCATCCTCCTTCCAAAGGAACCATTATGCCAAACCTAAACTCGTCTACTCGAGCGAAATCCCAGAGATGTTTGTCAACTACGATTACTTCAAACAAAAGGGTGAAGACTACGAGCTTCCAGAACCACCTCAACTTCCAGCACATTTGAACAACGTCTTGTTGAACAAGATCTCACAACCAGGAGGGAATCCACATTCTCAAAGTAACTTGGCACACATTCCTCACACGTTCCCGCAATCAGGTGGAAATAGCAACGACTTCAAACCTCCAAATGCTGGCTTTATGGAAAACTCACAACTGAATTCGTCGCAACAAAGAAGGCCGCCTTTAAGACGTGCAGACTCCTCGTACTACGCAAGCAATAAAGAGGCATACCACCTCTCTGTACCTAACCACGTAATCTTGAACCATTTGATGACTACTTCTATCAGAAATGACGTGCTTACAGTTGCGTGTATCACGAGATATCTGGGTAAGTTTGTAACTCAGATTATGCACTCACCGGCGGAGTAGCCAGAGTAATATATATACTTATCTTAGCATATCCAAATTGGATATAATTTATTCAAACCCTTGAGGTTTACTAATACGTTTCTCCCTTCTTAACTGGGATTGCATCGTACTGTAGCTACCTCTTCTGACTATTACTTCCACTTGCAGAATATTGAATTCAGGGTAAAATATCTTCGAATAAGAGTGTAGTTTGTTGAGCATCTGCACCCGAACAGGGTAGGACATACTTCTGGACCAGGACTGATACCCCAACTTGAAACCACACTGAGATTTGAGCATTTGCAAGATATTCATTTCAATTTCCTTTGTTAATTTGATGTCGTAGTTTTGCAAATTTAATACCATTTGAAGTTCATAGATGTTTAACCGTGTTGAGTATTTTTCAATAAAGGTTCTACCTTCAGAGGTTTCAGCAGGAACAAATCTAAACTTGTTGTCGATTATTTTGAGACATAATTTCTGGTTCTTCAAAGTTTTCTCGTCCAATTGGTACTTTGGCAATAACTTCAACTCATGTAAAGTAGCGAACTTTGGTATTGGTTTTTGTTTATGAAGCGCTGCAAAAGTCAGATCTTTCAGAGTTACATTCAGCAGGTTCTGCTTTTCATTCAGCTTTTCAAACAACCTTTTAAATTTGCTAAGCTTAGAAAAGAAGTTGACTCTGACAAGTAGCTTTTTAACTCGATTCTTTCCAAGAGTATTTCTAATTGTAATGTGTTTACTTTTTTGAAAAGCTGTAGGAGTTTTAGGAAGCGATATATCAATTCTATGTTGGTAGTTTGCAAGACAAACTTTTAATGCTTTAGTCTTTGTCTGTATTGAATTCCTTAGTTTACGTTTTGTTGGAGCAATAGGAATTTCTATAGCTGTAGGTTTCTTATTTCTTGGACGTAAAATACGATGCGTGGTTTGTTTTGTTTGTTGATGATCTTCCTTGGTGGTCTCCTCGAGTAATGGAGTATGCACTTGAATTGAATTAGTGGCTGGGTATAGCTCACCTGAACTAAATTCAGATCCATTAGAATAAACCCTTGGTGTTGTCAAATTTATCGGCAACTTAATTTCATTCTGGCTGCAAAAAATCCCAGGTTTCTCGAATTTTTCCAATAAAGGGTCCATTGAAAGACCCTGTTCCCCAGAATTTAAGCTACTCAATAATGGTAGTTGAAGTTTCATGATGTTTTGGCTAAAAATATTAGCTGTGCTGGTTGATTTAGGTAAGGAGGATGGTAAGTCATCAGGGTATATTGAATATTCTTCTGGGTTGTCCACTTCGTGTTTCACATCATTCCAATGAGCCGTAGGACTGGAAACAATACAATCAATAGTTTCATCATTCTCATGCTCCCAATACTCCCCTAGACCATCAGAACGATCTCCAGGATTACTATTGTAACTTAAGATATTTACTTTTAATCCAAACTTATTCTGTGTATCATGATCAACAAACAGATACTTGTTGGGGTTAGGAGTACTTGGGATCTCAAGATCTGAAGAGAACATGCTTTGCAGATAATGTTGAATCGAAGGGGGATAGAAGGGTTTATATGCACTGAAGATCAACTGTAACAAAATAAAAGCAGGGATGATAGAAGGATTCGTAAATGGTTACTGTGTATGCATGTGTGTGTATGTTAATGTATGAATTTTTCATACAAGATGAATGGAAGTAGAATGAAGTTATATGATATTAGATTAGATTTAAGCGTAGATTTGATTGGGGTGGTTTGTATGATCGCACCAGACTCTCAGCTGTCGGTATTCTCTGTATTCTCTACTCTGTTTCTGTATAATCCCTTGAATGTGGTTTATGTGTGGTCTTCGTATCTTTTCTTGCTCATAGTTAAGAAATAGAAATTAACCACATATGTTAAAGACAACTTACTATTTGGGAATATGTGTCATTCACCGTCCAATGTGAGTAATGAGAGTTGTCAATGAGTATAAGCTGATTGGTGATGTCATTAATAGATGATACGAGATGAAGTGTCATTACTTTGTTTAGTTCTGCCTTTACAGATCAATAGAACTAAAGAACTGGTGATAGGAACTAGTAACAATAGAGCTGATGACTGAGACATCACCAACCTTCATCTTCAACCTTCATATCCAACCTTCATCTCCAGTCTTTTCACAACTGAATACCACTACACCTACCTTACACTTCTCAGCTCTCTACTCAAATCATAACACTTTAAATATATTGTTCATACCTATACACTCTTATATAACACCTTTACTCACCTTAGTTAGTCTGGTTCTCAATAATATTCTCAACCACTCCTTCTGCATCACTCTTCAAGTATCTAGAATTCATCAACACTTGTAATAATCTCTTGATTCCCATATTAATTTCAAATCCAGCCAATTGGTTCAAAATCGTCAGTCTTTCATGTTCTTGGTTCATGTATCCCAATTTACTCAACACATTTCCAACTTCCTCAGCAGTTTTGATTGATGGAATAGGAATTGCATTCGAGAAACAATCAATCATATTCATATGCTTCAACACAGAGTATTGTGATGTTGTTCCAAGAATTAATAATTTTCTTCCCTTAGGTGGCTTCTTAGTCAAGTAAACCATCAACAACTGTAAGATCTCATTGGAGAAACGAGGTCCTATTGGAACATAGTTAATCAATGTTTCAATCTTATCAATCACCAAGATATTCAATGGCGACTTGTAAACATCTCTAAACACATTATCAATGTATGCAATCTTACCTGGTTCACTCATACCTACCAAACTCTCTGCTGACAACATCTTAATGAATGGGAATCCCGAGTTCAACGCTAAAGTAGCTGCAATTGCAGTCTTACCTACACCAGCTGGACCATGCAACAAAATACTGAGCAAGTTCTCTGTTTCACTTCCCTTGATTTCATCAATAAAGGATTGACCTCTGACAAAAATATGGTTGATATTTCTGTTGTACTGGATAATACCATATGGCGCAGCCAGCTTGATATCTTCTTCGTCGGTACCAAACGCTGGCTTCACTTCCTTGAGCGCCAGCAAAAAGTCATCCTTTCCAATAGTCATTTGGTCAATAGTTGCAAGATCAATCAGAGCAACAGACCCCTTCTTAGTGTGCCTAGAAATGGCAAACGACTTGGCAGAATTACATAAACCCTCCAATTCGGCACCAGTGAAGTTCTTGGTGAGTGCACTCAACTCATGGAAATCAATGTCCTTGTCCAACAAGTTGTTTTCGCGCAACTTGGAAGTGTGAATGTTCAAAATGTCGAATCTACCCTTTTCATCTGGCAACGCAATCTCAATCTGGATTTCAAAACGACCAGGTCTCAATAAAGCAGTGTCGATCAAATCTAATCTGTTGGTCATACCAATAATCAAAATGTTATTCAATTGGTCAACACCGTCCATCTTGGAAAGCAACTGGTTGACAACATTGTCTCCGACACCAGTTCCGTCAGACTTGGCAGACCCTCTTTGCTTGAAAACAGAATCTAATTCATCAAAGATGATAACGTGCAAGTCCGAGTCGTCTCCCTTTTGCTTGTACTCAGCCTCTGCTTCCTTAAACAAGTTTCTAATGTTTTCTTCAGAAGCACCAACGTACTTACTCAACATCTCTGGACCATTGACAATCTTAGGTTCCTTACCGTTCAACATCTTAGACAATTTACGAGCAATTAACGTTTTACCAGTACCTGGTGGACCAAAAAGAAGCATACCCTTACAATGCTTGTAGTCCAATTTCTCTGCAATCTCAGGTGGCAAGATTCTACTGTTGAAGGCTCTTCTGAAGATATCTTGGAACTCTGCGTCTAAACCACCAATTCCCAAGTCTTCCAACTTGAAGTCTGGGTTGATGATCTGCTTCTTAACACGAGGACGTCCACCTCCAGCACCCAATCTTTTACCTTGGAGTTTAGCTGGTTTGTCCAAGTTGATGATGGACTTGGGCTTAGGGTAGAAGACGACATCTGTTTTGCCTCTTGTCAAGATCCCCTTTAATGATAAGTCACTAGAGTCTTGGATCGATGGGCCATCAGCCTTCATAGCCACCACTTGCGCACTGTTTACAACAATCAGTAACACTGTTCCCTTGTATTCAATCACAATCTGTTGTGTAGGTTGTAACACTTGGTTTTCCAATGTGCTCACAAAACGATCTACCAAATCGTCATGACTGATTGGGTTGGAATTGGCATGTTTAGTAGAACGGAAGTCAATCAACAACTCCAATCCGCTAAGATATTGTTCGTGGCCACCATTGTGTTGGAAAATGTTGTACGATTCAATAAGAAGATCTTGGTCAAGAGACCATCTGCCCCAGATTCTTACGTTTGAAGCCAAACCTATTCCACCTGGAGCAACACCTTCATGTTTCCAAATAGTATAGACATAGTGACCATCGAGGATAATTGTACTACGATCTGGTACACCTTCGAAATCTGAGGGATTGACAGCAACACAGTTGGAAAGGATCACATCATTCAGAGGACAATTTGCCGCTCTAAGCGTTCTCTTGATATGTCTAGCATTCGATTGCTGAGAAGAATGTGGCTGTCCTTGAGGATACGGAGGAGGTACCGGTCTACTATGAGAAATAGTAGGCTGGCCCGGATTGCTAGGAGTATTAGAGACTCTCTGGAAACCGAACTTTTCCATCTTTAGTTGCTCTAGAGTTGTGAGTTGTTCTTGTAAATGTTTTGTTCGGTGGCTTGAAAAATGTCAACTGCGACATAAAGTTGACATGAGGAAGGTTGAGTGATGGGATGTCGACTAACAGGTTGTTTGTTTTGGTGGTTACATCAAACTGTTATCAAGTGATTCAATGAGAATTAACTTTTAGTATATACACTTTTATATATACTTTGTATCTACTTGTATTTATGTATTGCTACCATAACTTTAAAACAAAGTGCAAAGTGTGTTATAATGAGAACTGTTAGGACATAGTTGGTCATTTCAATTAAAAGGTTTAATATGTTTCGTTTCGTTAAGTATTAGCTTGAGGTGGTTTACTGCACCCTTTAGTGACGATTTATTGTATTAAACGATTGATCAATGTGTACATATTTGAATTTAGTTTACTATTTTATTAATCACAGTTAATACTCAAAGATATTCACAGTACAATATAGCTTTATTAAATGTAAAAACGCATCTCACAACTCAATAGACCTTCAATATCAGACAGGTTTTTCAACTACGCGTCCCATGTCTCACATGTTTTCACAATAAGGGTTATGCCAACCCTAATACTACTAGATAAGAGACTTGCATCATGGCGACCTCAAGCGTTGTACAGGTTAATTTATACTTTGTGAACTCGCCCTGTTTTGAGACTTCAATAAAAGAGACTAAACACAACTCGTTTAGGTATTTTTTGTACTAAGAATAGACAAGGTGGTGGTGTAAGTGCTGGGAGTTTGGGTGCTGTACCACTTCCTTACCAAAATCAGGGAGTTAAGGGTTGTCAAGAGTGAATATAAGACAACGAAATCTTTAAAGTTTTGCTAATTTATGATTGTTCAATATATTATACCTTATTACATCAACTTGCATCGTCAACTTTCTAGTAAAGGTTATATACTTCAATCTCAATTCCGCTTAAAAGCAAATTAGAACTCCCGAAATAATGCAGAACGGCTTAAACTTGTTGCATTTAAGCTCCTTCATCTTTCTCCTTCAACTGTGCCAATAATTCTATTTGAGGCAGCACCTCATACCAGTTATATTTCAACTCCTGTAAGTTAAGAATTCTCCTTGGAAAGGAGATGACGTTGATTAGTAAATATGAATATTGAATATTGTACGAGGTTCAATTTTCTTCTGATTGCTGGCCGCTTTTTCAGTTGAAAATGAATTAAATTTTACTTGTTTAAGCCAAGTTATGTTAGTGTTTATTTTGATAGCAGTCTGGTTGGCTTCACGCTGGCTAGTCGATTTAATAAAAAGGAAGAATTGGCAGCAAAGTGCGTTATTAGGAACTGCGGTATTCTTTGCAACTGCATCAACTCTGCCATCACTAACACTTACACTTCAGATCAGGCTGCTTTGATGGTGTTGACTGCTTTTTGCAATGCAGGGGCTGTATTATCTGTACACGCAGCATTGACAGAGTGGCAAAGGAATCGTCAGGGTCTACCTGGTCTTAGTGCTCAGGATGACAATACGTCGGTCCTTTCGGAGAATAATGAACCTTTAATGGTAAAGGCGCTACCAGATACTGAATAGAGCATGATGGTATTCTTTAGATTGATAGAGTACTTGATTAAAGACCTTATCCTCGGTAATTGTGATGAACGACTGCTTCCTCGACTTGTATAGTAATAAATTCAGCACCAAAACGACAGTATTTTGTCAATATTGTATGCTGACCCATTCTAACTTTTCGCAAGATCGGTTTAGTGGTGTAGCGGCTATCACGTTTCGTTTACATGTGCTCAGTATTGTAAGTCCCGAAAAGGTCGTGGGTTCGATCCCCACCTAGATCATATTTTTTTTCTTCATTGCATCAACTAATATGACACAATACAATATCTAAATATAGTCTGGGGTTGGAATTGCGTTCTGTACTAGTTTCACTAATTGTAATTCAAACAGTCAACAGATAATGTATATAATAGCAAGTGAATATTCTCTCGAGTCAGCTCCCAAAATCAATGTTTCACCTTTCCGAGGAATCCGTTTCATCTGCAATCATCAAGGTTTCGGTATCTTCCAATCAAACAGAGGAAAATAACTTACTGAAATGAGCCCAAGTTTATGTACCTATATGTAGGCCACTTTATTTAACGTTATTTAAGTTAACTTGACACGTTTCAACACGAAACTTCAATATAGTCTAATTAAACACATCAACCAGCCTCTTCATAGGCCTCTTACCCACCCACATTTCGAACCAACAGTTACTTACTAGTAGATTCTCGCTTCAAGCTTGAAATTTCTTTTTTCTTGAGTTCCTGCTTCTTAATTATAATTATGGTCACGTGAAAAAGGGTTGCAAATTTTGACTTCCTAATTGGTCCAGAAATTTCGCGGCCTAAAAGAGTCAATATTATTTTTTAAGATTTGCGCCCAAATAATTGGAACAGTTTTTATTTATAGTAGCTTTTTGCAAGCAATCAATTACTACAAGTCTCAGTTAGAGGCTAAGTTTCGTATAATATTAATGGCATTTTTTTTTTTAGTACAACACATGAAAGAACACATGAGAGGACAGCATTCTTCTTTTGGTATAAGAGACATAAACGTACATAGGAATCATCAAAAAGATAAAAGTAAAACGGCAAGTGAAGTGAAAGTAGGAGAACAGAAGTGAAGCTGGAAATGTATGATATATGTAATGTAATATGAACCGTCTGCCGTCCTCTTATGTTGTTCATCCTTGGAAGTAGTTGTTAGTTGTTAACATTCCGTTTGGGTTGAAGAACTCGTTGTTTTGGTTCGACACACCTGACGGAGAGGACGCGGCGAGGGAGTGGTTTGGGTGTGAGTTCCCGTTACCATTCCCGTTGTTCATATTCAAGTTACCCTGTGGATGGGGTATATGCGAGTTTCTAGGGTGGAACTGCTGATTGACATGGGGAGGGAGGTGCATGAGTGGTTGTTGGTAAGCCATTTGTGGGGCAATTGGCTGTTGTTGCGGTGGTGCTTGTGGTTGTTGGTATCCCTTGTAATTGTAAGTGTTCACAAAATTGTTTTGGAGGCCCTGCTGAGGTGGTGGTGTAAACGAACCTGAGTAGCCCTGTGTGAGCAGCGAGATGCTGCCCTGGTGCTTGTGGCCGTTTTCAACGGGTGAGTTGTTCGAGAACAGCATGTTGTTGTTGTGCTGGGCAGGCGCAGAGAGAGGTGCAGTGAGAGGTGCGTTGGGGAACCCGTACGGTGCTTCATTGATGACAAAGTCGCCGTTGCTCAAGTTCCCGGCAGAGCTGGTCTCAGACCCCTGGTGCGTAAATACATAGTTGTTGTTGTAAAAGTTCGATGGCAACGAAACGTTTCTGTTGGGCTGTTGTGGCTGCTTCTCGTTGATGGGGGTCGACGAGGTACTCAACGAGCGGAACTGAGCTTGCTGTTGCATATGCGGTGGAGGCTGGTACTCGCCAAACTCCTGGATTGGGTGCGAGTACGAGTGCGAGTGCGAGTGCGAGTGGTAGTTTGGTTGTTGGTAGTAGTGCACGTGGTGAGGAACCGAGGAGGCATAGTTTACAGAGAGCGAGTGGCCGTGGCCCTTCATCTCCTTCTTCAGCTTCGGTGGTTGTTGTACTGGCTGGTAGCTGTTCAAGATGACATTGATTTTCGACTGGATACGTTTACCAAAGCTTGAAATGATCTTGCAGTTCTGGAACCAGAACTTGATAATCACAATTTGGAGCGAGTCCGAGGGTTCAAATGTTTGAGGTAACAAAGGGGTCAACTTTTCAACAGCAAAAGCCGAGCCTCCCTTTTCCTCGTAGGAAACCTGCGGATTAACCAAAATATCAATCAAGGTCTGGATAACATAATTCCCGTATGGATCGTTAATCAATTTGTTCAAGTCGTTAATCAAAATATTGTAGATCAAGTCAAACTTCAAGTTTGAAAAGTTAAGGTTGAGCACCTCGTTGTTGTAACAGTTCTTCAAGAACTTTTCAATCACATTCGAGGAAAACTTGAGGTTACACAAGTTGTTAATGCCGTACTTGACAAAGTTGTCGAATATCTTGTAGTTGATTTCCAACGAATTGATCAGGATCAAGTACTGCAAAACATAATTACCAAACTGATCGTTAATGAGTAACAGAAAGTTCTTAAAGTTGAGGATGCAGTCGGAAAACTCCTTGAGCTGCAGAGAAGTCACATGGTTCAAGCACTTCTGCAACACGCAGCACCCGTGCTTATGCGTCGCAACCACAAACAAGTCTGCAATGATCGAGTCATAAATGAACTGGCATTCTTGTGGTTGGTACTTGTTTAAGATCTTCTGAATCACGTGGTTTCCATTCAAGTCTTTGATGAGCTCGATAATATACGGCTTGAGGCCCTTAGTAAGCAAACCCAACTGGTAGTTGTTGTTCAAGTTATCGATAATCTTTTGCAACGCGCGAGTACCGTGCTGGTTAATCGAGATTTGGAACAAGTTATATTGCAAGATTTCCAAAATCAAGTTGAGGTTGTGCTCGTTACAGTAGTTGATCAATTTCTGAATCAAGTAGTTACCAAATGGGTCAATAATCAATTCGTACAAGTACGGATAGATTTGCTTGAAAATAATTTCAAAGTTCAGCAAGCGGAGTTGATAGTTTGAAATCAAGTTTTCATCGATTTTCTTCTGCAAGAAGCGGCATCCGTACTGGTCCTTCAGAAGCTTCAAAATTTCCAGTTTGATTTGGATCAAGGGGAGCTTGTTAATCAGAGCCAAGTATTCCTTGTCGATTTTCGTTTTAGTTGATGACTTGGCAATCACCAAGTTTTCTTTATCAAAAGACGAATCTATTGAAACTTGACGGGAGTGTGGAACGCTATAAATAGGTGGGTTCCCCAAAGAGCTGTTGCCTGTAGCGACTGAGTTGGTGGTCAAGTTGTTCGACTCTCCAGACGTGGCCAGTGTTGCCAGAGTGGCCAGTCCCACAGAACTGGGACGTGCCATGCTGTTCAAAGGTACATCTCTCGAGTCAGGAACATCCATAAAGATGCTGCCAGAAACAGCACCCATTGGGTTCGAACACACTGTGATGCCACCTCCTGCGTTAGTAAGTGGAATTCCTGAACTTTCAATGTTGAAGTTGGGCAAGTTTAAAGCATTATTCAACTTACTCAGCGAGTCCCACAAGACTGATTTTGCTCCAAACTTTTTGTTGTTGAACCCAGAGTGCATGGCCTGGCCATTGCCTCCTCCATTTGAGGCACCCGAATTAGCAGTAGCACTTCCAATACCACCACCAGAACTACTAGAACCACTGCCCATACCCACAGCACCACTTCCACTTCCACTACCTGACCCAACACCCTTGAATGACGGCGGAGTGGTCGGCTCTATAATAGAACCTATCGAGTTAATCGAAAGATTATGATTGTGCGACATCCCACGGTAACAATTAAGGCTAAATTAAATCAAATCAAAAGCTATACTATTCATACAACCCAGATCCAAAAGCCCATAGACGAAAGAAAGTGGTGAACAATTTATTAAAAATTCAACGTAAATTTATAAGGAGAGAATCAAAAATTTGAGCGTATACTACTTAGTGACAACACAAATTGGCACTCTTAAGGAATTTTTTTACGCAATTGGTGCAGGTGTATTTTTAAGCTTAACGAGCAGGATAGAGCAGGTTTTATTAGGTGCTTCTTTCTTTTTTTGGGGGAGGGGGACAAGGGGACGTGTTCACCTGTTATTCGGACTGGGGTAGGCTGGTGCATGGACTTGTGCGACTAGCACTTACAACAGAAAAGGGAGGAAAGGGAGGTGAAGAGAGCAGGTAACCGTGGAGACCTTAGCCGAGTGTTTAGAGGGGAGCAGCAGGGCGATATTGTGATGTGTTATGGGTTTTTTTTGTTCAAGGGTGGTATTTTTTAGGTTACAGATGGGAATTACAATATTACGACATTGTCGTAACTTGATTCAGGTATGTGGGTTGCTGATCGCAAGTCAAACGTCGGTGCTCAGAAGTAGTTGAAATCAGTGCTTAAAATCTAGTAGCCAGGAGTGGCCAAAAGTGATCAGGAGTGATCAGGAGTGCCCAGAGGCTACTCGGATGTCCCTTTTTTGATATTTTCACAAATGTCGTGTACAATGTCGTGTACAATGTCGCTTATATAATTTGAAAAAACTTGCTGCAAACTACTTAGGTCTGCCACCCTCTCATCCACTGGATACATTACCCTAACTATTCTGTTTAAGCTATCAACAACCAGTTTCCGGTTGTTTTTAGTATGAGAATTAAGAATATATCAAATTGAACATAAAAAACTATAAAAATGACGAAAGGTACTAGCAATTGACGATTGTGAATCAGCGAGGTCAAAAAGAATCAACGAGCCTCCTTTCATCAGTCGCTCTTACGCGCCTACTTACTCACCAAAACACTCACTCTCTCACTACTGCATCACTCGTTCATCATGGCTTTAATTTTCTTTCTAGCTTCTTCGTTAGCTGCATTCTCTTTTCCCTCTTTCTAACTCTTTTGCCTTCTCTTTTGCCTTCTCATCCGCTCTCTGCTTTGCTTCCTTGTTTGCTTACCTAGCTTTCTCACCTAACCCCATTTCTTCAAGTTTATCAACCATTTCTTTATAGTATTCTTCTAACTTCAAGTGAGTCTCTTCACAGAAGCCCTCAGTACCAGTTACCCACATTTGCAATTCCTTTACTTCAGGCATTTCTTGCTCAAGTTTTGCTGTATTCACTTCGATATTGTATCTCAACGACTTTGCCAATTCGGCTTCCTCACATATTAAACTTAATAAATTGTTGAAGACCAGGTTAATGTATGATGTAAGTAAAGGTATATGTTTTATCTTCAATATTTCATATAGTTTGGATTTATTCTCCACTTCGGTACCTAAGCTGAGGTAGTGTCTCATTATTAATTTGAGATCAATATCATCTTTCGTACAAGCATCTAAAGCTTCTTTCAAGCTTACTCTGGTTGAGTTCATCTTTGTGACGGTCTCTTCAAAACGAGGCAACCACTCTTTCATTGCATCCAACCCAACCTGGTAAACTGTCAATAAAGACTCTAGTTGCAATTTCAAGGTGCGCGAGGTTTTAAGTAACCCCCTTCCTTCTAGGTTTTTATTCGGAGACTCAGATAGTCTAGTTTTCTTCGAGTCTTCTATCCACTTCTTCACAACTTCATGCTTGTCTTCTAGAAGCTGATAAAGAGGGCGGTACAGTAGAAGAGGGTTCGGATTTCCTTTAACCCTCTCCTTCGATATAGTTTTTTCAATGACTTCAGTCCATGCTTCCCATGGAAAATCAATTGGAATATGTACCTTTGGTAATAGTTGGTCGGCATTTGGAGCAACCATGTGTTCCATCAAAAAATCTAAACCTAAATTAACTCTAAAGCCATATACGCTAGTCATTCGAGAGGCTAAAGCGTATCTCTCCTCGCTAGTTGGGAACTCGAAAATCCACCGTCCTTCTACTTTACCATCAATGGTCTGAATGATTCTCAATTGGAATTGGGTATGGGTGAAGGTCACTGTTGGATCATCTGGTCTAACGGTGATAGTGTTGTCTGGAACGCAAAACGTAAGTTCTTTTTTGTTCGATAAGACGACCAATGTGTTCTCTTCAAGCTTCAATCTAACCACTCGTCCGTCGAGGAACCCTTTATGCGTAACAGCAATGTGGGTGACATCGAAGGTTTGTTTGTTATTTGTCTCTTCATCTCTCATCTTGACTCTGATTAAAATAAGTTAGGGTTTGCGCCACTTTTTATACATCTGGCTGTAAAATGTGTAACACATATAATACATACCAAAAACGAAGTGTGTTTTTGCTCTCTTTTGCTTCTTATCCAGAATACCACCATCACTGAGTCTAAGTAATTCCGAATTTAGTCCAAATAAACTTAGCCAACCCAGCTTCATCTCCAGCAGTTTTCTCCGTCAATAACAAACCATGTATATTGAACTACTTGTATCGTAAATCAATGTTCAAATTTACTTCAATCTAAACAGTATCTTGTGGTTTCTGCGCTAACTGATGCGCTCTATCATCGTCTAGAGATGAGAAACTCCATGTTAGGCGCGGATGTTCCGTTTGCATACTTCTTGAAGGCTGAAGCATAGATCTTGTAGTGTCCAAAACACTTTGAGAGCCATGTAGCGATATTTTTCAACACTTCGTAGAGTTCATCTTTGACTAAGTTCATATGGGAATCAGCTAAACCCTGAAAAGCATCGGCTAACTTGCGGTCCCTTCTCCGCCATACACAAGGTTCGACTATGAAACCTGAACCGAACAGTAGCAGCTCAAACAAATTGCTTTGCCGATTTATACTGGTCAAAATTTCTAACAAACTTCAAACAAACCTGAGATTGGTCTTTCTTGGTGCATTCACCGAAGCATGAAACATCATACGTTTCTACGGTTTGTGAATCTCTAGGTATATAAAGACTAATGGTTCTGTTAAGTTTTAACCACCAAGATGGATACATCAACTCCCAAAAGAAAGAACAATCACGATTTTAAAGTAAGCTCTCTTGCTTCCCTCAAAAAGTCTGCGATTACTGAGATTCTTGACTTTGGTTACTTGGTGAAAACAGAGGGTATCTCAGAGGCGGATTTAAATGAAGTTGGGCTAACAACTCCGATTTCCGTTACTAGGACCTACTTGCCTCTTTTTACAAGTCCAATATCCGTTGTTGACGAAAATACCAGTTATTTTCTCGAAAGCTATTCCAACTACGAAGATCTGCAATATTTGCCAGCATCTGATTCTCACCAATTATCAGTTACGAAGGATGGTATCTTCACATTTCTCGAATACAACAACTTCTTCAGCAATTACAAACCTGACTTCTTGAAGCTTCCAGACAAAATGGTTTCAGTATGTACTATATTTTTGGTTGCATGATTTTCTTACTAACTCGAATAGTTGTACTTTAGGGTGGATATCAATGGCTCTCGCATCTCGGATCAAGGTCTCGTCGACCGTTTTGCCTCTAAAGTATCTAATTGGAACCTTTGGCAAACTCTTGGTTATCTGCCCAGTGTCACTATTGAAGGTAACTGCTTTAAAATTGATCTAGTCTGCGACGAATGGGATAATTACAGAGACAACCCAGTATTTGAAACTGTGGCAAGGTTAAGTTCAGTCGATTTCGATATAAAATTTACATCGAATGAACGTACCGTGGAATTGTCTGAACTACTCGCTCTTTTTGAATTCCAATTGGTATCTTGGCTACTCTCAGTTGAGGCTGAGCTTCCGTTGGTGTTTTCATTCTACTACAGACGTTTCTTCATTATGGATTACCCAGTAGTCATGGCTTCATCGCAAACCAGAATCCAATTAGTAGAGGATCTAAAACTTAACGTATTAGAATTTAAGTTGCTGGTGATTGAAACTCGCCTATTATATTTAGTTCGAGAAGGATTTAATCTCAAGCTGCTTTTTAATACTATCAACAGTTTAGATCCAAATCGGTCTTTTATAGGCAAGCAATATAAAAGATTCTGGTTGGGTGTATCATCAGGTGCAAAAGAGTTTCAGTTGGGATTCAACTAAAGATTTAGTTGTTTGTAAAGATTCAATCTTAGTGGATCGAGAGAATATTTTTTATAGTTAAGTGATAATTGTTCAAGAGTACTTGTAGTAAAGCAATATTTTGAAGTTCCTACATTCTCACAATTTCTCCAGGCAAGTAATCGCTTTATTGCAAATATCATTGTTTCTCAGGGCTCTCATTCATTTGCTCAATAGGCTGTCATCGTGATTAGACACAATTCAAGTTCTCAGGCTTCGATACGTGCGAAAGCTACAACAGCTTGATATTTCAGACTTCACGAGGCATCACAACACCATTTACTGCAAAAGGGAAGATAGAATACTTTTATTTTTATGAAAAACTACTGTTAGGATAGTTGGGTTTTGCAAAATACACAATGAAATTAGACAGTATGATATTGCATGTAGCTAGTCATATCAGAAACGGCAATACCAGAGTAAACTTACATGAGATGAGCTATTTTCAATAAACTATTCTGATTCAAAGTAGCTTGATTGGTAGAAAGCTCAAGCAAGAATAGGAAGTAAAGGGCTGTCTATTAGTAATAGATTAGTCCTCGTAGTGATACGTTGTGAGTCCATACATCGAGTGGATGCAACGGCATCACAATTAACTAGCTTCGTATTCCACTATAAGTATACGATGATTATTAGTGTTAGAAGGAGTACGAAAGAAGAAGTACTCCATGGTGGTAAACACTCACAAACCTGAATGGCACAAACTATATGAACTTGCTTCTGTTGGAGAAACGAAAAATGTTAAATTACCATATACTTTTTGGCCAATTGTAGTTCCTACGAATATTCATTCGCAGATTAGTTTTATGTGTTCGAACATTTACTCGGTCTCGTTAATTGTGGTAAGTGAAACTGTCTTGATTCTGTAGATTTAGCCAAAACTGCGTAAGTTTGACCGCTGCAAACCTTTTTTGCAGCCATTTTTTTCATCATCAAAAGATTAACAGCTGGCACACTTCGGTGCGTCAGCTCCTGGAAGTTTGATATGTTACTGTCAGCTTATTTTGTATCGTCGTCTGATCATCGTAGTCTTTGGTTTGGGGAGCCTCTCTGCTTGTCCAGGGGTTGAGTGGAACAGAAGTTAGTAGACAGTGAAAGCTTATCTCGGATTGACTGTGGCTAAAGGGTGTATCAAAGATCATTGAAGCCGGTAGGCATATACCTTGACCAACCTTTACGAATAGAAACTTTGGAAGAAGCCCTAGTCCTGATCCATAGACTCGTTTCATAGGTTCTTCCAGATTAACCGAGTACCTTTATTGTTGCTTTGCAAAAAATTAGATGCTTGGGGTCTCATAAAGACGTTATTCTTTGCAACTGCTACGATTACTCTTATGAAAATCTTCTACCAAAAGTAGACTATAAACTATCCCTTGAAGGAGTTGTCCCATAATAGGAAAGATAGGTATAACAACAAAACAATTTGTAACTATGGCAAGGACTCTTCTGAATTTTACAGAGTATCAATTAGTTGAAGTAACGTTACCACCAGGAAAAATCATCTATGTTCTGTCTCAATCAGTAAGTACTAGCCTTGTTGATTAAGTGTTGTTTTTTTTTTTTTTAGTTTAATTGGCACTATCAGTACTTGATCTGCTTCTCTAGTTTTCATCTCTCCAGTTCTAAGTCATCACCACTAAGTTAGTAGGATCTGACGGTTAGCACATTTATTGATAATTTAATGTGCTGCCAGGGCTTATCTTCATGTTCATATCGAATGTAGAATCTTAAGAATCTATCATCAGTGGTATCTTCCTCTCATTCTGAAAAAACGTAGAAATGTATTCTAAAATAGTATTTTGCTGTGGTTTATACCTATGATACACACAGTATGACAGCGTCTACACTATTTCATGGAAAAAGGAGTCAGAAGCACCAATTGGTCTAGCATTACTTACATTGATTGAATGAAATGTCGGAAACTTTATGGTTACTAGATTAGAAGTCAGGATGAGCAATATTCTCGATTAGAAGTCAGAGTTATGGTTGCAAAAAAATAAAAACTAGAAGTTAAAGCGTCTAGCGATTTTATTGTTTTGTATACCTCCCTCTTCCAACCATGTCCACACGCAACCAAATCTCAAACTCACCTAGTAATTCTGTTCAAATAGACTACCAGAGTAATGAGATAGAGGAATACCCAATAACTAACGGCAATAAGAGAAAAAGAAGAGCACCAGGTGAATTCAGACCTCAAATTTCCGTAAATCAGGTTCAGCCGCCAACTGTTAGCACCATAGTCAAAGTTGAGGTACCAGAGTTAAGAAAGTGTGCATTTATTGATAGATTCTACTCAAAGAAGTTCTACGATGAATTCATTCAGTTTATTATCCCCTTGAATGCAACACCTAAAGTAAAGCTCTTTTTCCTGAAGTTGGCGTCAGAAAATCAGCTATTGTCCGCCTTGGTTTCAGCACTTGGGGCCTTTGCAGACAAAAAGGTTCAGGATCCATTCTTAGTTGCTTCAGTAACACTTCTTGAGCAAGAGATAGAATTTTTGCGGTCTGATTTGCTAATAGTAGTCCATTTGCTTCTTGTAGCCATCTACACTACAAGAGCTGAACAAAAATGGCGTGCAACTTTGATGTGTGCTAAGGAATTCTTATTTGAGGCTATGGAAAAAGGAGTTCAGACTTCGACTTACACTTTCTGCAAGCATTGGCTTCTCAAGTTTGAGATTATGGCCTGGCTCTCAACTGCTAACGGAGGGGTACTCAATGAAAACGAGATCAATCAGTTGTTCGTCATCGACGAACACGAACAAGTCTTGTTGGAAGAGTTGGATCTCATGAAAGAAGGATACTGTTTCATGTTAGGATTTCATATCGATTGCTTACCTCATGTTAAGAATCTTATTGAATGCATGTTGTGTGCCCAAGATGAAAATTCAATGGGCTCCATACTTATGTTGGTGCCAGCCCTTCTGCTTGTTTTACTTTCGGAGAAAACGATTCCAAAAATTGATAAGGACTGCCATTTATGGATGCAGATATCTCATAAAGGGTTTGTTTCTTCTTGTCTTATAAAGATTAGGTCTTACAATCCAAATTTTTTTGACCTCTCACCGTTATACCGGGAGGATATATTCTCAGACATGATCAAGTTCGCCTCGGAACAAACCTCTAAAGATTACCGGTTGATTTCACTCCTATGGCAGATGGCCACTGCAGGACAAGAGTGTACCAAAGAAGCGGAACAAGAAGTCTTGTGTGAGTACTTCTACAGGTTAAGAAAATTAGGTCTGGTGACTTCAGGGATTACTTTACTCAGATTATTTGATATATGGAAAGGATTGGAAGGCAAGGATCTGGAAGATGTGATTAATATTTACTGATCGATACTTAATATATATATAAATAGTTGATAGAAATAATTTATGGCCAACAATGAGAGATAGAGCTAGTTAAGGCATGCTATACTCAACTCCACAGTTATCTAATATATATCTCACCGCAGGAGTTGCATGATCAAGTGTTAGTCTAGCATCATTATCTAAGGCAAAATTCATTTCATCCAAAATTTCTTTGTCTTTATCTTTTACTCTCAACATCAACTTCTTAATCATAGTTCTTTCTCTCATAGTGATATCCTTCACATAATTTAAATAATTCTTAAATTTAATACCTTTATGCTCCAATTTTGAGCAATACTCTTCGAAATTAAAGAACATTCGCCATCCGTATGCATCGGCATCGAAGAACCCCACGAACTTGAAACGACCTGTGTCAACATCTGCGAAGCATTTCAAAAATTTTCTTGCTGCTATTGTTGGATTTCCTTCGCTTGTAATCACAATCACATCCATGGTGAAACGACAATTTCTCAAATTCTTATACATCTTCTTGGCTACCAGGTCCTTCTCGATAACAATCACAAGGAGTTCTTTATCTGGAGATCCCAAGTAACAGAGGTTAGAATCATTAGGAATCATAATTGTTGTATAACTGTCGTAGTTCCTTTGTTCCAATTCTTCACCTTGGTCATGGTAACTAAACGATATGGGACTTGAACACATAAACGTCCCCTTATCTGAGGCAACAATACCAAGATCGTCCTTCAAATCGAATTGGAAAGTATTAACAAAAATGTTTTTTAACATCTTGTCGCTGATTCTCTGTTCTTTACCATTGTCAAGATGATAGAAGGCTCCTCTATATGAAAGAACGCCATCACCACTTTCTAAATGATTGACTACTACTTTCATGGTTTCCAAAACCATGAAGAATCTTTCAGTATCGTCAGCAGAACACACAGTTTGGCTGAAGTTGGCTTCCGACTTATAAACAATCAGAACTACGTTTCCTTTCACCATTAGGAGATGGACAATGCGTTTAAGATGATAATTGGTAACAATCAATGGGTCACTTAAGGCCATCTCTATTTCATTATTATTTAGTGGTAACTCATCGGCAAGATTGATCACTTCATGGGAAGTCATCTTACAATTTCAATTCTTCAATTTGTCTGGTGGGTGTAAGTTTATGTAGTTTACAGCAAGTGAATATGGTAGTACTGAGTGCACGAGTGTGATAAACGGGTGAAATCAGTGAAGATCGGCTTAGTTAGATGAAACTTCTCTGAGAATTAAATAGCGAAAACGCCTTCTTTTAATGTTCCTCCACATCTACTCAAATCAGTATAGAATTAATTTGTGTTGATTTGCAGAATGGATCTTCTACTAAAAACACCACATTCAACCAATTTTCTGGGACGGAGGCTTTCTGAAACCAATATTTGGTCATTAATCTACCCATTCAGATACCACCTTAGTGGTTTCCATAGCTTTATTGCGCCATTTTTGTTTCCAGTGGCGCTATTCATTTTAGCTGGAGATATCTAAAATGACTTTGAAGTTGAATGATAGAATAATGAATTGAGTATAGATATAAAGCACAATAGGTGAGCTCGATAGAAGGAACACCTAAGAGAAATAACTTATGGTTAAATTATATTCTGAATTGTGATAAAATGAATTTAGATTCTATAGAAGACGTTCATTCAGTGTTTGTATATTCATATGTTGGTGTTTCCCTTCTTCAATTGTGACACATCTTAGGCAAGATATTTATAATTAACTGTTCAGATATAGTAATCTTGGTTAGTCCTTTATTCTAAGCGTGTTTGTTAGGTTTAGAATGAATAAAGAATGGTATAGCAGTTGGGTCGAATATCTAACATTTTGACACTAGAAATGGCTGCAAAAAAAAAAAATCAACACAACCAAAAACAACGTCTTTGTAACTTTGTAGTAGGAGCATCACTACTGGGAATCGTATTACTGACATTCCCAAGGGGGTACAGCTAACTTAGATTGTACAACAGCACGTAAAACCTGAAGTATCAGCCTTTTGGCAATAGATTAAAGAGCAGAAATAGGAATGAGGATAACATTGGTAACTTATCAAAAGGGAAAGAGAACAACATTTTAAAGCACAAGTCATTGAGCTAGGTTGATATCAATGAGCTATATGTTGGGTTTTAGTTAATACTTTGTAATATGTACTTCAATTTTATTGAACTAGATGATCAAGGTTGCAATGACACTTCGAACGACGGTCCGCGCTAGTTATTCTTACAAAAACTACAACTCAGTCACTATAAATATATGTCAGTGATCAGGATGGTGAAATAGTCAAGACTAAGCCTAAGACTACTGATAGCACTTGCAGCACCGCTAGAAGCACTACTCCTAAGTCTATACAGTTACTTGCGGGTAACTATTTTGGCGAATTGCACTACGTGACAAATAGCTTTACTGGTATCGGAGTGGCCCAAACTTCAGAATGATCGCTCACATCTCGCCTTATAACATGTCAAGCAGTGATACGTCGTGATTCCCTACGTGACAAATGCTAGTTACTCTTTTCTCACCATAATTTCTATACCCAGCGTAGTTAGTTACCGTTTCTTAAGAAAAGATACCGCATGGTGTCTATTATTTAACAACTTTTCATTAATCTATAATTTTCCTAACTAGTTTTGAGTAGTTTCCATATTCAAATATGCTCTTTTCAAGTTTAGTTCATTTTGTATCTTTCGCTACTCTCATTAATGCTATCCTTCAACATCTGTATGGTCAGGCCAAAGCGGTTAGTATTGAGATACGTAATGCTTTCCATTATTACTGAAGATCCCGAGTCACTTTCATGAGATGTTGGTCTCTTTTCGATTTGAAAATTTGCAAGTTCAATGGCTGGGTTGCGGTTATCAGCATCAACTTGCTTGTAACGGACTTCTAGTATCTCTACGTCACTGTCGATTCTGGGTTGTGAAGTTGGCCTCAGTTCGCTGGAGTCACTTGCCAAGTAATTACCATCAGTTTCAATTGGAGGGGATTTTAAGATAGGGGATTGAATGCCAGTATCTTCAAGCTGAGCTTGTTCTAAATTCTCATTGGCTCCATTTCTGATGATAGGGCTGCTTATGAAACCATCGAAACCAAATTCACCAGGCAGGTAATCTTCTAGTTGGTATTCATTCCGTTCATCAGTCTCTTCGATTTGAACGATGCCAAAATCTTTCATTGCTTTCTTTAACCAAGATTTATCAATCCCTTGCGGATGATTTTCAAGACCATCGTACTTACCATTAGTAGCATTCAAAGCGACATTCGAGGCTTGCATCATATGCTTAGGTTCTCCATTTTCAGGTGGTGTTTCAACAGGGGTTTCCATTGTATTAAGTTTCAAAGTATCGCACTAGTTTTGGAAGTACTACTTTTTGGGTTCTCTGATAACGAAATAGATCTTGAGTTGCGCGCGGTATTAAAAGCACTTACTTCCCTCAGATAAGTGGTTGGAATCATTTCTAGTGCTTGACGATTGCTCAAGTTTGGTGCTTCATAGTTTGATTCAATTGTCGCAATTTCACGTAAATTAATATTCAAAGGAGTATGATTCTCTGTACTAATACTGGGATTAGGTATCATTTCTAGTGCTTGACGATTGCTCAAGTTTGGTGCTTCATAGTTTGATTCAATTGTCGCAATTTCACGTAAATTAATATTCAAAGGAGTATGATTCTCTGTACTAATACTGGGATTAGGTATCATTTCTAGTGCTTGACGATTGCTCAAGTTTGGTGCTTCATAGTTTGATTCAATTGTCGCAATATCACGTAAATTAATATTCAAAGGAGTATGATTCTCTGTACTAATACTGGGATATTCATCGGCAGAAGTATCAGGATTCTCAAAAGCTCTCAAAACATCCTTTGAGGTAATAGTGCAATTCGAAATACCTTCTAACACATCCATGACGCTTTTTAATTCAAGAAAATTCTGAACAGTTAACAATTCATCATCAAACTTAGCTAACAAGTTATTCTTATAAAACTTCTTTGATATCATGGGTACCCTTTGAGAAATCGCTAACCACAGAAGAAAGCAATGATGGGATCCCAATTGGTCATAAAACTTAAAGTATAACATGCATGTAGCACACTGGTGTGCGTGGGGGGTTTTTGTCTTTAACAGGGAGGAAAGAAGTTGTCTGCATTCGAAAACTTCAAAAAGACTACTCTCTGTTAACACCTTTTTTGAAGTCGCTGCTATAGAACTGGTTGGCAAAATCATTGATTGGTCTAGTGTTTCAGTAGTTTTACAGTTGGAGCAAAAGTCAAGCCTCTCCCCCTTTAATTTCGAACGGCAACTAAAACATCTCCTACCCAGGTGCTTCCGACTCTTCGAGTTTAAAGGCTCCATGGTTTCAATATCTAGTTCCAATAACTGTTGGAAGTTAGATGGCTTAACCTCCTCAAGCAGATCCGATATGGGCAAATCCACCAAAAGCATTGTTGCATCTTCTCTTGACATGGTTCTAAAATATGTTAGTACAGGAAAGGTTGGAAGAAATACAAATGGTTACGTACCCTTCACTCTTGATGAAGTTTATCAATCCCACGCGTGCTCCTTTGTCCATTGATCGGAATGAATTAAGTAGTATGGTAGGCAAGCTTACATCTATACGCCTCTTGTTTCCACTAGCAATTGTTGCCTGAACCTCATCACCTCCATTCAACTCTGCCATCTATTTGATATTGTTTATACTTGTTTGAAGTTTCGAAGAATCTTAGTACTCGTTGTCTTCTCAATGGAGCCTGGTCTGTACAAGTAATAGTTTGTTCACACCTACAAAACAACGTTAGAAAGATATAATAATAAAACGGAAGACGCGTCTTTTTTTCAGACCACATATTTCCTAGTATCACTTGGCAGTTCTAAATAGTGGCTACAAATATATGGTTTCTCATTTCAATTGCGCTATACAAAGCAAGAGAACTAGCTACAGATACGTGAGGTTGTATCGAGAAAGAATGGTTTGTGTAGCGAAAAGAACGTACTGCCAGATTGTGTCATTACGATTGTGACAAGATCCTTAATTGTAATTAAGTTGATTTCGTTTGAGGGAGATAGTAAAGGAAAAGAGAGAAATTATGTGAGAATATATTAGACGGTAGAGTCGATGCAACTGCAAGAGAGGCACAATTTGGAAAGGTCGTAGAGAATCAACCTACATGAGATGATAGATGTTGAATTGGAAAAGTATGATAACAGAAGTACCCAAAATCTAAGGTTTAGGTTGAAATCATAAACACAATGAACTTTTTAGACTCTCTACTGTAACCCCTTGACCTCTTAGTATGTGTATCTGAAAACCTTTTTACATCTTTCTTGGACTATGAATCAACTACGACTCAACAGTTGCTTCATAACTTTTCTCTAACAAAACCGTAAATAGAAGAAACCATCGATTTTACATATTGTCAAGTTTTATGACGAATTGCTGAAAAAATGAAGAAAAACTATGAAAATGTAAAATATGTATATTGGTGTATCCAAAGTAACAAGAACGAAAGGCTATTATCGTTTAATTTTGAAATGGCACACATCCTGGAAATGAGCCAATTAGTAAGTTCACAACTCTACTTTCGGCAGTTCGTATGTTACATATATATATGCCCAAGATAATGGTTATTGTTCTCCTCACTTGTTATAAACAAACTTTACGTGAAGTTTGTGGTAGTACATGAAACTTTCATCATGAGAGAGCTCAAAGTGAAATCCATCACAGTTTGCTCAAATTCATTGTTCCAATTACAATATGGCTCATCATGTAACTCCACATAAATCCAGTAGCCTTAAAAATTATCCTAGTTGAGTAGAACCCTGTAACTTTATATTAAAGCATATCTTCATTCTAGTTTCCCTTATCCCTATTATATAACCTAAGTCTAATCCTCCAAGTCCTTTATGTCTCTAACCCATCTACCCTTTCTGACATATTCATTTACAATCTCACACACAAAAATGAACTCTCCAACTTGTTCGCCTGCTCTAACCTCCAAGCATGCCTCGATTCTCCTTTCGATTCTGCGTATTTGTCTGTCTCGTATTACTTTTCTCCTCCTTTGTTGTTCTTGTGTGTTGGGGAACTCGCTACTCATAAATCCTGGAGGCGATGCGAACTTGTCGTAAATTTGACTGAATCGGTCTTCGTAGTCATTATTGTCTTTTATCTCAGGCACTCCACCTGCTATCAGGTGGAACCGTTTAAGGTTACTCTCTTGTGCTTTCGTCATTCCTACGCGTCGCTTAACTCCACCAGTGAGCACCACTCTCAGCTCGACATTGTTGTACCGCGGATTCGGCTTAAAATCCGAAATAATCCACTTGTGTTCGCTAATTGGGTTCACGTTCAAGTTCATTTTAAGCCCATGTGTGTGGAACTTGGACGTGTAGTATCTTTGAAGAAAGTCGCGTCTTTGAAGTATCGTGTATGGTTTCGGCATATCTGGGATTCGAAACTCAACCTCTTCTTCGCTATCTTCGACTTCTTCTTCTGCGGTTTCTCTTTTACTTGGAGACGTGAATTCCATAGGTTCTTTGATTGGTATCAAAACAACAGGTCCCCTCTTCTGAGGCGATCTCATTAGTTTAACTTTCCGAGGTGATGCTTTGGTTGGTGATACCTTTATTGGAGAAGAGCTGTGTTTCTTTCCAAATGGATCATAGGGAGCAGAGTCTTCATCTGAATATTGCGTGGGAACCATATGAAAGGGAACTGCGTCTTCATCCTCAGAGTAAACCTCTACCGCATCGTTAACAGACTTGCTTCGTGCCCCAAGATGTTCTGTAATATCGTATCTACCTCTCAGACTCAAAGGTTTTAAAGGACTGCTGTGTTCATCTTTTTCCAGGTTAGATCCGCTATTGTCAACTTGATGTTGCAGGATCCCATTCCTCTCTGACTTGTCATTCAATCTCTTTAATGTGTCTTTAGATGTATCAGGTAACGATACACTTTTAGCAGCATACTCCAATCTTTCAAACTTGTTACTCCACACTTTCTCTTGTAGAAATTGCCTCTTGGGTGAACTCACAGCCAGATTCCTTTCCAACTCTTTGACCCTATCTTCCAACCTCTTTACCTCTCGAAGTAATAAATCATTCTGCTCCAGTAAATCATGAATAACCTTCTGATTCTCATCTTGAATGATCCCAATCTCCTGCTCAAACAACGCACTAACCCTACTCTTGAACTCCTCTCGTAGAGGCATTATCAGGTAGTTGTTATTAAACTTAGATCTTCAATTTCCATATACTGCTTAGGTAATATTACATTACTTTTCAGTTCATCGATTTAATAAAAAAAACATCAACAACGAAGAGACATGTTTGGTAGTGGATTTGGAACAGGATCGACTGCTACGGCGGGTCAAGGCGCGGGCCAAGCGAGCGGAGGGCTTTTTGGATCATCCAATTCGAACAATTCCAATGCTGCAAGTAATAATTCGGCAGGATTACTCTTTGGTAGTGCTGCTGGTGGTAATACTGGAGGAAGTTTATTTGGAGCTAAACCTGCGGCTCCATCAACGGGTGGAGGGTTGTTTGGTAATTCAAATACTGCTCCAGCAGCACCTTCAAGTACTGGTGGATTGTTTGGAAATGCTTCTCAATCGACTGCTCAAACTGGCCAAAATGGCCAAAGTGGATCACTCTTTGGTAACCAAAAACCAGCTGGAACCACAGGTGGGCTTTTTGGAGCCAAACCCGCAGCTCCCACTGCAGGAGGAACCACAGGAGGGTTATTTGGTAACTCAGGCACATCAAACACAGGAGGAACTACTGGGGGATTATTTGGTAACACGGCCAACACTGGTAGCAATACTGGAGGATTATTTGGATCTTCTAATACAGGAGCATCCAACACAGGAGTCACCAACGGAGGCACCACAGGTGGACTCTTTGGAAACAACACAGCTGCAACCAACAGCGGAGGATTATTTGGAAACTCAAACACATCAAACACAGGACTCTTTGGTGCAAAACCAGCAGCCTCAAACCAAGGTCTTTTTGGAGGATCAAATCTCCAAAACCAACAAGCACAACCACAACAGCAATCCCAACAACAACAACTCCAATTAACAGGCATGACACGAGTTGGACTGCTCCCACCTGCAGTAAAACAAGAATTGGAACAATTCGACAGATACATAAATACACAACACTTGATTGCAACTACATTACAATCAGACTTCCAAGCACACGATACACTCATTGACTCGATACCGAAAGATATCAACTACTTGAGAAATAAACTCATGTCAACAAGACAAGCACTCAAATTCGACCAGAGCCAACTCTTACAACTCAAAGCATTGAACAATGAGTTGACTGACGATATCACGAAAATCATGCAGTTGATAACGGAGTTGTCAACACCTGGCACGCGACTCCTGCTGTCGTTCCACTTGAACGACTTCTTCATCAAGAAGATTAAAAAGTACTACGAAATCTTGGGCAACTACGAACAACTCGTAACAGAATTGGAGATTGTATTGAACGGATTAGAGAAACTGTGTA
Organism: Kodamaea kaohsiungensis (nom. inval.); assembly: GCA_030558205.1. NCBI lineage: Eukaryota > Fungi > Ascomycota > Pichiomycetes > Serinales > Debaryomycetaceae > Kodamaea > Kodamaea kaohsiungensis (nom. inval.). The sequence goes on along the minus strand of JAJMRZ010000012.1, from coordinate 66,068 downwards.
ATGAAGGATTTGGGAATTTGTTCAACATAGCAGAGGTTATTAAACTGCAATACAATTTGTTTATGGAATTGTGTGAGATTATGGCACAACTTCATAACCAAGTGAATAAATTGAAGTAGAAAGATAACTAACTGCACACTTGAATTCTCAAAGCAAAGTCATGAAATATATAGAACCTTTAAGAAAATTAGAACAGATCACTGGACTAGTTTGATAATATTTGAATTAAAGTATCGGAACTTTAAGAGTAATGTAACATTCAATATTTAAAATGTAGTTTGGTGTAGCCATTAACGGAGTAGTTGAGAGTAGTTTATGTACGCTGAGTTAAAGATCATTCTGATCATACTCACCTCCTAATGTCTCTTAACATCAATTCTTCACCACTCACTTGATTGAAACTCGCACTCAAATTTCATAATTGATTTGATCTCAACTCATCGATGTCTAGAGCAGATTACCTCTCCAAGTATCTAACAACAGACAAAAAGAAGAAGAAGAAGAAGTCTAAGAGTCATGTTGTAGTAGTCGAACAATCCACTTTCAAAGATGACGTTGAAGAAGAAGAGTTTCTTGAGGAAGATACACCAGTGCTTGAGATAAAACTGGAGAGAGAGTTTAAAGGATTCAAGCGAATAGATAATGGAAAAGCACCAGAGGTAGAAGTTACGGAACCACCAATAGCCACTGAAGAGCAGGTTCAGAAACTGAAGACTGTGTATAGAGATGCTAGTGGACGTATTGTTGATATTGATATGAAAAGAAAACAATTACAAGATAGTAAACCAGTGGAACCTCGTGAAATCAAGCTTCTGGAAGCTGAAATTGAGGAGCAACTGAAACCAGCCATCAAGAGAAAGTCCGATTACGAAGATCCACTATTAGTATTTGGTCCAGAAGAGGTTGAAGAAGACGATAAATATACGTACTCAAAAGGAGTGAATCCAAGCAACAGATTCAATATCAAAGCTGGGGCTTATTGGGATGGCATTGATAGATCCAATGGGTTTGAAACAATGATCATGAGAAGAAGAGACGAGGTTAAATTTGGAAAATTGGATACGAAGATTAAAGAGACTTATGAAGTTGATCTTGATTAACTGAAACGTTCAGAAAGGGTTGAATCAGAAAACCGAACCCTTCCAAGAGTTACCTTGACCCTGAAAGGATCAGAAAGGGGAAGTAAGTTTGATCTACACGCCTCGCTAGTGTCCTGATAACAAAATGAAAAGGCAACAGGCACTGTCGTCATCTCTACGAGACTGGAAAATGCCTTTAGTCTAGACCACCACGCCTATGCACTACCATATCCTTATTCATCTAATACGGTTGTCCAGTTATATGACTCCACATACAATCAACAACAAACGAGCATGCAATAAAACCTCAGGTTTTGAGGGCTCAGGTTTTGAGTAAGAGTTATTGTTGAAAAGAAAGATCCACAGAAGTTGCATTCGATATGCACCTTATGTTAACATTTCAAGGTGACTCGAGTTCAGGGTTCAAGAGATGAGGTGAATTTTTCATCGTATTGGCTTATTGTTAAGATAAAGGGATACCCTTTGTTCTCGCATCAATAACAACGCGTACTCTTTCAAACTCGATACTCCCTTTTTGCAGGGGGTTAGTTTCTGCTTATAGAATATATATTAGGGTTTCTTCATTATTTGCCGAACCTTAACAATACAAAGATACTGATATCAAGAGTTTTAGAACTCCGTTTCTCTTATACTTGTATACTTGTCGTTGTTGCAGCCTGTGCTGCAGTTATAATTTTGTAGTCATCGAATCTCGTGATCAAATCATTTTTAGTGCTTAGAGTTATTCATGTCATACTACTTTGATGAAGTACGCGGACGTTATTTCAAGGTAGTTAATGGTGCTCAGAACAACCCTCAGTTGAGCAAGTATCATAATAATTCCCTTCAAGTTGAGAAACGTACCAAGGAGTTCCATGATGCTCAGACAAAGAAACCCCAATTGAAAGCGAGGCCAAAGGCAAAGGTGAAGAAGCATGTATTGAAGCAGGTGAATAGCTATAGGAATATGTTGTTACAACGACGAAAGCTTCTGTTAACGGAAGGTATCCTTAATGTCAAATTAGGATACTTTGACTGTACTCTGTCTACCAATGCATTAGATACTTTACAACTTCACCATGAGCAAGCAGTGATTAAAGACCCATATCTTACTCAGTTTGGCAAATATTCAGTCCACTTAAGTAATGGAAGCACCATCAGATTCTACAACATGAGTAACATAGTTTTGGAGTTCCAAATACCTAAAATGTACGAACCTCAAGCTCCCTGTGACTATGTCGAATTTGAAGATGCCCTGACCTCGAACTTTGCATGTTACACCACCTACACCAATGACGAAACCACTGGGATCTTTGTATCGGTGGTCATAGATGCTCTGGGCAAACTCTTCACTACACTACATCAAATAACAATAAGCAAAGAAAAGACGACTATTCTCAACTATACAGCTTCATTGATACGATTTCTAAAAAGCTACACACAAAGGAAAAACTGGTTAATAGGGGAAATCTGTAACGCTTACCAACTACCAATCAAATCTAACTTACTGCCAGATGAACTAATCAATGTGACAAATAGAAAACTCAAAAATTGCAAAAACTCCTTTGCAGTGATAGATGAGTACATTAGAAACCTGACAAAATTCCAACCACGCTCGTACTTTAGAAACGAGAATCATAAAACAACCAAGATTAGAAGACTCCAGACATTTGCAACCGATTTAGAGTTTGGGTTCGTTGTCAATGGGAGTGGGATCCGAATTGGATACTCGAAATTACCAAACTTGTACAATCTCAGGATAAACAAATGCCCATCGGGAGAACTAGTAAACGCTGATGGAACCTACTTTTTCTATAAAGGAAACCTGATTTCAAGCATGAACGAGTCAACTTACAAGTTCACCTCTTACATTAATCACGTAGTTCCATTCAAAAAGAAGCTATTCATTATAACAAAAGATAAAATATTCATTCTTAACGATAAGCTACAATTGGAAGAAGACCTTGGGCCGGTTTTAAACAATACAATGGCAAAGCAGGCTGTCTGTAAATTGAATGAAGAGCTTATAATCTTAAATGAAGACCTCAATCTGTTTGTGATTTACAGCTTGGATCGAACTCTGGAGTTTAATTTAAACAAAAAGAGAATGCAAATAAAAGCTCCCGCAGAGGCGAAAAGGTTGGTGGGATTGAGTGGGTTGTTGAGAATGGTATATGTTTAGAGCTCAACCCCCCACACATCACGCACCTCACTGAATGTCACCCTTGTCAGCTCATTCACTTCAATCATCCGCCCTATTAGATTTGCCATATATCCAAGGTATCGACTTGGCTCCTGCAGAAGCTCTTTCAACCTTTGTGGGAATCCATTTTCTACACAGTCACGATACGTAACATCGCGCAAGTCACAAGTGTCAAATAGAGTAGCACCGTTGGTTAGAATGTTATAGAAAACACACCCTAGCCCAAACATCTCTTTTGCTTCGGTGATTCCTTTTATCGTAAGGTCACTAAGAAACACACTGCTGTATTCACCGTCCTTCATAATACACTGTGGCATGTATCCCAGAGTACCGCTCAGGTATACGTCTCTTCGAGTGTGAGGATTGTTTTCTAGATTCGACTCAACAGACAAACCGAAATCGATAAGTTTAATTTGCAACGTCTGCAAGTTTATCATAATGTTTTCTGGCTTCAAATCGTTATGGCATATACCCATTTTGAAACAGTGCTCAACAGCTGCATAAACATTCTCAATCACCCGTGCGGTACTAGTCAAGTCGCTCATAACGTCAGGGTTTGTCGTGAATGTATCTTGAAGGTCCATGCCTTCAACATACTCCTGAATTAGAGCCACCAAAAAGTTCTGGGTCTTGTCAGAGACCATAATATCGATTGAACGGCATACATATTCACTGGACAACTTCTGTGTACAAAAGTACTCGTTGCATGCAAACCTAAGGCATCCTTGTTTGGACTGACTGGTCAACTTCAACACATAATGCTTCTGGTCTCTTTCAAGTAGATAAGTTGTTCCAAATGTACCTTTACCCAATACTTTAACAGGGCAACCATACTTGAATATAAGGTTTTCAGTACTGTAAAATTCTTGGTAGCCTCGACTCCTTTGGAGCTTGACGTTTTTCACATTGCTGTTGATTGCTTTGTACAAGGTGTTATGCTCCATTTCCGAGCTCTTCTTTGGTAGAATTGTCCTAAAGTTTTTGAGCATGTTTAACGATTCTTCCAGTAACGGGAAAATAGTATCTCTGAGTTCCTGGAACCGAGAAGTGATTATCGGTGTTTTAATAATATGAGACTGGATTTCCTGTAAAAAGACGCTGTCTGCAGAGTTCTCAGATTCTCGTTGGAGACACTCGTCTCTTGATTTAGACCATGACATCATTGTCAGTCTCAACAAATCATATTCTCCAACCTGACTCGTTTCAACTTTAACTCCATCGTCTTTTAATAGCTTTTTGAGACTCGAAAGTCCTTTACCAAATGTAAGCATTAGTTTGCATATTTGGACCAGGAGAACTTGCTGAATTTAAAGATATTAAATTTCCTTCTGCTTTAATGGAAACTATTGCGCATGGTAGATTTTTGATCTGCTATTTGCACCCAATTTCAACCACAAACAAAGACCTTACATTCGACTTATTCTAATTCTATATCCACTCTTAAATCCTCAATATTTAATATACCTTACAGAGTAACTGAACACTTTATCAAAGAATATCAAACCACATATAACATACAAAAAATGGCTGCAAAAAGTTAAAAAGAAAGCTCCGATACCGGGAGTCGAACCCGGGTTTGCTCTGTGAGAGAGAACCGTGCTAGCCGTTACACTATATCGGATAACTGTTGGGTTATCTTGCGAACCAGGTTGTTAATATGGGTGCTCTTAAGTTAGTACAGGCACCAAGTGACTTTGGAGACGAAACCACGAAAATAACAAGTGAAGAGTATGGTTAGTTTGGCGGCGTTAAGGCTGGCGTTATGGAGTTTAGCACGGAGGGGAAGTTTCCACGTTGAAAAATGTATTCTATTTCCTTACTCCGAAATGTGGAGTAGTCGATACAAATAATCATGCATCTATTATGTAAAATATATACAAAGGAAGAAGAATGAATGGAGACTAAAGCTCCACGCGCAGAGCTCGTTCCATTTGGTTAAGTGAGAGAGCCTATTTCTTGATATAGTTCTCGTAGGCGGAGCTGTTGAAGTGTCCAAACTTGTAATCGATATCTAACAACAATTTTATGGCATCTTGCGACTTGTAGATGTATTCAGCTGGCAATTTCACGAGGGCGTCGCTGACTTGGCTATAGCGAGGGTTAAGGTCGGACTTGTTCAAGTACATGATTCTCTCGTTCTTGCCCTGGGAGTTGTAGACCTGGTCGTTGGTCAAGTTATACACACCTGGGTAACCCGAGATGGTCTTGAAGGTGGATTCCTTGGTGAGAGGAGGGTTCAATGGGAACACGTTTTGCAAGAGCTCGTACGAGGCCAATGTGAAACCGAATTGTGGGGACGATCTGAAAACTCTTGCGACCGAACCCTTGAAGAAGGCCGAGAATCCCTCCTCTTTCAAGATAACCTTACCAGCATGCAAAATACCCCTGTATTTGGTTTCGTGCAGTTTCAGTTCAATCTGCAATCTAGTCTTAATGACATCTGCAGGCGTGGTGAAGAAGGCTGCTGGGGCACCAGCAAGGGCACCAGAAACCAACAATTGCCACGACAGCAAACGATGCGACTTGTTAGTGTCGGTAGGGTCGAAACCAAACAAGACCTTTTTCAAGTTGGCATAAGTTGGGAAATATATAGCTGAGAAAGGCACATCTCTTAACAAACATGCTGTAGCACCCTTGTACAACCCCTTCAAACCCAATTGTTTTATAATCTGGGAAGCAGACAAACGTTTTAATGGGATTTCTCCTGGGTTTACCTGTTTGCTACCACCTTGCATTTGTAATCTAATCTTGACAATTTCTAATGGGTTGGTGAAGACGACTTGACACGCACCGGCAGACATACCAGCAGCGATTTCCCAGCTCATGGTAATTTTGCCATCCTTTGTACCAATCTTACGCACCAAGTCGTTGACAGTCAACTTGATGGCCTTCTCTGGTGCAACACCCACCAATTGTGCACCCAATCCAGAGTACAACCCTTTAAAACCCTCGGCCTTTACGATTTTCTTGAAACAGTCCAACGAGTTCTTGTATGCTGCCTTATGTCTTTGGGCTTGCATTCTAGTCTTGACCAAATCAATTGGATACACTACGGTGGCACCAATACATCCTGCGATGGAACCCAAGAAAAACGAATAGAGTGAGTCAAAGATGGGGTAAAGCGAAAAGTTATCCGTGTCGTCACCAAACTTGAGTCCCAGGGAGTGGGCACTCTTTGGATGGTCAAACATCAGGTACAAGTTACCCTTGCTGTTGTTGTTGTAGTTTGGATTCAAGAAGGAGATGAGTTCCTTACGTGAAATGTTGTCATCTGACTTCTTGTTGATCAAGTGGAACAACAAGTCGATTTCGGTGATCAGCACAGGCTTGAAGTTGGATGATTTCAACAAGTGGTCGTTCAAGTGGTTGTACAATTCCAACTTGTTGACCAGGATATCGTCGGTGTCTCTGCTTGTAGGAGGACTGTTTGCGACCACTTCGTTGATCAAATCCACTTTACTCAATGCGTTGTAGATAAACAAGACGTTTGAAAAAGTGAATGCATCTGTATTCGATGGGAAAAAGTCGGTGACGTTTGGCAAGTTCCCCTTAAGTTTCGAACTCAACTTGTGGTTCAAGTTGTTTTCCAACAAGTGGATTAACTGATCGTTGGTGATGACACCTTTTTTGCCAGCCAAGACTTCAAAGTTTCCAATCAACTTGGTTACTGGCAAGTAGTTGATCAACAGGACAAAGTCATCGTATTGGATCAGTCCGTATGGTTCAAAGAATCTCGTCAAGTAGGCCCAATTCAACTTTAATAACTTTTGTTGATACGAAGGATCAATGGATTTGTTCAACTTGTTCAACACTTGAATACATTGGTCATACGACAATTTGGACTCTCCGCCTGAAACAAATTCATAAAGAACCTTGAACTCACCGTCGATGGATGTAAGCTTGGAAATAAACACAGTCCAATCCTCAGCAGTCACATACCCCTTCTTATTCCTGTCTGCTATCAAATACAACAAACCATATGCATCCTTAGGAATATCATTCTCAAAAGGAGACAAAATATCATTAAAGGCCCCCAAACTAAGTACCTTCTGCTTAACCCCCTCGTCAAACGTGGCAAACTGATCAAAGATCTCACCAGCCTTGATTTCACTCATGCTTTTATCTCTTAATTTTTTTGTTGTCAACAACTCTTTAGGTATATATACGAAAAATTTCACTCGTTGCGTTTTTTCTATGACTCGAAGAGTTGGATACGTCTACAATTAGAAGAATCACCGTTCGCGGTCTTGCTACTAAGGCAGCCTAAAACAGACAAAAAACAATATGCATAAACGCAGATTTTTCATTGGCCCTGGGCCGTGGGGTAGTTAGTATCAGACCAAACGTTTCACAAACTTTCAAAATCTGTTGAAGTCTGGGGGACTTCCCCACAAATCAACGTTAGATCGACTTCAACCTTTGTCGATGAGTTGTTTGGTCAGGTATGTTTGTCTTGATTAGTATCTAAAGACCGAGTTGATAATCCTTTATTTACCTTGTGAAGCTTGATGTCTTCCATACGACCGTTTTCCTTTTATCCGAGGATATATGATAAAAAATGAACGTAATATCACCCCCTCTTTATATTTGAGGCTGTTCTTCCGAATGAGAATCAAGGTCGCGCATTAAAGTCTACAAGAATGGGTTTTGGGCGGATTGGATAGTCTATTAAATTACGGTTTCAATCAAAAAGTAAGTCAAGTTTCATATACTCTCTACTAAGTGAGGGTCTTTCGAATTTATGCACTGTTTGAGGTGATCGGAAGTATTCTTATTGAGGTGGGTGTGCGTGGATTTAATATCTCAAATGGGAGGGGAAGAAAGTGATGGACCAAACTGATCCGTTGCTTATGAAGCTGTAAACGATCGGAGTGGTGTGACGGCATTTCGTTTGATGATGATGCATATTTTAGTCGTGAAGATAACACGCAATTAGGTTTGAATCATCCTAAGATACCTTTGCTCATTAGACCGGGGATTGGACTGTCGTCTATACTTTCTAGTAGATGCTTCAATGCATAACGCGTAAAAATAAATGTACCATCTACATTCACTTTTGACGGCTCGCTAGACATAATCAAAGAAATTACTCCAGTGACTTGAACATGCCCAATATCATACTAACTTTAAACCCGTTGAACGTTATCATTAGTAATTACTCCTTTTAATATCCGTAGCTTCCAATTATAGTTTGGGTATTGGCTGCAAAAGTCATCAAAATTGTTTTGTTGTCAACTGCTGTGCCAATACAATATCTAATAGCATTGGAATTAACAAACTCTCGCTTAAGAACGTCGAGACGATCAATAGATACTCACAGTTGACTCCCCATCTCGTAAATATTTATCTCGAGATGACTCAATTTGTGTCATCCTAGTTGCTTTTTTTTTTTTCACAACCGTTGTGAGCTTACTGTTTAAATGTGGAGAAACAATAAAGGAAGAAAAGTATTTACTGGAGAAGTGTGGAGTATTGAGTAGCATCATCTACTGGAATCCCGTAATATATTTTAGAAATGGGCTGTATTTTTCATTTTAAGTATATACATATTGAATTGTGACAGCAGAAGATCGAACCTTTTGATGTATTTTTCCACCAAATAGAATTACAAATTCAAAAAAATCAAACAATTTCATAAAACAAGTGAATGTTACCTGTTGGGGAGGAATTAAAACTGAGGGTATGTCTTTGCAACCAGAACCAAAACTGATTCAGTAGCAAGATGAAGATTAGGATGCTATTGACACGATGGTATTTGAGAGAATTAGCTCGATCAGTTCGAATCAATCTTGGAAGCTTCTTTCAAGTCAAAGGAGCTGCTGTTTGCACAGACTTCCTAGATTTCTATTTACGTACCTTGAGAAGGCGACATTAAAGTTTACTGGTCACGAGAGTCCCTGAGGCTATTTTAATTTGCAATGCTAAACTCAAAGATAAGCTCACTACGACGACTACGATGACTACGATACGACCTATCATTCTCTCGTTTCGTCAATTGCACACATCCGACCAACTTTCCACCCATCCCCACAGTAACAATTCACTGCTACCTTTTGTTATTGCTTAGTTGGCCAGACTTTCCATTGCGGTATCAAATGTGTTTCATGATATTTCACACATTTTAACCACATATCCTCGATAAATGAAGGGATTTCCTGAATTCTCATTCTCATCAGTTCACTCATGACTGAAATGATAAAATGGTTTCCAGTTGAAATCGTACTTCTAATAGTTGACTATCTTCCTTCGAATGTCGTTGCACATCTTTTAAATTACCCAAGAATTGGCCGATATGCTTTCAACAAGTACTATTCTTCAATATGGATTAGAAGAGACTCACATCTACCACTGATTTACGATAACCTTGAAGATCGCCATTATCCGTCTAGGATATTTACGGATCTTCAATTGCTGCTGGAAAATTATAATTGTGACTTGTCGATTCTGTCTACTGTTCAAGGAGAATACTATATTAAACCCCAAGTAGCTTTCAAAGGCCTGGTTGCATTTTACAATTGGGTTCAACAAAATTACTGGTATGTACCAAACCAAATCACATTTGAACTGTCTGAGGATTTCATCACCTTGCACAATTTGTCTCCAGAAACCCTTAAGAGAGCGGCTGCAATCACGGTGAGTGTGAGCTGTGAAGACAAATTGCTTGATCAAATATACAGTCTACCATACAAAATTACAAAGCTCATATCTCGAAGCTTAAGGCATGACATTTCATGGTTCAATAGCAATTTCAAACTGCCACCCCATTTGAAGAGTGTTGAATTACACAATAAAGCACTTTGCTACGAAGAAAACGTTCCACTGTTCGCTAAACTTGAAGATTTGTCCCTCTATGAGAGTGTTGAAACTCTGGGAACTGTTGATAACTTACCACAGGAACTTAAGTCACTCAGAATTCATCTAAGTCTAACAAAAGACTTCGTATTCAACTTTCCCAAATTGAGAAAACTACGTTTTGGCAATTTGGGATTTGGTGTCAGAATTGACTTTCTGCCATTGACTCTCTTAAAAGAGTTGGAATTAGTCGATTCGAACCTATTATGCTACTCTGGTAACCAGATCAGTTTTCCTCAAAACATTAGAGAATTGGCAATTTTAAATTGCAATTTTGACAACTTACAATGGTTACAGAATATCGAGAATTTGTATAGACTTAAGATTCACGAATGTCCTAATTTTGGTAAATTCAGACTACCAGATAGCGTTCGGCTATTGGAGTTGACTGGGTTTTTCAATCTACGGAATTTTTCACCTGATGTGCCTCTCTTTGATGAATTGTTCGAACTTCCACCCAAATTGATTGAGTTGAAAGTAATAGATGCCGCTGAAATCTCTGTGTTTGAGATCACTTTTCCTTCCACATTGAAAAGGCTTATTCTTGATAAATGTGAGCTCTACGGACTTTCAATCCTCACTTTTCCTGATGGCTTGGAGAGAATTGAGTTACTTACTAACGAGCTAGAAGATTTGCAAGGTGTAAAATGGCCAATAATGCTCAAAGGCCTTAGTTTGAAGGGGAACAATTTGAAGAGTCTTTCAGGAAGTAATTTACATGAATTGACTCATTTGAAGGTATTGGATCTTAGCGGTAACAATCTTAGTGAAGATTGTACTGCGTCAATCTCGGCTCTACCCACTAGCTTGGAGTTCGTTTCGTTTTCCGGTACTGAGCTTAGAGAATTTAAGGGCAAGCACCTTAAACGATTGAAGCGTTTGGAGTTGGGCAACCATATTGTTGATACTAGTTTCTTAGAATTGCCAATAAACCTTCAATCAATAGAACTTAAGCAGACGACGATTCTTACATCAAATAAATTCCTTCCTCCTAACCTTAAGAGAATTGTGGCTAGTGGAGAAAACATTGGGAATATTGAAGATTTCTTTGGAAGCATACTTCCATCTACTAATTTGAATTACATTCAAATAATGGATGTAACCGATAGCGATGCTTTCAGTCTTAGATTGAGATTTCCCAAGTTGGAGTCGTTCAGATTCGAAGCAATAAATTTGATTCTGGTAGATTTTGTTTTGCAATGTCCCACTCTATCTCACCTTCATGTTAGCGGTCTTCTAATGTACTCTATTAATTTGGGTGAGTTTCCGGATACCTTAAAAAGTTTAACTATTCGGAGGTGCTGTATTTCAATGCTCATGGGAGATGAATGGTGTTTACCTAATTTGCGAGCTTTAGACCTCTCTAATAACAGTCTTGGGGAGTTTTTAAATGAAGAATATTTAAGACTACCTCTCAATGTGCTTGTTCTCAAGTTGGCTGGAAATGAGTTATCATACGTTAAAGGTATCCATGGAATATCGCTAACTGTGATCAGAGTAGAAAGAAACATAGATTTAGAAGTTGTGAGTTTGGCAGAAATGTGTGGGTATCCAAGTTCTTTCTCCTCGAGAGGCAAATTCAGAACTGTTTACGCAGATGACAGACACGTCGATAATCCGATTTTGAAGCAACTTGTCACTGATAATGTTTTAAGGTTTATTTAGAGAGTAAAATAAATGTTTCAACGTATTGCAACCTAATAAAAACATATAATAATATAACAAACGATTAAATCTGAACTATCGTGGTACGGGTCACTCGATGTCTCTTACTGTTGCGACGGGTAACTACAGCTAACGTTAATTCTATTAATGCTCGCCTCTAGAAATCACAGAGTGTGCTTTTATTAACCTGCTATCAAATAGCTTAAGCAAATTGGGAAAAAAAATATTCATTACATAATCCTACACTTTTGTCTCATAATAATATACAAAAAAATTGCGATGAGCTTTAATGACTTTGAATCACCATCAACTCAGCATGTTTTGTATAGAAAAGCTAGCCAAAAAGAAAGCTCCGATACCGGGAGTCGAACCCGGGTCTGCTCGGTGAAAGCGAACCGTGCTAGCCGTTACACTATATCGGAATTTGTATGAAAGATAAAGCTACTAGTTTGTTAGATGGTTTAGGAATAATGTGTATTTATATAATTTAATGGGTAGTGCTATTCGATAGCTTTGTTGGTCGGTAGGTAGAAGTGTAGGATTACTCTTGAGAAACTCAATCTAGCCCACGATGAATGAATGCTATAAAAAAAAAATTAAACTTATTTTCATCAATTTTTAACAAAAGTATCAAGTGAACATGATTTACAGTAAAGTGTAACACATTTAACAGAACATTCATCTACTGACCTTTAATAAATCACAGTACCACTTACTATTTTCAACCGTTAGTCTTAACCGCGATAAATTTCACAAGCAGACAAAAATCACAACCTTCTGTTTGGCCTTGGGCCGAGGTTTGATCTTAGATGATCTTTAAAACCTTGTATGGAATGTGATCTTGAGATAAGAAACGCCGGGGTAGTTAGCGGCATTTTATGAAGATTTCCATGGATATAGATCCAGATGCGTTTCGTGGGGTAAACTCCACTTTGCTTAATATAGATTGAAAGTAGGAATCAATTGAGATTAGATCTCAATTGTAAAGTTATGCATAACTGGAAAGTGTGGCATGAACAGTTTTAATGTAAAACGAAGGCAATCTCCAGAAACGTTAATTTCAGTCATGAATACATTGAAAGTGGCTTCCTAAGAAGCGAATCATATTGGTAAGTTAAGGTTGATAAGTGTGAAACCATCCACAACTATTGAATCAATAAACATCACTAAGAATATATGAGGACACTTCAAAATTTGCAGCCAGTTTTCTACACTAGACCGTTTGTAGAAGCCGTCGCCAGCGTTTCAATTACTAACAAATAGTACCGCACCCGACCTCCTTCAACTACACCTTTATCTTATAATCTTTATATTTTATCAGTTTTCTAATTAAATATTAGCAGTAGTGGCCTTCTTTTCAGCTACCAACTTCTCAACATCAGCAGTCACCTTCTTGTAGATAGGGTCGTTAGCAGTCTTCTTAGCCCAAGCACTCAAGTTGGGGAATTTCTTGTTGAGGTCGATATCGCCAGCGATTCCTCTTGACTCACCTCCATTGCTGAAAATGTTTTCATAAATAGGGAAACTTAAGATGATGTCTGCACCAGACAACTTGTCTCCAACAAAGTAGCCAGATCCTGACTTTTCCAAGGTGGATTCCAAGTATTTCAAGTTCAAGAACAACTCTTTCAAGTAGAATCCTTTACTGACACCTTTGGTTACCAGATCAACCAAGAAACCTGTACCCCATGGGGCCAAGTTCTTAGCCATAGAGTTCACGTAAAGTGCCACCAAGATTGGTTGCAAGGTACCTTCGGCATAGTGCAAGAAGTAGTCAACCTGCAATTTGTCTCTTCTGCTTGCTGTTGCGAGAATTCCCTTGGGGTCGTAATTGTCCAAGAGAAACTGGACAATGTGTCCACTTTCACAAACCTGGAGAACAGGCTCCCCATTGGCTGGATGGACCTCCAAGATTGGAGACTTACCTAAAGGATGGATTTTGTATAATTCATCCTGCGACCTCATGGTGGTTGCATGACGAAGGTGGACCTTGAGTTCATAGTCCAAGCCTAACAACTCTAACAACCATACAATTCTGTGCGATCTAGACTGATTAAGCCAATGTAATACAAATTTATCTCCTGCCATCTTTATTTGTTTATTCATATCTACTGGATTTCAATTCTCTTTTATACTTGGTTCTCCACGATTGCCATTCTGCAAGCGTGATGACATGCAATAATATATGAGCCCTGGAATAAACGTTGCTTATTACCACATTGCCTTATTTCCCAACATGGGTGGACCCATTAGTTTAGATTTAGTTAAGATCTTTCACATGCGATAGAACGTTTGTTGGCATTTTATAGTGTTGACTTTGTTGACTGTGTTGCGTGATTGCGCTGTCAAATCTGAACATTACAGGTTAGACAATAAGTGTGTTTGCTCAGAGGTACATTTGATTGCTATGAATGATTGAGTTTGTTACTATTTGTTCGGTGGATGAGTATTGCTATAATATGTTGCTCAACAGGGTTCCCAGCATTCTTCAATGCATCTCTTCAAAGGTTACAAGCTCTTTGGTTAAGAATGACCTTAGTGTTCTTAGTGCAATCTAAATTGTCGAGTTCAGTCATGTCTTGGGTTAGTATCAATTGTTAACTCATTTGATAAATTGAGATATAGACTAAAGTTCACTTAGTACTTTACAGCATTCTTTCAACTCGAGGCAATGTTAGTTAGTACAAAGAGATTTTAATTAACTGTGCTACTAATGGCACCGTCAGTTTGAACTTGATGGTAAAGCTCGAGAAAATATGCGGTTAATACTTCTTTCACACAAATTCACCACTATGATAGTGGTTTGACATCTAGTATCTATTAGGGGGTGACTCAACCGTTTTTTATGTCTGTTGATAACGAGGTATGCTTGTTATTTCCTAGGCCCGAAGAAAAGATAAAGTAACTAACATTTCGTAAGGATTGTTTACCCTTGTACAGTTTACCACTCAATTGGTAGATTCATTGACTCTGCTACTCTTCGCAGCTAGGCGTATTTAATCAGGAGAATTCCTCCCGTCGTATATTTTTATACTTTAAGGTTTTATTTACCACTCACTCGTATTTATATTCAAATACATAGTTTCACCTTATTAAAGATCAAAGCACTTCACCACTTATCGTAATATTCCCGACTATTGCTAACTATGTTAACTATATTAGGAACTGCTCACTACTACCGATTGACTACCTAAAAAATACACACAGATTATAGGTCCCATGAAGTCTAAGTTGGACACCTTACTTCATAATGTTTATTTCAGCCCGTTACTTTTGCCTTGCGTTGGCCTAATTACTGATTTTTTCTTCACTATTGGGGGAGGCAACAGCGTCGCCATTTGTATCAGAGAGAAGATTAAACAATTTGATCGACACTCTGCAGATAAATACAGCAAATGATACTGGGTACATTAGTGTTGAAGTCCCGGTTTACGTTCGGGACCCTGTTATTCTCCCAAACTGGTTAGTGCTGTGAGATGACGCATCGTTTGTAGGTATCACATGTCGAGTTATGGCTGCAAAATAAATTAGATGGTTAGATAAGATTGGTGGCAAGAGAGGGAACAACAATATAGTTATTCAACATCTCCTTTTGATACGTAGTTGATGACTAGGGATCTCATTAGTAATCGACAGTGTGTGGGGATAGTTGTTTAACTATGAGGTATTAATACTTATGCGATTAGAAACACTGTTGGTAATAAACGGAGTACCGTGATAACTGACCAGTTATTAGTTTATGGTGGTGATTATGGGGTGTTATTGGACGGAATACCGTTGTAGTTATTCAATAAGTAACTTTTAGATCATATGGGGGTGTATAGAGAGGAGTATCGTAAGTGCTCTGAATATAGTTTGAACTTTCATAGTGTATGGAGGTTGCACTTATTCTTTATCGAATAATAGTGATTTACCATTAAAATTTACAGGATTAGAAGGACAAGCTAACATATATTGAGCAACTTATGATTTTCAACTAGTAAAGGTTGTATAGTGTAGTGGTTATCACTTTCGGTTCTGATCCGAACAACCCCAGTTCGAATCCGGGTACGACCTCTTATTTTTTGCAGCCAAAATGAATGCTTTTTTTTGAGTAAGGCATTCTAGAATGAAGCACCAAAATATAACTTCCCTATTGAGATATGAAGAAACAACTGTCAGCAGAACCGTATTGATAGTGGAAGGTTTAACTTCCAAGTTTATGATTCTCTGAATACAGAATATTACACCTATCTTTGAGCAAGTTCAACGACGGGATGAATTCAGGTTGAAAAGATTGCCTTAGCAGATGAGGATTGAGTAGTGGTGCCAGGTGGTGTAGGCAATATATTCAGAAAGGTCTAATAATCGTAATGGCTGCGAAATAAAAAATAAGTGCTGGAATTTCTAGAGTCCCTGGTGATTTTCACTCTAAAAATCTGGAGTCCCTGGTGACTTTTAACTCAAAAATCGAATACAGGGAATCGAAATACTGCTCGAATTAACAACTTCTTGTCACTGAAGTAATCATTGAAAGTTTAGGAGTAACATTAGTTAGGCAACCTATGCATTATTGTTGATCTTAGTTGAGGTGTTTCCGAAGATGAAATTTAAAAATGCATAGAGTACCAAATGCAAGTGCAAAAAGAGTAGTGAAATCATACTAGTTACAGAACTTGTGAAGTTGATTTCTATCTACTCCATATCGTCTCCTTCTATAATCCAACGTATCAACTATCGATAAAAGTATTTCATTAATTTATCAATCCTCTTTTAGAAGGTGTTCTCAATTTGTTAGCTCAGCTCCATCCACCGTGATCTCGTGGCTGTTCAAGACGAAAGAAATCCAGTTTGCGAGAGCTAAAACTCCTAAATATTTAGCATGTATATTTAAATCTCCCTGCTCTCTAGTCGGAGTTACCAACATCGCCAGCAACGTTGAGAAGCCAATTTCAATAACGTACACTACATTACAAGTGCTAATAGTGAGACTGAAAAGTGAAGTTAAGGCTCTAATTAACCACCTTCTAGTCATGAATAGGAGTACCATATCTATCAGGTTGACCCATGCTTGTTTAAAATAGCCTGCAATAGTTTCAAGTAAACCCTGTGACTTCAGCTGTTCCCCATCATTCACTTGTTTCAGGTTGTATGTCACTGCTAATGCTAAAATAGAAATACCAAACATTATTGTGTATAGCATATTATCAATTCTCAGTCGCCTTCGCAACTGTTCATCTTTCAGTTTGTCTTCCATCTGGAAGCCGTTGTTGGAATCGCTGTTGGAAAATGAATTACAACTCTGGGAGCCCTTCTTCTTCTTGGACCTTACTATCCTTATTTTGATGTCGCAAATTTCCATTAATACTCATCGCATAGATCATGTCTCATAATCTACCAAAATCAATGCAACATCATCCGATAGAATTCTATTCTACATTGTCTAGCAACAAACGACTCACAATCTTCCAACTGTTATCCCTAAACCAAGTAACCTCATACTAGACCTAATTTTCCTTATAATATTCACACTACACATAACAGCAGACCATATCAATAATAAAACATCAAAAATCCGATATAGTGTAACGGCTAGCACGGTTCGCTTTCACCGAGCAGACCCGGGTTCGACTCCCGGTATCGGAGCTTTCTTTTTTTAATGATTTAAACCTATCCTAGCATTATTAGTTTGAGTTACTAGTGAATTTGGGGGAGATTTAGAGTGCAAAAATTTATTTGTGCACTTTTTTTTCCTTGGTGAGAATTTAGCGAGAAATCAGAGTGAGAAATGTTGTGAGAAATTACAGAGAGGGTAAATAGTGAGATTAATGGTGAGAGTATAGTGATTATTAGTCAAAAATGATAGTATTTAAGATCAGTAAACATTATACAAACTGAAGATGAAGTGGAGCTACTGATAAAGCCAATGCTATCATATTAACGGTAGCCTTCAATAATGTCCATTCCACGTGACTGAAAATTATAGATATTAAGAAATCAGGTAATAATCAATACATTAAGGAACACGAGATGGCTACAGGAGCACCAGGAGGCAATTTCAGAGCATGGACACCGACGCCACCTGAGCGTGGTTCGTTTCCATTAGATCATTATGGTGAGTGTACCGTCTACATGAACAAGTATTTACAGTGTATGAAATTCACAGAGAACAAGAATGCACCAAACTGTCGGTTATTAGCTAAAGAATACTTGGGATGTCGTATGGACAACCAGTTGATGGAGAGATCTGGATGGGATTCATTAGGGTTGGTGAATTTACCAGGAGATAAAACTATAGACCACGAGAAGTTATTGGAAAGAAAGGTGAATCAACCATTTAATGAAGGTTTGGATGGTAAACCAGAGTCTGGAAAAGAGACTTGATGGAAGTATGAGAATATGTGTGTCATTGACTTGCCACATGATAAAGACTACAGAACTCTCCTATTCTACATGCTCTTCAATTGTAAATAGTGTAAATAAAAATAAAACTGAACTACTCGCTAGCCGTAACAGGTGCTACAGCACCCTCAGCCTTTCCTCCTCTTCCTCTTCCTCTTCCGCCTCTTCCTCTGCTGTTTCCTCTACCTCTGCTACCACCTCTTCCACCTCTGTTACCCCTTTGAGCGCCATCGTGAATCTCTTCAACTTGTGGCTTTGGCTGGAACTGTCCATTAGGACCGTTGTTTGGTGGGTATTGCTGGTACTGTTGAGGTGCATACTGAGGGATTGGTGGTCCCTGCTGGAAGAAATGTGGTGGCAACGGAATACCAGGTACTACGGGAATGCCGTATGGCCCTGGAGGTCCTCCATGTGGTGGGTACCCAATTGGTACTCCCATAGGTGGACCAGGAATTGGCTGCGGCTGTTCGCCATCATTCATAACATTATGATAAATCTGTCCGTAGATCTTCTTGACTGCCTCAGCATTAGTGGCAACCTCATCCTTTGTCTTGTCGTCACTTTCTTCAGTCTTTTTCTTAGGTCCTCCCTTCAACAACGACAATAATTCGTTTGACTGCTTAGCATTCACTTCCCTGTTCTTCACCTGTTTCTTCTCTTGCTCCTGCTTTTTCTTTTCTTGTTCTTGTTGCTTCTTCTTCTCAAATGCTTGAGCACGCGCATTCTTCTCTTCTTCAGAGTAAACCTTTCTTCCCTGCGAGGCACGACTGTGGTACACAAACTGTCTGTGAGTCAAGTTCAAAACAAGCGACGAGTCGATAACCAACCCTCTGTTCAGACGTAACTTACCGTTCATCGTGTTACCATTGAGTAATGGAACGTCAAAGATAATGTTGAGAGATGTCTTACTGCCAATCGCAGTGATTCCAACAACAGTTCCCTTAGACAAAATAGGTACTTTTCCAAAGTCTTGCACATACACTACACGGTCACCCAAGTCAAACTTCTGCGAGCTCAACAATTGGTACGACTCTTGAGGGTTCAAAACGGCATCACGAGGTACTCCCTTGATATCCTTACTCAATAATGGAATCTCTTGGTGGATATAAGTGTCCATGTAAGTTTCGATTGCCTGATAACTAAACTTGGTCAATGCTTCACTTTCTAAAGAGACTGGAATCAAGTCAGCACGAGCAGTCTTCAACCACTTCTTGATATCCTTCAACTCGTCTGCAGTTCCAAGTTCCAGAGAACGAGGAGTTTCCTTAGGGTCAATACTTCTCAACTTGGCAAAGAATCCAGGGAACTTTGTCATATACTCATTGACCAATGCAACAGCCAATGGTGAGAACTCCCAGAACTTACTGTTGGGGAATCTTCTTGTGTATCCCAACACCTTCATTCTCTTTCCGTCGTACTTCAAGTCCAACCCAATATTGAGTCTTTTACCATTGTCATCGACAAAAAAAGCACTTGTCAATCTAGAAAACAAAAGTGGGTTGAGTCTCAATTGCTTGCTCACCTCGAATGATGGTCTGTATCTGATCTCCTTGGCTTCAATAGCCAATCTACGCTTACCAATGTTAGGTTCTGCCAATTGTTGGATCTTCGAGATCTTAATACTCAACTTCTCCAGTCTGTCGTCATACCCAACAACCTTGGCTGGTGCACCGTATCCCATGTCACCCAAGAACACAACCTGTGAATCAACAGGGAATTCTTGCTGAACAGGTAATGGTGGTCTGCTAGCATATCTAGGATCTTTGTTAACAACTTCCTTGACAATCAACTGCAATGGGTAAACCTCAAAGTTCTTGGAGTATGTCTTAACATAAGATCCCTTAGGGTTTCTAATTAACCCATTAACAGGTTGTACGTGAACTAACGCATCAATCTGGCCCAAGTTGATACCCTTGGTCTTGTCGTATTGCGTTCCAAGTTGTTTTCTTAAAGTCTTGAAATCTCTTGCTTCTTCACCGTCCAAAGTTACAGAGGTAACCTTACGGGCACCAGTGGACGACTTGAACGATTCATACTTGAATTCCGAATCAACAACCTTAACAACTTTACACTCTCTTAAAAATGGCCACTTGGAGTATACCAAACGGTTGACGAATTGGTGGGCAAACTGTGAAACAGTTAAATCTTGCCACAAGTTCTCAACACTCAAGATCAACGATTCAGATCTGGATGGTTGCTGGAATACCTTCACTTCGTTCAACTTTAATTCCGATTGGAACGCAAGTGTCTTTAAAGTAGGGAACCCAGCCAACATATCCTTACCTGTAACGGCACCTGGAGCTAATCCAACCAAGACATCCTTCAACTCAGGCATTTCAAATACAATTTCGTGACAGTTGTCATGCTCCAAGTCGTGGAAAAATCCAGGCAATGGCGATGGATATACGTAGTCAGTCTGTGGGTTGTAAACAAACTTGACCAGGTTGCCTAAAGAGTTTCTCTTGGATTCTTCCGGCGACAATTTCGCTTCAATTGGCTTTAAAACCAGTAACAACTTCTTTTCGTCTACAAAGTCCAACAATACAACAGCTTCCCATGAAGCTGTCTTCCCGTTCATATCAATGTCTACCTCATCTGGGTAGAACGCCTTAATTGGCGAGTGGTCTTCGGTCATCAATGGCCTGTACACCAATGGCATCAATTTTCTAGATCTTGCAGGCAACACAGCCATCAATTGTTCGAAAGGCTTGAATGGTTCAGACAAGTCGAACTCAATGTCCTTGTTTTCCAGGAGTAATACCTCCAAACCCGTCGCAATATCCGAAATACGTGGCGAGTAATGGTATCTATAGTACCAGTTCCATGATGGAACACCCTTGTAATAATAATACAACACCCATTGTAAACCTTCTACATAGTGCTTTGTCATCGCTACCAATTGGTCTTGATCGTGAATACTAAAGTGGAGCTTGTCCAAGTAATAACTGTCCTTCCATTTGACAAACTTTTGGTTGTACAAATCTTTAGAGTCCTTCATGAGTTCCTCTGTGTCAAATAAGTTTGCGCTTTCGTACTTCTTCAATAATTTGCGCACTTCCAATACACGTTCCTGGAATTCTTCTGGAGTTTCGTATGGAGACAATCCATCGATATCCAATTTGGTTTCGTAAGTTGAGGCTGATTTCGAGTGCACAATGAGCAAGCCTGCTTCCAAGGCAAACTGTTTGAGGAACTCCAAGTGTGCCTCTGTGCTCTCTGTGTTGAGTTTCAAGGTAGGTAACTCACCCTTGGACTCCAAGTCAATTAAATCCTGTACTGGTTTTTGTACTGTTTCCAAGAGCCATGGCTTGATTGAACCCACCAATTTCTTCTGGTCTTTCAAGATTAACAATCTACCAATACGTTTACGCTTCTTCTCACCTCCTATTGAGATATCATCCAACTTGTTGTTGAACCATTCAACGTCAACATCTTGCTTTTCAAAGTTCTCCAACTCAAACTCACTCAAGAACAGCAACCAGATGCCCAATCTCTTTAAATTTATCTTACCACCTTCGTTCAAGTATCCATCTGACTCCTTCAAGACTTGCTTGAAGGTTGCAATCAAAAGAGGGAAAGCACCTTTATTTATGAACAAATCAGGTAAGTTGGGTAAGAAATCGTTACCAATCACGTACATGATCAAAATGAAATCATCCAATACACGTTCGAACGAGTATTCAAACAGTAATACTTCTTCCAAGTCCTGGAATTCTATTGCAATGTATTCTCTTAATAGTGACAAGTGTAACAAGAAGAACTTTTGGTCAGATAAGTCGCCTGTTTTGTTGGTGTTTCTTTGAGGACCGAATGTAACTTCTTCTCTTAAAAGAGCAAAATGGGGGTCGTGACTCAGTAAACCCAACATGATCAAGTCTGCGTCCAAACCGTATATGCAGTGTCTCAAGTTAGCATCGTAGCTAGGTTGTGACTTCATTGTTCTAATGTAGTCCATGATCTTATGTTCACCTTCACCCGGTACTTCGTGGCCACTCAATACAATTTCAATATTGGCCCAGTTGGAATCCTCAGAGATCTTCTTGTGGATAAAGTATTTCAAGTTGTCTGTCAATTTCGACATGAATTCTGTACCAGGGGTAATCGAGTTAGAATCGAATGGATCATCCTTGGGTATTTCTTCACCGTTTGCAATTGCCTTTTTCAAGTTCTCTTCGGCCTCGTACGCCGTCCTGAATCTTCTTGCACGTTGCTGGTTCATCTTAGCACGAGGAGCAACACCATCAATAGCCATATAAAATACTTGAGAAGGCTTGATTATCTCAAACAAATGCTCAATATAATTGAATATCGCCGCATACATCTGATCGTCAGTCATCAGTCCCAGTATCGACAGATCGTTCGAATGAGTACATGTGTGCAAAATCGAATTCATATCCAAATACAAGTTATCAAACTCAGGAATCTGATTCTCATCAATCAACTGCGAAATTAACGGCCATCTCTCCGATATAAACCTGAAAAATTTGGGGATACCCATGGTGTATAATACAAGTTGGTTTCTTAAAGATTTTGGCTGCTACATTTTTTTTGTTTGGTTGTCCACTCGGAATGGTGGAGGCACGACGGGACGCGTAGGTGTGAGGTGGTGGAGGTGGTGGAGGTGGTGGAGGGTCGATAAGAAGGTGAGTGTGATGAGAGTAGAGTGGAGGCTTGTGATGGGGTTGTAGAGAGAACGTAGAGTGGGAGACTAGTAGGGGTGTAGAATTTAAAGTGTGTAGGAAATCGTGTGATTATTTAGATCGAAAATTGTTGATAATAAGATGAAATTAGAGAACAAAGAGAAGAGGTGGTTACGAGTTAGATTGATGGAAAGAAGAAATGAGTTAGAGATTGATGAATTGTGCAAGAGAGTAGTTCAATTGAGGGTAGTTTTATAATTACCGTTGTGAGATTTGATGTAAGTAGTAGAGTAAAGTAATTGAAGTAGTTGTTATACTAATGATGAAATTAATCAAAATACAAATAATGTTCAGTTGATTGAATATTAATGCTTCAAAGTATACTTCAAATGTTTTGAAATATTGAAATTGCGTAGCCAGAGTTTCATTACTCTTTAATATAGCGGTTAGTATATACTTCAGTTATTGATGATTACGTGATTGAATAATCTTTACTGGCAGTACTTCTTTTTACTGAAAAGACTCCAGGATCCTGGATACTAGTACTTCTCTTTGATAAGAGCGACAAGCCTGTATTGATTGAATTTACTCTTTGATTTGATTATGTAAAGATAAGGCCATACTAAAGGTATCCTATACAAGAATCCACATTCTTGAACTTCATTCTAAACACAGCCGTACTCTTTCTTGAAACTTCTTATTCTTAGTTACAAACCTCGTTATAATAACCAATCGTTTCATGAAACTTCTAGATAGGAATAGGTAAATTGTGAACTAACTAATTCTTGAATGTGGAGTGTTTTAGATACATCATCAAGAGAGTAGTTCTTAATCTACATATGAAAATGAAGAAACATTTTAATTCTATATGATACTTGCAAGCTTTAGATGTTAAAAAAAAGAACTAACACAGTATTCACAGCAGAATAACAGTTAGGACTACCGACTGAAAGTCTTTCTTCTTTGGTTCGTATATTCAAATGCTCGTAAATCTGACATAAATGTTCTATGGTGGCTGCGAAATTTTGGGTGCAAAAAATTGAATTGATAAGATTGGAGAAGGTGTTTCAGGTTCAGTTAACCCAACACTTGTGGTTAGGAGTACACTTCCTTTTATTCTATCTGTACTGAAACAATCAAAAAACTAGAGCTGAGATCTACCACAATGTGAGTGCATTTTAAAGTAGTTAACACTACAACTTTGAATCAACATGACGTCTATTAGTTAACTTGAATTATGTATACTACAATGGTAAAATGAAACGGGACATATATACTCAAATTTAAGACTGAAGCTGTCAGAACTTAGAGAGTAATCATCATACTATAATCTACTCTCATCGTATCTGCCTTGCTTCAGAATACAATACCATTGCTAAAATAACCAAACTTATACCAAAATTAAACTAATACACCATTAAACCAATACCAAACCAAAACCATCTCTGAGATTTGAAGCTTCTCTTCAACCCGATAAACCTCCTATCGAAGACCCCTCGTCCTTTATAACCAGCAATTGTTTCTCATCTCAGAATCATTCAACACACCAAGTAGCCATTCAACAACCACTCAACAAAATGTATTTATTATCGAAAATACTCATTACAATAACAGTTTAAAGAACTAAAACAATCCCCTTACTGAAGAGCCTCCTCCACTAGCCTAGCTCCCTTCTCAAACGCTTTGATCGCCCCAATTGCACTCATGTATGTGATTGCGACTCCCACCTTGAGTCCTAATTCTGCAGCTTCACTGGCTTTATTCAATGCACTACTTGCAGCTTCCACCACAGGCTCCTTAAACTTATGCAATGAATTAGTCCATGCTTCAATTTCTGCTACGTGACTTTCGTAAAAGTTTGCAATGCCGTCCCGTACCAAAACCACATTAGTCAGGTTGAGCACGTGCAACTTATATCCCCACATCTCTGCGTACTCCTTTCCTGTTGATAAGAACTCAGCTATCACCTGGTAAACTGTCATAGTGATTTCCTTAACGGCAACTGAAACGTTACGTGCAACAATCTCAGCCACTTCACTTGTTCTCAAGTACGCTAGACGGAGGTTCGCTCCTACTTCCGTCCTCCTATCGCGAAGCCCCAAGTAGTTCATGAACCAGTCGATTCTCTTACTGTCTACCTTTGCTGGTGGCTTTCTGGAAACCTTGTCTAACCATACCTGCCAGAATGCTGGCGCTGCTTCCTTGGCTGCAAATCCATACAGATTAGCAGCACTTCCGTATCCGCGTGGAACTATCGTGAAATTGTAGTGGAAGATAGCAGATGTGAAGCAGACGAGTACTGCTAAAACAGCAAGAACTGTGACGCCGCGTAAACTCTCATCTAGTCTGAACACGTCTGTCCTACGTGGCTTCGCTTCTTCCTCGTCAGTTGCATTTGAGGACGATTCAGTCGTGTTTGAAGAATCTGGTACGCTCGACAAAAACGACCATCCAGCATTACCAAATAATTCCGAAGATGTAGGGTCAGCACCTGGAGTAGTCAATCCACTCGAAAAGTCAGTCCATGCGTTAATCCTCTCTTGTGATTCTAACGGAGTGGTCTTTTTGTGTTCGAGCGGATCAAGATTAATACTACCAAACGCCGGAGTAATATCGCCATCCTCTTCGTCATTCTCTGTGGTGGCGTATACGATAGTTGGTAAGCGGAAAGAAGAACTTCTCGACCCAGCTCCTTTTCTACTAGTTTCTGCTCCTCCTCCTGCCTTGATAGCCCCTCCTTTCAAAGTACTAAGGCTCAGGGTCCTGCCTGCAGTACCAGTAAGGATACTGGTACCATCCAAAGAGTCCTCCTTGTCGTCAATACCTAAAGTATTATCAGGAGAATCACCATCTGCTACATTAAACAGATCCCCTTCAATAAAATCCCGCGACTCCCTTGTCTCACGAGAACTAGTTGTAGAATGCTCGTCATCATTGTCTAAATCAGACAGTGATGATATAACCGACCAATCCTCGTCTTTAATACTAACCTTCATTGTCAAATCGTTTGTTCTACCCTAATACTCAATACTTAATGTCAAATCTCGCGTAACTAAACTATAAACACAGATACAATTGACAGCTGTCTATGCTTTTGCCTCTGAATCAAGAAGAAAGGGATTCTAACTAATTTATACTAGGAAAAATAATGATCACTATTAGGATTAAGGGGCATCCACATTTTTTCTCCCTAAAATTAAGTGTAAGAGATAAGGAGGCACTCATGGATATGTTGACTGTTAGAGTTGAAGGAAGTTAGTTGGTGGGAAGGCAGTGAGGTAGAGTGGGAGTATGGATAAAATATATTATGTTTATTTGTAAAATAGTTTGTTGATTCGCCTGTAAATTGTTCTGATGTTGATTACATTTAATGTCATTCCACTGTAAAGTATGGGGAAACGTCACAAACGATAAATTCGTTACACGAATGTGTTTGAGTATCATCTTCTTCAATGTTACCTTTAAGAATGTTAGGTAGCTTTTTGGCATGTATGTGGGAAGAGCAACCGATTTAAGTTGTATATTGAGGAATGAATGCCGACTATTTTGGCAAAGTTACTTGTGATGACGTTTGGCGTAGAAATGTTTTAGTTGGATGGATTGGTTGACGTACAAGGTTGTATTTTGATTGTTTATATTAGAGAATAATGAACCGTTGCGTACTGGATTTATTGTTATGAATGAGGGTGATTAATGTGGAGTAGATGGGTGAATTAGAATGGATATAAAGTGTGAATGTAACGTAGTGAGAGTAAACTGGTTGGTATAGAACTCTTGAATCGGGTATTCCGGCTGATGATTTCACACAATGATTGAAATCGAATCAAGAAATGATAGAAATAGAGATTGAATTGAGGGAAGGTGATTGGAAGGAAGTATATTTGATATTGAGTATACCGAGAAGGAGTTTTTGATTGGATCGCTACCGATTGACAGTACTTGATTGGGGTGATTGAAACGGCTGAATTGTTGACACAAAATAATATTTTCGTATTTGTAAAGAAGTTGAATAGACCAGGTTTGAAGTTAGTTTGGTGGGGAAGATTAGGTAGGTTGGATTAATGAGTTGATTAGAAGGAACATGATCTTATTGGAAGTTTTTTTTGACAAGGAAATATATGAATAAGTTATACTTCTTGGATTGAGGTTAACTTTAGTTAACCAATACATGTTTCTTCAGTATTTACACAAGTGGGTTACCAATCATTGTATTTAGGACCACTGTACTGTTAAAGCTTTAGACTTATGATACTTCTTGCTCCTTTATTATTCTCAGAGTATGTATCGATTTGTGAAACACTAAACCACGATCTTATACCAACGTAGACCAACAGTTCAATCTTTCAAGTCACAAGACTCTCAAAACGAAAAACAACAGTTCAATTCTAATCAATTGGTGGTAACTAATAGATGAAATCAACTATATACCATCATCTTTTATAGATCCAAGATTTATATAGGAACATCATGATCGAGTAATGATCCTGTAGCATTATCTTTAACTTTGATCACCCATTGCTGAAAACCAACATAAATAAACCTTGCAAACCAACCTTACAACTCTACAGCTTAGAAATCTGAAACTTTAACGAAACAAGAGTCAAATCTATACTTTCTCATACAACCACTTCAGAATGGCTGCAAAATAGATTAAGAGTGAATATTTATCTATGGCGGGGAACGAAATATACTCGTACAATATTGAATAGATAAGATGACTTCACAAACGACTATAAATGATTGTACAAGATGGTTAAGTTGTTAGATGAATCTTGCCTATTTTCAAATCATATTGATTAAGAATACCTTAAATACCACACATCTCGCTCATAAGAAAGAGATACCAAAAATATCAGTAGATTTTACACCATCTCTATTCCACCAGAATCTAAAGTTTTCACTCTCATTGATCACTAATCAATTTTCATCTATCGAAACCCACTCAAAGTATCATAAATAATCCTCAAATACTTCAAGCTCAAATCTTAAAATATACATTCATTTCATTCCTTATACACTGTACATCAGTACGCCGACTGTTACCACTACATATACCTTCTCCGCTTTCCACTTTCTTCGTCATCCTCCTCATTATTGTTTTGCTTGGATATTCTGAGTCTTCTACCCAATTCTCTATCGTCTTCAGCGTGCTTCCTCCTATATTCGTGTCCCCTCATCTGATCTTCCAAGTCTTGTTCATACAGTCTAGGCAGTTTGTTTCTTCTCTTCGTTTGCTTTAGGTCTGCAGCGTCTTCCTCTAAGAACTGAATTCTGTCATTCATTCTCATCAAGTTCTCCTGGAGTGCTTGTGTATACCCAACCAAATCTTGGTATCTAGCAATGCTCACATAGTTAGGGTTTTGAGGATGAACGCGATTTTCACCCTCGTACTCAGGGTACGACGGAGCGTGTGCTCTGTTGGGCAAGCCAGCACTTGGAAGCAGCATCTGCGACGCGGCATGCAGCAGTGCCGAAGAAGACGAGCGCGAATCACCCAGATAGTGTGGGTTTAGGTGTGGGTGATTCTGGATTTGTGGCTGGTTTTGGAAACGAGGATTAGGGTACTGCTGTCCATAGTATCCTTGATACTGCTGTGAGTGGTTTTGTTGATTATGGTACCTTGGGTCCGATTCTCTTCTGTTGTTGGGAATGTGCTCAATTTTAGCGTGGTCGGGTCTGTACTCTTCGTTGTTTTTGTTGTTCCTTTTAGTTGTTGTTGTTGTCGTTGTTGTTGTTGTAGTGGTAGTATTAGAGTTGGCAGGATACTGCTGCTGCTGCTGTTGTTGCTGCTGCTGTTGTTGGTGCTGTTGACCTTGATGTGGCCATCCACCCACATCGTTTCCTCCCTGGTGAAATACTCCTCTATGTGGCATGAGCGGGGAACGCATTTCTGAAGTGGCTGACGTTGGCGAAGTTCTCAAAGTTGAAGGTTGCAGGTGAGAAAGAAACATTTGGAGCTGTGGTGCTATTGAAGGCTTTGAAACAGCAGTTACATCTTGACGTTGTTGCTGCTGATGTTGCTGCTGTTGTTGTCCAGTAGGTGTCACTTGCCTCTCATCCTTGTTATCCACAGGTAAACAAGCGTTTGGAGAACTGGTGTGCCTTGTGAGCGCATCAGGTCTTGCGAAGCGACGCAAGCATCTATCGCATGAGTAAGGCTTTTCACCAGTGTGCAACTTTTCGTGTCTCTTCAAGTCATGGATTCGTCTGAATGTGAGGTTACACACATTACAAACGTGCGGCTTGAGAGACAGATGGATCAACTCGTGTGAAACCATGTTATGTTTTCGAGTGAAACCTTGGTTACACACTTTGCAAAAGTACCTTTTGTTCCCCATCAGTCTTTCACTTTCATCATCATTGTATGACGATTCCTTTGAGTTGTATTTCTCACGGACATGGTCCAAGCTGAGCTCCGACTTGACACTGCTAAGTGATTCTGTCGATCTGCTTTTGGACTTGTTTTTTTCTTCTTCAGTATCATTATCTTCGCCAGATACAGTGGTTGTAAAGTCACCATCTACTTCGTCTTTCATTGGTTTCACAGAATTTGGATTAGTAGTAGACGGGGCTGGAGTCGAGGTAGTAGAGGCTCCAGCTGTGGTGGCAGCAGTAGTAGGTACAGAGCCAGCGCCAGAACCAGCACCATCTTCCTTGGATGAATGGTTCAAGTGAAGTGGTGGAAGGATATTCATGTGTTGCTGTTCCTTCAAAACTGGTGGCGGATGGTATCCAGGTTCATCAGAAGCCTTATTCAATTCTCCCGAACAATCGCTCCTGGAAACGGGAGAAGTATCCAGATGTAGCTGACTCAGTGGACTATCGCGATTCATATCGTCACTATAATGCGGCTTCTATTACAAAGATCGTCAACCTCTTGATGACGATAACTTAGAACATATACTTAAAATTAAATTTGTGAGCAAGCCACGGATGGAAAAAATGTTCAACAGTCACACAGTCACACACACACACTAGACCAATGATAGACGCACAGATGCTTGAACAGAAAAAAATAGTAAAGGGATGATAACTTAATGAACACACCAAGGTTAGGCAACTACCAACGGAGCACAGATGACGTTGTTGAACAAGGGGTCAAGACGATCCTCCATGCGAGCAACAACGGAATTGCGTGAGCAATGAAGACTAAAAAAGAAAGTTTGATTATTTGGACCATGGTTTACGTAATCATTTTAACAGTGATTGAAGTAGGGAGGAAATAGGAGAGGTATATGAGAAGAATAGGAGCGGTAGGTGGGTGAAGTAGAGATAGAGGGAGGTGAGAAGTGGAGAAAGAACAGGTTCTGAGAGGGGTTAAATGGACAACAATAAAAGGAAATGATTAATAGCAAAGAAAAAGAAGTGCTAAATACGGTGATGTCAGGGATTGAAGATGTAGAAAGTATAAAAGTTCCAAAGGAGAAGAAGAAAAGTATACACTATACATTAAAGCAAATGGAAGAAGTATACATGTAAAGGGTCCAGTTGACTCACTTGCTGACTTCAGTGTAATTATACATGATGATATATAAAGGAATGTCATGTAAGTATGTCTTAAAGTCATATTTATGTGTGTATATGTACAAGGTGAATATTAATTCATAACCAGAGGAATATTTCACAACAATTTTCATCAAAACACAATTCGTTGTATCCACCTATAAGAGTGTCGAATGTCCATTGCCTCATCTTTTTAGATTCTTTGGACCTCCTCACAACCCCACCCGTTTACCTCATAACTTCAATAGTCAAACTTGAGTTTTGCCGAATCACAAAACTTTAATTGTTGCTATTTGATAATATATAAGGATGGAAGATTGTATTGATTAGGAGACAGCAAACTCGTCCAGATCACAATCTGAAATGAGGGAACAAATCCAAATATTGAAATATCTGGACCACTTCATTGATTGCCAGTTTCATTAACCACTAACCATTATCAATCTGTTCCTCTTTACTGAACTTTAGTTGTATTCCCCAGCTTTTTTTTATAGTTTACCATTTTTCATACTTCACGTGAATACGGAAATCCGGAGTTTACAGTTTACACGTGGGGCTGTTTCTGATTGGTCAGTTATCAATAGCTTCATGAAGCTGCTCCGTTGAATAGTATATCTCACTTAAGCAATCTACCCTTCACTTTTTGAAGCTAAAAAAGATAACCTCTTATTATCTACACACCACCCCCCTCCCCACCTCAGCATTCTCTCACACTATTTAACATGTAAACCGTTTCAGAAATACGTTTGTATCACCTTCATCACCCCAGTAATTATCAAGAATTAAAACAACCAACGAAGGATCAATTAAAAGTAGAAACAATCAAACAACAAACTAAAAGCGCCAAACAGTTAAGAACAAACACACCACTTATAAATTTATACCAAGACCAAATATAAAGACCTAAAAAAGGATCCTCCTACATCTAAAACAACTATGAGAAACCACTCCACTTTTGGGTGGGACTCTCCTCTCAACTCAATATAGCACAAACATATAAACACGTTCCTACCTTCAAACACAACCAAACGACCTTTGCCACCATAATAATCCTCCTCCTCTAAGTTACTACATCTACCTAGAACCCACGACGTTAAGGAGGTTCGTCGTGCAAATGGAAATTTATTGCTTCGAAAAACAACATTACCCCCTTATATATCCGTCCTCCTATCCACCCATTGCACCATACTATACTAGAGCAATTAAAGCGTCTGTTTCGACTGGAAACGCTGTCCAACTGACCTTTTACTATCGATTCCGTACCAATGTCGGTCATTAGCAATCGCAAGCGCCCCAGGGGCTTGAGCGAGCTGTTTGCGCTGAACAAGATGTTGAACACGGGGAACCTAGGTGTATCGGAAGGTGGTCCTGCTTCCACTTCTATTAACAAGGCTCCTGCAACGACAAAGACCACCAATACAAACGTCACAGCCACCTCTGTAGGTGACATCATGATGACTCCTCCTGCTTCCCATACCAAGTCCCGCAATTTCCAATATGATAACGAAATGAGCGAATCCCTGCTCCTGCTGGCCCTGCTCACGAATCTGCTGCCTCCACTGTTGCCCTTATTGAAAAGGAACATAAACAACACAGCACATACAACTCAAATCCCTGCAGCTCCACAATTACAACGTAGACACCAAATATTCCACCCCAAATACCTCCTGGATGATGTATATGTGATTGGCGACACGGACGAAGAGGATAACGACTTTTACTTCCAAAAACCATCCAACACAAACAACGAACAGGACGGCAACATTGAGGTGGACGAGAATGACGACTTGATCATTGTAGGCGAACGAGACTTACACAAGGAACGCAACAACTCGGACCTGATCTTACTATTGGACAAGGAGGCTTACGCTGCTTACAACATGTTTAACGTACACCAAACAATCCCACCAAACACGGCCGCAAAGAAACAACGTACGTTCTCGCTTCCTCAACTACCTCAAGTTAAATGCTTCTACGAAAAGATCCCCAGTAACTATGTGTTGAGGACACCCAAGTTGGGCGAGATCAAAACGAATGTGATCCCTCACCAGTCGGACCTTCCACCATGCGATGACACCGATGGCCACTACACTTTTCACGTCAATGACGTGTTTGCCAACCGGTTCGTAATCATCAAACTCCTTGGCCAAGGTACCTTTGGTAAAGTGGTCCAGTGCTACGACCGTGTCAACCGCAAGCACGTGGCAATCAAGATCATAAAGAACATTGACAAGTACCGCGACGCAGCCAAGATTGAGCTCCGCGTACTACTGACACTCAAGAAGTTTGACAATGAAAACCGCAACCACTGTATTCACTTGCGTGAATGCTTTGACTTTCGTGGCCACATCTGCATCGTAACTGACCTCCTCAAGATCTCTCTATACGACTTTTTGAGCAGGAATAAGTTCCTCGCATACCCAGGCCTGCACATCCAAGCGGTGGCCAAGCAGTTGATCCGCTCGGTGACCTTTTTACACGACTTGAACTTGATTCACACTGACCTCAAGCCTGAAAACATCTTGCTCCATGACGACGCATTCACGAAAAAGTCATTGCGCTCGTCAACAACAATAGCACTGTACTTGGGGCTTTCCAACAACCGCGACATTGACGACACACTCTTGCAGCGCAAGATTCCGAAGCAGCTGAAGGTGTTGGAGAACCCGTTGATCCAGGTGATCGACTTTGGCAGTGCTATCTTCAATGATGAGTACCACCTGCTGATTGTATCGACTAGACACTATCGTGCTCCCGAGATTGTCTTGGGCGTGGGGTGGCTGTTTCCATGCGACATGTGGTCGATAGGTTGCATTCTTGTAGAGTTGCTCATTGGTGAGCCACTCTTCCGCACGCACGACAACTTGGAGCATTTGGCGATGATTGAGAAGATTTGTGGCTACAGGATTGACAAGGCGATGGTGCGGCGACTGAAAGAGGTGGGTAACGAGTGTGGGCTCAAGTTTTTTACAGGAGACGCACTGAACTCGAGCGACAGCCTGGACGACGATGATGATGGTGAGGACGACGACAAGAGCGAGTACGGGCTGAGCGAGGAATATGATGATGACGACGATGTTATTATCGACGATGAGTCAACAGCACAGAACTCGCTTACACTCAAGTTCCCCACCAAGAACACACCCGATAAGTTTGAACAGAGTGTAAATGAGCTCGACAGAATCGACTTGTTTATAAGTAGCAGGATAGGGTTGAAGATAGACTTGGACCGGCTGTTGCTGGAGAACTACGAGATGAACCGGGCGGTGATCAATTTTGGGAACTTTACGTTTTGGTGGTTTTTTATTGACCTCTTGCGCAAGTTGTTTGTGATAAATCCGAATGAAAGAATGACTGCGGTGGAGGCGATGGACCATCCATGGTTCAACTTGGGGATCGAAGATGAAGGGACCTTGTAAAGGAAGTGGCTGGTCCACAATGAAGTAGGCTAGTGATTACATGGTTTAAGTTACAATTTAAGGGTTTAGTTCGTCATGTTTTTTGTTTTAATAATAAGGTTGAATATTCAGTTCTCCTGGAGAGATTGGTTGAGATGTTTAGACTGTTTAGTGAGATGAGTAGAGTATTTGTGATATTTAAAGAGAAGAGGCTGTAGGAATAAGGAGGGGAAAGAAGGACTTTAGGAACGTATATTGGACAAAGGGAACGAAGAGATGCAAGATGGCAGTTGGGATTGTGATAGGGTTGTGAGATGAAGATCGGGATGTTGAGATGAAGATCGGATTGTGAGATGATTGTAATAGGGTATCATTGAGGAACAAAGACACTGGGTTGGCAAGTGAGTTTGTGATTATTGGTCTGGAGAGATTGAATGAAAAACCGTATGTGCAGTATATGGAATGAGATGAGGAATGTGAAGCAAGCAAAGATGGGTTTATGTGAGAGAGCAGAAAGAAAAACGGCAAGAGAGAGAGCAGAAAGAGAGAGAGAGAGCAGAAGGTAGAAGTAAATATCAATAGAGGTAGGAGCACATGGGAGAACTGCGTAGTGTTAAGAACGAAGAGAATATGAAGCAGAGATCGAAGATTTGATTTAGTGTAATACGATCTAGGAACTTATTACTTGGTATGCACCAACTAAATCCGTATAACAGATATTGGTATAGTAACATATTATATTACTGATGTCATACTATTACTAACCCTTTTCCACTTTTCTTTTCATGCAATAAAGTGGTAGTAACATGTCCTACAATATCCCATCTCATGGTAACATTGGACCAAGTTAATTGGATCCGAGAAATCATGGGGTGAGTCAAGCAACATGAAAAGACATGAAAGAAGCCTTTACGAAGTGAATGCTTGATAAAAGCACATGAAGAAACAAGAAACAATAAAAGTGAATTGACTTTAGAATGGACAACGGTCCATTCAATAAAGAATGAGCAATCAAATACACTTTAAGAAATATGATACCTTGAGTGAATATCAGAAGGGTTAGTTGAGCTGAAAAGAAATGGAGATACCTTGCTTTCCATTTTCCTTCTTACCTACTCCCACAGCTATCCGAATCACTAATGGTTTGTAATTAGAGTCAAAGAGATAAGAAGCATAAAAAGAGTGTAGGGACATATAACAAGAGTTCAAGAAAACCCCAACAGTCAAAGCAACAGGATAAAACCAACAGTTAATAGAACTAAATACAAAGACTGATCACATTCCACATGAGAACCAAGATACTTAAAAAAACCTTCACACCACCACAGTACATCTCGTAGTGAAAGACTCTAGACCTTTCAAATAAATTAAAATTTTCATGCATTCACACGAACATCCCATATTCGTTAAATTGGCATCCGTATTCGGTATCCACAAATGGAAGATAATAAAGTTGACACCCAAAGGATCAGATAGCCCTGAAAAGAACAATGCCCCTTGGGTCAAGCAACTGTCGACCGGGAAGATTATGACTATTGATCGAACATTTAGCAGGTCTGCCTTTGCACTAGCTTCGAAGCCCTCAACCTCAGCTCTGAGACAAACCAACTGTGTCCCACTGTTGTCTTTTCATACCCATAAAGTAATTGTGCAATTTTGTGTCAAATCATTCAAAGGTAGAGATGAAATCTCATGTAAGCAATTCTGTATATAACATAGACGAGAGTAACGAAAAAAGAAACTTGCGTCTCTTTCAGGTGATACACATTGAAAAATACTGTACAAAAGCTTCGTTTAAATGCAGTTCGCCCCAATTTGCTACCGCCTTTTGGGGCCATAGTATATAGTATGAGGAATCTGCCGTCAATGGAGTGGATTCGTTGGTTTTTTCTAATTACACCAGATTAACTGTAGTCTTTCATTTTACCACTTCACTGTTTGTCATGAAGTTACTTTCCTTAATTGCTTTGGCCGGTGCTGCCTCAGCTATTCCTATGCACCAGCATCATCAGCACAAGAGAGATGCTTCGGTTGTTACCAAAATTATCTATGTTAACGGTGCCGGTCAGACGATCGTTCCAAGTGGTGTCAGTGAGACTCCACTCCCTACTGCTGCGTCTACCACCTCGGTCACTTCCACTACTAGCGGTGGTTCTGTTGCTACTGGTGGTGTGACTGGTGACTTGTCTGCCTTTGCTGACCCTACTGAAGAGTTTCAGGATGGTGTCCACGACTGTGGAACCTTACCTGTTGGCCAAGGTGTGGTCGCCGTTGACTGGATCTCCCTGTTGAAGGGTGGTTTCACTACCATCATGGACCTTAACGGAAACACTGCTGAAACTTGTTCCGAAGGTTTCTACTGTTCGTACGCTTGTCAAGCTGGTATGTCCAAAACACAATGGCCTTCAAACCAACCACTGCCTTCAAACGGTAAGCCAGTTATCTCCGTCGGAGGATTGAGCTGTAAGAACGGTAAGCTCTACAGATCGAACCCTAACACCAAATACTTGTGTGAATGGGGTGCCAAGAGCGCCGGATTCAAGTCCCAAATCTCTAAGGACGTCGCCATCTGCAGAACCGACTACCCAGGTTCAGAAAACATGAACATCCCAACCGTCTTAACCGCAGGTGGATCTGCTCCTTGTGCCGTCGTTGACAAGGCCACTTACTTCCAATACATGGGCCAAGGAACTTCTACTCAATACTACGTAAACAACGCCGGTGTATCCGTTGAAGATGGATGTATCTGGGGAACTGCCGGCAGCGGTGTCGGTAACTGGGCCCCTGTCGTCTTGGGCGCAGGTGTCGCTGGAGGAAACACATACTTGTCGTTGATCCCTAACCCTAACAACAAAACTCCACCAAACTACAATATAAAGATTGTTGCCGACTCGGGTGCGAGCGTCGTCGGAAACTGTAAGTACGAAAATGGCCAGTACAATGGTGCAGGCTCAGATGGATGTACCGTCACCGTCACATCAGGTACAGCCAACTTTGTTTTCTACTAATCTTTGTAATATACCTGAATAAAACATAAGTTAAGATTAATTAAGCTGATGCTTTGAACTGTAGCTTCCCTTACCTCCCCCTCCTCTCTTCTACATGGTGCCTACCGTCAATATCAGGGGGCCTAAATCTTGACAGAACCTACTGACACAAAATAAAAAAAAATTGCAATTTTTCAGTGCAATTTTTCGTTTATTTTTCAATTAGAGAATGGTAAATAAAGTAATGAGGCTGCTTGTTGTGATTTTACAATAGATCCTGTATATGTAGAGAGGGTAATGGTAACGAGTGTTTAAAAGAGGAGGAGGAGTTGGGCATGATGATGGAGTTTGATGGACTCGGGATGATTTAAGTCAATTTTTGGCGGATTTATTGAAACTGACATATAAAGTTCACTCAGGCGACCTTAGAGTAAGATATAGAGGAAGGTTCAAATTTCAGGTCTCCTGCAATCCTTATGTTCGTGTGGATTTGTAGGTTTCGATTGAGTATAATAGACGTACTGGATCTTTAATTTGTGATTGGTTGCGGGTTGTTGGCATCACCCCAGTAGATTCCCCCACATATTATGACAAAAGCTTGCAGTCACAAGCAAGTTAAATTGTTTAAAGATTGTAGACACAAGCAAACATATAATAGATGATGATTCATGTTTTTTTTTGAGTTCATAACTATGTTTGTTTATGATGATACCTGATGTGTGTTTGTTTATACTATTTGTTGTACTGATTGACACCTGGTTTCTGCATCTTTTGGTTCTACATCATTGGTTTTGGAGACATAGCAAGTGAAGCGTAATAGAATATGATGTCATGAATACAATTCTTATTCTTGTGCATATTTCAGTGTTATAGTTACAGTATCAGTATCTAGGGTACAGAGTATGCAAGTATTCCTTTTAACTTGGGGATGTTGAGTAGACTTTCTTAAGAAAAAGCTTAGGTCATACCTACCAAATATGAATTTCGCTAAAAGGATCAGATTTCTAATCACTTAGCAACCTGTAACGCTCGCTAATTGCTTCACCTCTTCTTAATCTCACCCTCCCAAATTTCGTTTGGGTGCAAAAAAATCACAATTTATTTTATCCTTTATTTTAATCTGACTGCTTGAGGCAGCTTGAATAATTCATTCGACCCCTCCATCCCCTCTTTAAAGCTCTGAAATGTTTTCTTATCGCAGCATGGAAAAATGTTCGGAACTGTAGGATTTTATTGGTTCATTGGCTTTAAATCTTGATTCAATGAAATAAAAAATATGATACTTCGAAAAGAAGAACTAAACCGGTGACAGCTAGACGTCACTCCTTGCTATGTAGCGAGATCTACTTCTGATCATGTCGGTGGACTAAATTAAGTGCACTAGAATTAAGGCGGAACCTGTAATTATTATAGTTTTTAAGCAAATTAAGCCAATTTCGTACCTCCTAGTAGCTATAGGTGAGAAACGTGCCAGTTGATAAGACTGAAAAAGGAAGTAGTTGTATTTTTTTATCTTAAACCCCTTAATTGGCACAATAGATTGAAATTAAGTGTTTAAAAATACCAAAAGACAAGGCAAAGATGGTACTGGCGAACACAACGATTTCAAGACCGGGAAACAGGGAAACCAGCTTGCGTGTTTATTTCATTTTTCTATACTTGCACCGTCCTTCAATAGGGGAAGTACTTCGAAATCTAGTAGCTTGAATCAGAATTTGCGGTAGCACTTAAACTTGTAGCTAAATATAAATGGTAGTCATACATATGATTTCAGTACAAGCCATTAGAGATCTGTAATAAGTTTGTGTGGCAGTACTGTGTGATAACCAAGTTTGGCAGAGGGATAGCAATTGTCATCGAAAATACTTTGAACGATGACTACTCAAGAAAAGTGGGTTATTATGATATTCCGAAGGCAAATCGAATTCTGCTGAATGTGACTCGAAACCTTTGACGTAAAGTTGAAAGCAAGAGCGCAATATTCTCAGCCTCACGTACAAATGAAACGGTTTAGTTGGTTGACTTTAAAGTTTCCCCAGAATAAATATTTCACAGCAATGAGAGCCGCTCTGTTACAAAATGCAGGCCTTAGCACCTATGTCTACCAGTTCTCAAACACTATCCTTTCCTTTATTCAATTCACCTAGTCTTCACACTTTTGATTAAATGGGTGCAAAAAATGGAACCACTTCAAAACAACTCTGAAGCACAAGCTGGACTCAGCCATTGATTTACTTGGCAATCCAATTTGAGATAAGGTTTATATTATCAAGAGCACGTACTCCAGGAATCATTTCTACTAATTCTAGTGGCAAACAGCTTTGAATTGAATAATTGCGTTCGAAACCAAGTGAGGCGAAGTAGGCTATCAACCTAGTGAGGCGGAAACCATGTACCAGTATTGCTCTACTATGTCCACAGTAGCTTTGTGTTCCAAAAGGCCGACAGAAAACAGTTCTCAGAATACTTCGAACCAGCAAGAAACATGGTTCAAACTTTTTATAATACTGTGAACGTGGGGAGCGATCTAATAATGCTAAAGCTCAGGGAGCCAAAACAACTTTTAGCAAGAAACTCACCTGAAAGTAGTCTGGTACTAGTGATGTTTAAATCAAAACTGCTCTAGGCTAATCTACCCAAGTAAATTCTCTTGTTCCCGTCGTATTTTTCGCAAATATAAGAGCGACCGGCTGGTTCCACCAGTGCTTTGTCCCCTCTTGTGCGGTATAGGGATCCCCCAAATGACACAGCCTTATGGGGTTAGGCTGTTAGATTTTTGCCACCAAGATGGTCTTATTTTTAAGACAATTAGAGTATAGTTGAGTTTACGAATTCTGGATGTAGACGGTCTTAACCGTTATACAAGGCTGAGCTCCGGATCTAATTCCTTAGGCTGAGTATATGCTATTTTTGAAGGTCAGTACGCTAGCACTAGCAGGTTGACTGCGAAATGTCTTGAGCTACCATATCTTAATAGGTATATGGCTACCCTCACTTAAGCCTGGCTTTATCTGATTTTTAAACACTTCGCTGCTGATAGTATTGATGGTATTGATGCTACTATGTTATTGTGTTCATAAATTGTGCAGCCTATTTAAATTTTGCATCAAAATATTTTACTGGCTTCTAACCTTAAAATATAAGTATATAATGAACTGGATATTTTAGTTGTAATTATTACTTCTACATTAACCACTAAACATGTTTCCTCTTGGTGTTTCAACTGATGCCTGGACTCCCCAGACTATTCCAACACGTACAACATTAAGTTCAATTGCTTCGACTCATGCTCCAGCCTTACTCTCAACAATTAGTTCAGCTCTTTCAAAAGCTGCAACTGAAACTGACACTTGGGCATTAAGTGATTATGCAACTATAGTAAGAGGTGCAGAAGCATCTTTAACTATCATCAGTGCTCAGCAGGTTTTGGAAGCTAAGACTGATACTGCGGCTATGGCTCAGGCAACTGCAGATATCTTTATGTCTACACTTAACTTGAATGCAATTGCGGACGATGCAAATGCCTACCCGTACAAATTGGTTCCAAGTGCAAATTACTTGTATTTGGTTTTATTCTCAATTATTTTTGCTTACACACTTGCAATGTGTGTAAAGTCAAGATATCACTGGTATAACATCACATTTGTATGTGGCTATGGATTGGAGTTTGCAGGGTTTTTGGGGAGATGTTTGTCGATTAAAGATAATACCAATACGAATATTAACTTAATGCAGAACATTGTATTGACAATTGCACCAGCGTTCATCATGGGAGGCATATACTTTTTGTTTGCTCAGCTTATTGTTATTTATGGACGAAGCTTCAGTATTTTGAAGCCAATGTGGTATTCATACTTCTTCATCGCACTGGATGTTTTATCTCTATTAATTCAATCAGCAGGAGGAGGTATTTCTCTGGGTGGGGACAGTGCTAATCAGAAAATCGGAGAGGATATAATGATTACCGGTATTTCACTTCAAGTGTTTGCAATGACAGTATTTTTATTCTTTTGGTTTCACTTTTTATTCAAAATCTACTTCATGCACAATGACAAGGTTGAGGATGGAATCAGTAAAGGCCCAATTAATTTTTTGAAAATGCTCTTCCACGTCAAGAGTATTCGTGGGTATAAATCTCGCTTGGATCTTTACTATAATGACCTGTACAAGTCAATTAGAATGAGACAATTATTTAACTATCTTCCATTAGCATACACAGGAGCTGTAATTGCTATTTACATTAGATGTGTCTACAGAGTGGTTGAACTTGTTCTTGGATACGGTGGTTATTTATTTGAACATGAGGTCTACTTGATGGTGTTGGATGCATCACTTATCACAATTGCTGGTTTGATTTTCATACCTTTCCACCCATTGGTGTCTTTTGGTTCGGGTAAGGTAATTAGGTTATCCACTATTAAGAAGAATTTAGATGAAAAGAACACTTCGGATGATGAGGCAAGGGAATAAATATCAGGGTTTATCGTTAGAATTTAAAGGCTGCAAATTTATTGGATTTGTGTAACTTTGGAAATAAATTTTAAGAATGTGAATTTGTTTGTTGTAGAGTGTAGTGGTATGATGAGAGGAGATTACTTATATTGTGGCTAATTCAAGTGTATTAATACACACTACTACTAACGCCTTTTGTCTTCAATAATTATATGAGCTCACATTTGAAATACTTCATGTATGAATCGGATATAAAATAGATTCTTTAGGGATTCATTTGGTTATGATAATCCAATTTGTTTTTTATCTGTATGTTTGAGGACAGCAATTGAACCTTTGAGAATGTACAATTGACTATATGATAAGACTACCTGGGGTTTATGAAATAGATTCGTTGTTTCATGAAACCTAAGAATTAAAAGTGAAAGTGAGAAGAACAATTAAAGATACCATACCCTAAAATGTAACGTGAAAAGGAGAACCAACCTTAACCCATAAAACAACTCATAAACTTAAATTCACTCTGACCAAATTCAACCAAATGCAACCCCTAAACAGTACCCAATCACTAACTCATCACTCGTCTTAAATAACCCATACAAATCCCCAACTACCTCATCCGGATTAGGCAGAAACAGATTTTGAACATACAAATATAGCTGGCCCTTGTTGCGCAACTTCTTATTGACGAACCGAACCAACGTCAGTACTGTCTGGTTAGAAGATATCTTAAAAACACGTGGATTAATCGCAGGTGTACTGCCAACAGGTTGGAATCGAATAGTCACTTTGTCCTGTGCTTTCGGTGGAGGCGCTAATCCCTCAAGTAGTATCAGCGTTGATAATGGGACCCTTTCCTTAACATCACGTTCCTCAATCAATCCCTCTGCAACCTTCCCCTCTACACCTCTGCCATCATCATGAAGACTCTCCTTAGAACCTCTCCCCACATCACCCCTATCCTCTGAAGTATCACTCGAATCGTCCTCTGACTCAAGCATCGTGCCGAAATTAAATGAGGGGCTGAACCAAAAAAAAAGTATCAAAAGAATACACCTATTATGAGCGATACTGAAGCTGAACACCACGAGTCAGAGACTTTACTGTTGACCAAAGTCTTAGAGACTTTAGAGTCTGGAGCTCAAGA
The DNA here is from genome assembly GCA_030558205.1 of Kodamaea kaohsiungensis (nom. inval.). Taxonomy (NCBI): domain Eukaryota; kingdom Fungi; phylum Ascomycota; class Pichiomycetes; order Serinales; family Debaryomycetaceae; genus Kodamaea; species Kodamaea kaohsiungensis (nom. inval.). Next base: position 23,761 of record JAJMRZ010000012.1, on the reverse strand, counting down.
AGCCACTGAGACTGGCGATTACTTATCTTACCTGACCTTAATTGATATCTACCTTAGTTACAGCAATGAGAAGTTTAACGTCGACGAAAAAGAGCAAGTACTAGAGAAACTCTTGGAGGTACTTGGAAGCAACAAGGAATTGACGTACGAAATTGCTTGGGACTTACCTGGATTATTGATAGATGCCTTGGATAGCGACTTTGAGTTTCCAGGTCCAATCAGAGATGGTCCTTTTGTCTATAACATCTTTAAGATTTTCGAGGTTTTAGCCAACGATGGAAACCCAAAGGAATTGTTCTTGAAAACTTGTGAATTATTGCTGACAGTCACCGTAGATAATGATAATATCCCTAGCACTGAGAGACTTGTGTTGGAGAAGTTCTTTGATATCAAAATTCACTGGCTTTACCTGCTCATTGAAAGCAGTTTACGCAAAATTGAAACTCTCTACCCTTCCAAATTCTTGGCTATGGCAGTATCTTCTTCAATCAATTTGATCTACAGGAATTCTAGAAACTCGTTACTGAATGCTCAATTCATCTTGAAAAGATTCTACGGGTTTGCTAGGACATACAAAACTCTCCCACGCCCAAAAGATAAAGGCCTGTACACTGATGAGGAGTTAGAGAAGATCCAGAAAGATGAGGGATACTTGCAGGGGAGATTACTCACCTCATTCATCACTCACGCAGTACTGACTTCTACTTTGCACACTCAAATCGGATACTCTTTGGGATACTTCAGTTACCTCCAAATACCAAACAGACATAACTTACCTAAATACATCGACTATCAAGTCGATGCACCGGTAATGGATAGAATGGAGGAATTGGTATTACTGCTTGACGTAGAAACACAAGACGTCTTTGATGAATACGTGGCTGGAGCAAAAGCCCTTGTCAGCGACGTCAAAGCCACTGACGACCAAGAAGAACGTAGTGGAGCAATCTTTGAAAAAATTGTGATTGATCATCAAGAGAATATAGCCAATTCGGTGACCGATAGTGATGCTAAATCCATCAAAGATTCCATAATAGGGGAGCTTATATTGTATACCCAACGTGAATCTAGAACCCAATCTGGACCAAAGATCAGCTTCTACGACGCATTGGTATTTACATTGAGACTGGTGATTCCAGGTATGATCAATGAGTCCTTTGTTAACATCGGAATGTTGGATGTGTGCACCTACTGGCTGTGGTACGCATTGCAGAATACTGTAAGCAGCAAAATAGAAGTTGAAGTGGCTTCTATCCCACCCGTATTGCTCACGCTATACTACCAACTGTTACTCTTCATCCACACCAGACTGTATGTCGACGTACACCAAAGATTTGCAGGCTACAGAATTGTTGTGCTCACATTAATCAGTAAAGTATTGGCAGTTGCACCAGAACATGTATCCTACCAGTTCATCAAGGATTCATTGCACAATTGTCCTTACGAAAATGTCAAGGCATTATTGGTTGGAGTATTGAAGGAAATGTTCTTGAAGCAAAGAGTTGAATTGGACATTGACTTTGAAAAGTTATCATTAAAATCAGATGCTCCTCCATTGCCTTCGCGCCCAACACCAGTCAGCACTTACTACACATTGAACAATCAAAAGCTAGATGATTTGATTGAATTAGTGCAATTGACTATTCCAAACACTTTCACAGAAGAAGATGGCGTATACTCTGTTAGCCCAACTTCATTCAGCACCTTATCTGCTTACTTGAACTTATTTGCAGGAGTCAAGAAACTTCTTGACGATTTGAAGCGCAAAGACGATGTGGAAAAGGTCTTGAAGGAAATAGAGGAGAATATCGAAAAGGTCAAGTCAAAGTATAAAGAAGAAGATAAACTGTTTGAATTGAATGCCGTTGGGTTGATTGAACTTACAATTGAAAGAATAAGATGAGACCAAGACCAAATGGTAATCTGAGGTAAGATGTGTTTTTGATCTACTGTAAATAAACTACGTATTATTAAACAAAATTTCAAGTACGTGTAAGTTGTTTTAAGGAACTCTATTGAAGAGGAAGTTGTAATAGCTATGTTTCAAGCCATTGAAAGTAGAGTGTACAAGATATTAATAATTACTTTTCTGATTAGCACTATTTAAAGAGTACATTTACTGTATTAATTGTACTCTTGGTTGACCATTCTCTAGGATACATCAAGTTATCTTCTGTAGTTCTTTCTCAAAAAGATCTGTCTTCATTTATTTTATTCCTACTTCTTTGCCTTCACCTTTTTCCCACTATTCCTATCATCAACTAATGGGCCCCAGTAAACGAAGAAGCCTTCTTTAGTAGAAGTAATTTCTTCTTCCATTTGCAATTCAATGTCATCAATGAACGGATCTTCGTAGTCATATTTACCGACTTTTCTGTTCATTTTAGCTTCATGTTGCCGTACCAATTGTTCTTCGGTGAGCTCCTTTCTTCTACCAACTGGTGCTTCTTCTACAATAATCTCGTCATCGTCATCATCATCGTCATCATCATCAATCATATCGTCCATCACATCAATGGCATTCTTTGCTTTGGGGTGAATCACAGACCACCCATACTTTTCCTCTGAAAGTCGAAGTACATTTACAATTACTTCCGATTGTCCAGGTTGTGGGTTCAGTGGATTGATTAACGGGATATTGAGCGCAATTATTGGAGTTTCGATTTTCTCCTTTGGTTCTTTTTCTTTGGGTTCTTTGGGTTCTTTACTTTCCTTTGGTTCTTCAGGTTCCTTTGATTCTTTTGGCTCCAATTTTTCATCGTCACTTGTAGGGTTCAACAAATCTATGACTGTTGGTTTATGTATTGATGATACCTTTATGTTTCTAACCTTGTCAGAAGTGACAGAAGAAGATATTACCACCGGTCCCAGTTCGCTCACTGGTTCTACAGATTTCTTCTTCTTATTGGCATTTGTGGCAGTCTTTCTAGGATCTGGGATAGGAGACTCATCAAGTTTACGTTTCTTATCCACTTTCTTAGGAGAAGCTCTTTTTCTCTTTGCTGCCTCTGGAGTAAGTACAGCAGCTGGTACGGGTGTTGGTGTAGTGTTCACAGGAGCAGTTTCTGGTTCGTCCATGTTTATAATCAGGTTGATGCTTGTTTTACTTAGTTTTGGTGGAGGTGCAGTAACTACAGGTGCTGGAGTTGGAACAGCCACTGGAACAGGCACAGGTGCCGGGGACGGAGTAGGGTTGAAGTTCAAACTAGTTTGGTACCGTCTGATATGATCGCTTACTGAAAGAACAGGCTGAGCCTTAACAGTATAACTCTCAGGAATCGTAGGCTCCAGGGGTGAATCAAACACGTTGATGGATGTCCGAAACCGTGACATGAGGTTACTTAACCCAGTTGGAGGTGGTGGAGATTGTGTAGTTGCCTGAGATGTCGGAGATGCTTGCTGCTGAGACGGTTGTACGGCCTGATGCTGTGATTGAATAGGTTGATGAGGATGAGTAAGTGGATTAAGATGTTGATGGGACATCTGAACTTGTGGCACCTGATGTGGTAACGTCCCTTGTTGAGGAACAACCGAAACAGGAACAGCATCAATTACTTGCACCTCTTGTTTAGGAACAGGCCACACGTGCCCATTATCACCCAGAGACGAATCTAGTAGCGACAGTATGGAAACATTCCTCTTAGACATGACGGTGTTGTTGAAAAAAGTTGTATTGAATAAATATTGAAGTGGTTGAGAAAGTAGAAGAAGAAGTAAGGGAATAGAAATGAGTAAAATAAATAGTGAGAAGGATATAATTGGTTGGACGATGGGAGCGAATATTTGTGAGAAGAGTAAGTAATCGTAACTAATGTCATGAGATAAGATGTGGAAACGGGGGTTTGTAAAGCTAGTATTGAATCGAGCTGCGTAGTACTTGACGAGAATTGAGGATAGAAAGAATAGATAGAAATACCAAGTAGTCCAAAAGGTTTATTTTGACTACAGATGAATATTTATGAATCAAGAGAAGGAGAGTATAGAATTGCTGATGGTTTAAACTAGGTGAGCACTGAGTACTTCAATAGCGTTGAGGTTACTGAACGATTACGTTTGATTATATGATGCAACTAATCTTAGTAGGGACCTCTTCATTTGCATTTTTGCTTCAGGTTAGAGTTCAATGTAAATCACTTACGTTGTTATTCCCACAACTAAGGAGATAGGTGGTAGACAAGTAGCACGAATAGTAAGGTAGAGCTGCTAATTTTATGCTCAAGTAGCCATAAGATATGATTCATTATGCAAATTTCATGACGGTGAGAAGTGATTGAATCAAATGGCAAGAGAGAAACAGCCTTGAGTCCCTATTTAAAGTTGAATTATAACTGTAGTATTCCTTCTGTGTTGAATAACCAATGATAAATTACAGTGAATTTAAGTATAGATGCATATCCAGTTCATTGGGCTTGGGTCTTTCGATATTGGTGATTGTGAACTAAGAATTAAACAGTCTACTATTAGAATGGTCATAGCTCCATAACCAGTATTAGGACCAAGTCACCCAGAAGTTAAGGAAAATTAACTACTAACCAACGGCTGCAAAATCTTGAGCTTTTAGGACAGAAAATGAACCAATTGATGTTGATATCTTACGTATATGATTCAATTGTCATTGCAAAAAATTGTTCAATTATAGTACATTTCAAAGGAGATAGTGGAGAAGTATACAATTAGTATGATTTATATTATATATATTATTTGAATATATGTAGACAAGGCTCTAGTAAAATGATATGTATTTACTTGAGCCTGTAAACTCTAATGAACATTGCAATGCCTGAAACCAAAGATAAGGCTGCAAAAAAAGTATAAGTACCTCCAACTGTCATCTTCTTTTCCATAAAGTCTAATACACCAACGATAAGAGCTGCTAACAAGCAACGTACCAAGTTGAGCGCACTAGTCAGCGAATGCCCATTTTCTGGAAACATGTCAACGACCATTGTGGTAATGCACGATATCATCAGCGTCAGTGCTGAAGCAATCATGGTTGAACTTATGTATATCAGGACAACATTTTCATTAAAATGCAAACACCATCCAAAAATCAAGAGTCCCATAATGATAAATACAAAGGGTATCAAGCAAAGGTCAAGACGAGCACGGACTGAATTGAATGGAACTGTTGGAGCTTCTGGATCTGATTCCTTGAGCTCCTTCATGGCATTGTTATGCTGTGTTAATTTGTACTTGTAGTACCTATTGAGACACTGCCCCGTACCAAACGAAGCAATCAAAGTGGAAATACCCAGAGGTAAATAAACTAAACCAACATGCATAACACTGTAGTTATATGGAGGTCTCTCCAAGTGTGTAGATACTGCCGTTAAAACAGCAGTCCACGATGCAAATACAAGACCAGCAGGAAACAACACCAAGATGACATCAGGTTTGATTAATATCTGGAACGTCTTGAATAAATTAAACTTGTGCTTGGGTGTAATAGTGGATACATCGTTCGTAATTCTGCGACGGAAATGGGGGAGCAACAGGAGCAACAGCCTATTTACAACTCTGGGTGGCATGACCGATCCGTTTCCAACAATCTGTCTTGACGTTTCAGGAAGAACAACTATAGCTGCCAAAAATGTAACGCCACCTCCAATAGCTAAGAAGATAAATATAGCTCTCCAACTATTGAATCCACTGATTAAACCAGCACCGATAACAGCACCAAACCCAGTTCCAATAAGCAAGAAACCACTTACGGTTCCTATAAAACCACCTCTATTTTCCTGGGTACAAATATCGCCCAGTACACCTGACGCAATAGCAATCACAGGAGCAATCAGAGCAGCTTGTAAACATCTTAACACGGCTAAAAGCCAAAATACATCTGACTGCGAAATAGCAATACACAGGGCCGCAAAACATATCAACGAGCAGATCAACACTGGCCGCATTCCAAAGTAATCAGCCATACTACTCAGAAAAGCAGGTGCCAATCCTTGGAAGAGTAAGTAAGCCACAACTGACAAGTTTGACACAGAAGACGAAACGTTGAAGTACTCTGTTATGGTTGGAATGGCTGGAAAGAAGATAGGACTGGAAATCGAAGACCACAATCCAACCATCGATAAAACAATCATAATCATATACCTCTCGCCAGTTCCAAACACTGTGAAGGGAGGTTCATTTTTCTCATCGTTGTCTTGCTCCATAACCTTTTCTGATACTAAATCAACGGACCTACTGAAATATTTGAGATGTAGACCCTTTATATACATATATATAAAAACGGATCTCAATCTTATTACCCCGATCTAATCCCCATTCGTTTACTCCGGATTTTGCATAACTCCATTTAGACCGTTGAGTACACAAAAATGAAAAAAAGTTTGACATCGATGAAAAAATTAACCAATAAGAGTTACTTATTATTTAATTGATGATGTAAGGCTAGACTCTGTGCTCTCAACGGTTCATCTTCAGCACTATATTTCTTCCGTCGAGCCGTCGGAAGGCTCGTTTTTTAGTCCAACTTAGTTTTGTTGTGACCGAGATAGTGCACCTTTTATTTTCTATCGCCCTCATTGCTCTAATCTAGTCATTCTTATTAATTGACTTGCTCTATTTTGAATAAGTGGATTTGCTGTGCTTGAAGATTTGGTTTCACAACTTTCTAGTTTTCTCCAAGACACTGTAGCTTCAGTCGTTCTACTCTTATTTTGTACGTATTAAGTGAGACTTTGCGTAGCAGACCAATATTAAACCTCGTGTGACTAAAATAAATGGGAAGTCGATTTTAACGTGAGATTTTTCTTCAAGTGGCTGCAAAATCAAAAACAAATCAGAACCAGGAACCAGTTATAATCCATCCTGTGTCCAGGTCAATTCAATTAGAGCTTCTAATTAAACATCCACAGAGCGATGAGGAAGAATATTGTTACAGCACTACTAAATATGATACTTTAACATGTAAGTCTAGACACCACATATTCGATTTACCTGATCTTTAGTGGATCAACACAGGAGGAATTAAGATAAAGCGTTGTATTTGAATATATTTATTAAAGGCTGAGAGGAGAATTAGTTGAGCTTGTAGACTCTGAAGCACATTACAAAGCTTGACACCAATGTTAAAGCTGCCAAAAACGTGTAAGTACCTCCAACTGTCATCTTCTTTTCCATAAAGTCCAACACGCCAACGATAAGTGCTGCTAGTAAGCAGCGCACCACATTGAGCGCACTAGTCAGAGAGTGCCCATTTTCTGGAAACATGTCAACAACCATAGTGGTGATGCATGATAATATCAGAGTCAGAGCTGCTGCAATAATCGTTGAGCTTATGTATATCAGCACAACATGTGCGTTGTAGTGCAAACACCAGCCGAATATCAAAAGTCCTACAATGATGAACTCGAATGGTACCAAGCATAGGTCGAGTCGAGCACGGACTGAATTGAATGGGATCGTTGGAGCTTCTGGATCTGATTCCTTGAGCTCCTTCATGGCATTGTTATGCTGTGTTAATTTGTACTTGTAGTACCTATTGAGACACTGCCCAGTACCAAATGAAGCAATCAAAGTGGAAATACCCAGAGGTAAATAGACGAAACCAACGTGCATTACTCCATAATTATAGGGAGTACTCTCCAAGTGTGTAGAAACTGCCGTGAGCAGGGCTGTCCATGATGCAAATACAAGACCAGCAGGAAACAACACCAAAATGACATCAGGCTTGATTAATATCTGGAGCGTCTTGAATAAATTAAACTTGTGCTTGGGTGTAATCGTGGATACATCGTTCGTAATTCTGCGACGGAAATGGGGGAGCAACAGGAGCAACAGCCTATTTACGACTCTGGGTGGCATGACCGATCCGTTTCCAACAATCTGTCTTGATGTTTCTGGTAGAACAACAGTTGCAGCAAAGAAAGTCACACCTCCTCCAATAGCTAAGAAAACAAATATAGCTCTCCAACTATTGAATCCACTAATTAGACCAGCACCAATAACAGCACCAAACCCAGTTCCAATAAGCAAAAAACCACTAACACTTCCAATAAAACCTCCTCTATTTTCGTGAGTACAAACATCACCCAGTACACCTGAACCAATAGCAATCACAGGAGCAATCAGAGCAGCCTGTAAACATCTTAGCACAGCTAAAAGCCAAAATACGTTTGACTGCGAAATCGCTACGCACAGGGCTGCAAAGCAAATCAATGAGCAAAGCATTACAGGCCGCATCCCAAAATAATCAGCCATACTACTCAGAAAGGCAGGTGCCAATCCCTGGAAGATTAAATAAGCTACTACTGATAAGTTTGATATAGAAGACGAAATATTGAAATACCTTGATATTGTTGGAATTGCTGGAAAGAAGATTGGACTGGAAATCGAAGACCAGAATCCTATCATAGACAAAACTATCATGATCATATACCTCTCACCTGTTCCAAATACAGTGAAGGGAGGTTCTTGTTTCTCATCGTTCTGTTTATCCATAATCTGTTTAGACATTGGTTCATAGATCTACGCAAAAACTGGGAAGTAGACTCTTATATAATAAAGAGGTATCTTTCATATTGCCCCGGTTTGTCCCCATTATTATTACTCCGGGGTTTGCATAGCTTCTATACCACACAAAACTGAAAAGTTTGACAGTAATGTAAAAATAGACATCTCTTATTGGTCTATGTTCTTATTGATGATGTTATGCTCTATTCAGTGCTCTCAACAGTTCAATAATAACCAGTCGATAGTGCGCTCTTTAGCCTGATTTGGGTGGAGCGTGACCTGAGATGGGTAGGACCTTCTATATTTTAGCTTCTCAAGAATTCACATCCAAGTGAGTTGCTCCAAGCCTTACGACTTTGGGTGTGTTCTCGCATGGCAACACCTATTTTCAAGAACTAGTTAAACGGGAGAATGCTAGAAGTTTTGGTGAATCAATCTGCTTTTTTCACTACTACTCACTATTGAACCTGTTGCTTTCGAGTGATTCAGCATCTTCTATTTCTTCTACACGCAATAAGTTAACGTTCAATGACTCAATAGAAAAACATGGGATGAATTCGATCACAATTGTTTTACAGACTCTTGGTATGGCTGCAAATTTAAATTTAAGTGAAATACAATTAAATTGAGACAGGGGTACTTTGAAGTTCCTCCTATAATGGCGCAGCTTCACTTGCATGCGACCGGTTAAGATCCAGAATTGGCTGCAAATTACTTCGTTCTAGATTTTATGTTCTGATGGTTATTCAGCTTTTGCATATAAAGAGACGAACTGAAGCAATTATATAACCTCTACGCTGAATCGATAGATGTATAAGCTCTGTGTTAAAACCTTAGATTGCTTCCAATTCATCAAGACACCTTTCAAAGTGATAATCACTTCAAGAGACTTGGCATTGAAAACTATCCCCCATATAAACCAGTACGCTAATTCTTCTCATTCTTCAACCCGTTGTCAGTTCTTTGGATCAATTCCAATATTCCCTCGACTTTTGGCTTGAATCCCCAACCGTACTGAAGAGAAGTTTGAATCTCAACTCCCAACTTATCAGCAAATTCCCAAGCCAAACCAGGATTCTTTAACAAAGGTTTACCTACAAGAGCGATGTCAAAATCGCCCTTTTCTAATAATGAGTTAGTCAGGTTGACGTCTAGTCCAAGACCACCCACGCACGCAACAAAGGCTTTGTCACCGACAGCTTGCTTAACAGCGCGGGCGAATTCACCGTGCACAATTGGAGTCTTGTTCTCCAAACTAAGTTGAGATCTAGATTTCTGCTTGTATTGATTTCCACCAGAAGATATATCAAACACGTCAACCTTACCAACAAGAATCTTTGCTAATTTCTGTGAGTCTGTAATCTTCCATTCATTTTCATCAGGCCCATTATCTTCCGCTGAAATTCTGAGGAAAAGTGGTGTTGATTCAGGAATATTGGCTCTTACAGCATCAACTATTTCCAAAAGGAACCTGATTCTGTTCTCGAACAGTCCTCCATATTCATCTGTTCTTTTATTGGCAACTAGTGATAGGAACAGGTTGATAAGGAACCCGTGAGCAGCATGAATCTCGATGAAATCGAATCCTGCTTTCTCTATAGCTCTCTTAGCTGAAGCTCCAAAATCTTGTATAATTAGCTTGATCTGGTCTTTGGTTAACTCGTTTGGGACTGGAAAGTTCCCATATGGCCTAAACTGGATTGCAGATGGACCAACCAATTTCCCTTCCCATCCACCTTCACTCTTAGGAACTATATCCTCCAAGTGTTCCCACAATGGTCGACCTCCTGCTTTTCTACCACCATGATTGAGTTGTACTCCAATCAACTGCTTCTGTGTATGTACAAAGTCTGTAATCTTCTTATACTTTTCAGCTTGCTTGTCATTGTACAATGCTGAATCACGAACTCCCAGTCCCGAGTACTCTGAAACACTTGTATCTTCGGCAATAATTAGACCTACACCCCTAGAAGCGAGTGCTCCGTAGTGAACAAAATGAAATGGCGTTACTTCTTCATTATCATCTGTAGATGACAACCCCATCGGAGAAGCACCAAGTCGGTTATGGAATGTCAATCCTCTAACCTTCAATGGTTGAAATAACTTGGGTAACGATTTAGAATCTTTACTCAATGCTTGCGTCAATGGGAACTCAGGTTCTGGAATGTAATAATCAACATTCCGAGCCCTCGGAGTTGGAATTCTAGACATTTAAATTGTATCTATGAAGCAGTAATATGGTTTATTCAGAACTGCCTATGTCCTTTTATATAATTCAAGGATAGTAGCATCAAAGTTCGGAATCTACAAGCCGTACATTAATCATCTTAACTTCAAGAGACATCTTACTAATTGAATCAGTTTTATCATGACAACATCACGTTAGCGGTAACACAAGTGTATAGACAAGACGGCTTAAGTCAATGAATCAATGAAACTCTGTTCTTTCTTGGCATATTGAAGACTAAGATGACAAATACTAGTCCCTGAGGTGGGGCTTTTACATCCACACTTGATTGTATTTTGGCTGCGAATATTTATCATGGAAGGTACAGCTTCGTCAGAAATGTGGGTTGAATCATCTCAATACTGGATACATAGAGGGGAATCAGCTGGTTTTAGAAACTTTATTGACTGTGGTTGTTTCTTAATTCCTTTTGTTTTAATGCTATCAACGGCGAAAACAAACTGTGGAGTGTTAACCTGATACTGTGTTTTCCACAATTTTTAATGATGAACGATATTGCTCAAAGTATTCAGTTGGGTTGAGTGTGATTTGTGCTAAGTTTGCTCGTAATGAGGATACCTGGGTTGAAGTCCACAACGGTCCTTAGTTTGGGCATACCGCCAATTATTAATAACAGCTACGAAATTGCTTTGAATTAAGGAAAGAGTGATTCTTAACTAAATACACCAAAAGGTGGAGGTAAACTAATATATCGTTTATTCTTAACTTCATTAAGCTCTATCTAATTGTATAACACTAGAGTGGACACCCAATTTACTCAATGTCAAACATGTATCACTTCCATATCCCTCAAGGGAGTTCATCAGCAAGTCACCATTCCAGTAATCAGCGTATACTTTACACATAGGTAAACCTAAACCTAATTTATTTTCCAAAGGTCTGCTCATCAAGTTATCTAAAGTCGACTTTTTCACTTTGGTAGATGTGTTGTTACGTTTATCATTTGTATCGATTAAGGAGGTGTGGTCAAGCATGTTTGAAGTAACAATTGAAGATCCAGCAGGTGTTACCTTCAAGTTCGAGTAAAGCTGTAAACCAGGGATTCTGTGGAAGTTAGCCAAACTAGTACGTGCGAGGTCAGCTCTTTTACCAAACGACCATAATTCAGCAAGTTTATCGTGGTGGATACCTCCACCTTGGTCTGAAATACGGAAGACAACTTGGGTTTTGGTGTCAATGATGGTTATTTTAAGCGGAGGCAACTTTTTACCAGTCGAGCCGTGTGTTCTTATAGTTGCTTCCAAAGAATTTCTTAAGATCTCACTGAACAAGTAGTGTAAATGTGGGACCATGAATGGGAACGTAGCATTCAAGTCACCTTCTAAATTCAAGTCTGGCATGAGTTCAGGGTGTGGGAATATATTGAGCATGGCCTTCTTCACGTTATCAGCAACAATATTGAAATGGTCTGCTGCATTACATTGGTTGAAGATTTCTCCAATGTAGTCTGGAGGTTTCGACGAGTAAGGATGGGTTCTATAGTTCTCTGTCAAAGACAAGTGCTCTTCTACAATAAGACGTCTACTGATTCTCAGTCTGAGTGTCACAGACACAAATTGGTCCAACTCATGTTGGGGTAAGTTATTGAGGATCGACACTTCTAATGCCCCCATCATCAAGTGGGATAAGTTGAAAACATGCTCGTCCAATAAAGCACTCAAGGTGACGCAAAAGTCGTCGTTTTGTTCTAATGTAGTAATGGTGGGGATCTTGCGGAATGCATTGAAGGAATGGTAGTAACTCTCGTAAATCTGCGCCAAGTGGAAGTTGTTGACTACACCGAAAGGTAAAGTCTGCAAGTCTCTTATTCTCATTGAGAGTCTGATGGGGAGTTCTAGTCTAACAAAGTTAGCACTATTTAGTATCTTCTGTTTCGACAAAGTCTTCCCATACCCTGCCAACTGTCTAAGTGATACGGGATGAGGTTGCTGTTGAGAATAAGACATTAAAACCTCGTTTTGGTAGAAATGCTGAGCATTAAGAATGTTAGAGTACGATGGAAACGGTCCAAGGTTGGTGAGATGCTTGGCTATCTCTTGCTTGTTGATGGTTGAAAGAAAAGCATCGGTTTGGTGGATGTATGAGTCAGAAGTGATTGGGTTAGTAGTGGAGCTAGAAGGGCCGGAACTTTCGTTGGACGGACTTCCCTTGACTCCAACACTCCCACCACTGTTACATCGCCTGAATATCCTCTGTATACCACGACTTCTATTCATAACTGCCAGTTGTATCGTGTGATCAAATTTTTATCAAATCAGTTTCAGTGTAAAGTTGATCACTAACTAATTTTTTTTGTGTCTTGGGATAAGGTGATGTTGATTGGTGAAGCTGAATCTTGAGATGTAGATTTGTTGATGGTTAAGAGTGGATAGAATGTATGCTAGGATATAAGATGTTGAACGTTTTATATTACTTCAATTGTAGTTAATGTATATTCTGTTTAGGTTTCTAAAAGGTTACGAGTGAAAGTTATCCAGAGAAGACTAAATTTGCAGCTTAAAGTTGGATTTATCTCAAGTGACATGTCATGAGTAAATAAAAGGTTGAACTGATGCAAAATGTGCTAATAGAGTAGATAAAGGGTTGAACTGATGCAAAATGTGCTAATAGAGTAGATAAAGGGAAAGTGAAGTATAAATTTTAATATATTTTGAATATATTTTGTAGATATTTATCATTTTTATCCAATATAGTTGTCAAGTTAACATTCCAATGAATTGTACTTTACTTTCAATTACTATCCAAGTTAAAATGAATTAGATTGCAAACGGTATTGAGTTAGGGAGTGTTCTGCAACCAGAACTGGGCTGTGTCTCTTGTAAAATAAGTAGTATCCTTGTGAAGTTGCAGTTCTCAAACTTCAAGAAGTACTGATACTGGTAGTTTATCATGCAAATGTAGAATGTGTTATATTTACGATGACTCAATGCACTCAATTGAATAAATATATCCGAGTGACTCAGTTCTATGAATTAATTAAATTAAAGTAATAAGCTGTAGATTGAAAACGTGGAGGGATTAAAACTAAGAATCCACAATTAAAGAGTACAGGAAGTAGAGGTGAGAAATGATAAGGTGACATCAGTCATCTACCAACACCCAACTAAACAACTCATCAAATCGATAAATGACGTCTTGTATCTGATCAACCAACACACGTCATCTCAGATCATTCAAAGTTTTTTGGGTGCAAAATGATCAAAATTCCCTTATCAAATTTCCCCAGAAATGGTGACTGAAATGCATGATTTCAATACAATAATTTTAACATGGCAATGTGTCTGGGTTTCAATCTAAGATTTTGAATAATGGGATTCAAATTCATCATACACTAATCACCGAAACATTGACCAAAAAAAGTTTATGTTCACAAGACATATTCACGGAGTGCCTTGAATGACTTTAACTCTAAATTGTGGCTAAAGAGGGCAATTAAATAACGTATCATAGTGAAATGTTCATCAAAAGTACAATGCTCATAACACAATCGTCCTAAACGATGAAACAGTGACTTGATGGAGTGATGACTCCACTCTCACCCTCATAATTGTCAATATTTTATGTTGGTAGGTATGTTACATTAGCCTTCTAAATGGAAGGACATAATAAGCTGAGTACAGATACGTACCTTCCCTCAGCAAACATCGCTTCTAGAAGAACAAGAAAAACAAGAAAGATGCTGTTAACAACCTTCCGTATTCCCAAAATGTTAAAGTGTATACATTATACCTGCACACTGACATTGTAACAAGAGATAAGTGAACCAAATAGGTAATTCACGTGCTTTTAATTAGTTATCGACGTTCCTGCATTTTGAAGATGAAGGGAGGGATCTCCCTCCATCCAACAGCAAGGATGAATGGTCGACAAGACCACTTGGAGAACGTAGAATGGCTAGTCGCCACCCACGCTTTGTAGTATCATCTTTTTTACTGGAATTTCATCTCTTCGTTTCTGTGTTTGGTCGCCCGTGTGCTTCGTATTTTGAGTCTATATTTTTCTTTGTAAAGAGCCAGCCATCATTACGCGTTTTATATAACTAGTGTATCGCTTCCTTTCTTCTGTTAAGTTTATTCTAATCGCTGTATATTGACAATGAATGTCACTAGTAACGGGTATTACACTTCGCTGTACTTGGACAAGAAGAAGCTGTCGCCGGAAGTTGGCTATAACTCAAACGACGCAGCTAGGTATGATGCTCCACACCACTTTTCTTCCCAGAGCCCTTACAATTCGTATCCGGGTCTGAGTCCTTACACTAATCAATATCCTGGCCTGAGTCCGCACTCAAATCAGCACCCAAGCTATAACACATATCCAAATCTGAATGTTCAGCCTCTGTACCCTCAACACAGCTATGGCAACTACTCAAACCAAAATGGCTATTCAAGTAACCATGACTATCAGCCTCATGCTCCAGTGAGCTTGCCAAACTACGACTATTATAAACCTCAAGGTGGTCACGATGCCGCTTCAGATGCCTTTTCGAACTTTAACTCGGAGAATCTTAATTATGATGCACGTACAACCTATGAAGATTCGTCAGAGCCTAGCATATACAACCCAAGACTCACAAGAGACGCAAGAAGCGAACTTAAAACAAGATCCATAAATGGAAATAGCAGATCTCCTAGTCGCTACCTGCATTCTCCTGTGAAAAGTCAAAATGGTGGCAACTCCGCGGGGACGTACTTGGACACCAATGGGGGATCTTCCAGCGGAAGACCAACACTGGGAACACACTTACTGGTACCTTCTCAAATGAATTCGCGAGCGAATTCGAGAGCAGCTTCTCGCACAGGCTCGCGCGGCCATTCACCAACCAGCCAGTTTGCTCAATTAGCTACAGCGAACTCGCCACAACCAACTTTAGGTGCTGCGTTCGTAGCCAAAAAGAACTCAAATGATTCCTTTGACAATAAATCATATGTATCAAACAAATCAACTTTGAAAGTGAAACCAACTTCAACTTCGAAATCACCTGCTCGCTCACCGACTCCTGCGAAGGCAATTATTGCAGATGACGACTTATTAGGAGTAAATCCAACTCCAGCACAATTAAACCAATTAAATTACAACAACGTTAGACAACAACCAGAATCAACACCCTATAGCAACTATTACGCAAACCAGAAATATAAACAAGACACCTCCAAACTCAAAGAGAAGCCGAAGCTGTACCTTCCAGAGACGTACACAGAAGTGTTCTCTGGAGAAGGCAAGGCAGAAGTGCATCCGGTTAATGCAGTTTTCAATGAACCTAAAAAGCCTGAGCAGCCAACGACTTTTAAAAAAGCCTTGAATGCTTTTCGCGTTAAATCTAGTGGAGAAGAATTTGACTATTACGCAGAAAAGGAAGAAGAGAAGAGAAGAAGAGAGGAAGAAAAGCAAAGAGCTATGAGAGCTGTTTTCGATCCCAAACCCGAAGTGAGTGACGTGGAGTCCGATTACGATGATGATTATGATGATGGAACAGTTTCTGGATCTGGGCACCGCTTACAAGCAAAATCGGAAGCAGGGGCTCTATTGAGTCCAGCTCAAAGAAAGGATAGGGAAAATAAAAAGAATGATAAAATTAAGAGAATGTTGATGAAGAATATGAAAAAAGCAAAAAGACAATTGGGAAACAACTTCATTGCAAATCATGAGCAGCAGCTCATGATGAAAGCAAAGATGAAAGGAATAGATGAGAACAAAAAGGTTACAATGGACGCATACGAGAGAGAAAAGATGAAAAGAATTCAAATTGCAATTAAAGCCGGGGCATCACCACAAGAAGCTGAAGGCTTCGTCACCCTTTTAATGGCAAGAAACAAAGCCGTCAATAAAATGATTGCGTTGGAAACAGAAAGAAAAGAATTGCTAGAAGAGAAAAAACGTAACATCGCTATTCTTATTGCGTGCGGAAGTACCCCACAAGATGCCTACATCATTATCGATAATAAGATGGGGCCTCAGTTTGCGAAAATAGCTAAGAAAATGACTGAACAAGAAAAAATCATCAATCCAAAGAAGGAAGATAAAGATAGTTCTGATAAGAAGCACAAGTCTGCATTTTCAAAGTCTGGTTCAGACAGTATTAAGCTGAAAACCACAAGCTCAGGGGCTTCAACTAAGACGGCGGGTGCAAAGACTACGAGTGCGTCTGTAAAAACGGTCGGAGAAAACCCTAAGTTCCATCCATTATGGAATTCTGTGCTCAAGTTAATTGTGTACAACAATGGAGAAGAGAATATAGATAATGTCGAAATTCGGGAGGTTACAAAGGATGGAAAGCCGATAAGTTCTTCAAAGTCTATCAGATCAGGAAAGTCTGGGAAATCAGTCAAGACAGGAAAGACAGGGAAAACAGTAACTATTAGCGAAAGAGAAATGCCTTCTGCACTGGAAATCAAAGCTGCCAGAGAAGCGTTGGAGTCAGCTGACAATGAGTCTCTTGCAACGGTGAGGGAAGTCATGTCAGCTAAAGCAAGAGAAGAAAAAGAAGCAAAGAAGCCGAGATTATTATTCAGCGGGTTGAAGCTGAATTACGATTACCTTATCTCCAATTGGAACCAACCTTCTGTCCCTGTTATCAAGGAAGAAGCTCCTAGTCTTAAGTCCTCGATGAAGACGTACAAGTCATCAGCTTATAGTCCATTGTCTTTACCCAAATCGATTGCGAATGACACTATTGACGGCGAAGGAGTGGATATAACCTTGGAAGTTGAAGAGGGCGAGACACCTAATGAGATGATGTTCTATAATGAGTTTACAGGACAGTTGGAGGATGCACCACCTACCTCATACGATTCTATGCCACAATCGATACGTACCGGACGGACTTTAAAAAGTAAACAAATCAACCTTGGAAAGCTACTGGTTATGGATCGCTTTAGGTACATTTTCTCGCGCTTGAACACAAATAGTCCAGTACGGTTGATGTCAAATATAAACTCTTTGATCAAGAGTATCAAGTTGATGAAGATTTTATTTTCGCCGATTGACGTAATCGCAGAGCAGTTTCCAACATTGCAGACTGTAGTTATTATTGTTGAGTTGTTGATTTTCGTTTGGATTTTATACGAGTTGAGTCGGTTGATAGATGCTTTGTGTATGATGGTTAAAGCTGTTTGTGCGCCTATGATTGCAATGGGTCGTTTTTTGAATAAGATTATGTGATTGGATTGGGGTTTGAATTAAAAGGTTTTGTAGTTAAATGAATTGTAATGTTTAAAAAGATTTTGTTATTCAGTTAGAATTATACTTGTATAGATTTAGAATTAATTCTTTGGTGGATAATTAAGTATGTTGTTTCATGCTGTAGTTTAATTTTTTTTGCAGCCATTTTCTAAGGATTGAAAGTCACTGTTTTTTTTTAGAGAAAGATGCTCTTAAGTTGAAGTTTTATATTTGTAGTAAAGTTGGTCTTAATGTTGGAAATTGAGAGTTATAAATGGTATTTCCATAGAGAGTCAAACTAATCTTCTTTAATCGTTCCTTTTGTGGTTTCACATAATGTTACTAAAGATTGGAAAACAAAATTACTGGACTGAAGAGCTAGTAGCTGTGGATCTTTTCCTTAAATATAGAAAATATATCTATTCTTAAAACTCAAAATGTAACCATTTTCTGTTGTAATGGTTACATTGCAAATTGTAATACCTCCAGTTTTCAGTGAACAATCGATGATACATTCAAAAAATAACTTCACCTATTCAGAAAACTTACATATATAACAACCCTTTCAACATTTTTGCATTTCCAATTATCAAGCAACCTGTAAATTGAATCATCTCTCTTCTCTCTCAGCTCTCTCTCTTTATCTCGTTCATTTGTGGAGACTTTGTAATTAAGATCACAAAACAATCCCGATATACGTCAAAATTCATTCACGTGCAGACAGCAATCAGTGGTGGTGGCTCGTTTGGCAGCTCCTATTCCGTTTAATCATTACCATTCAATTACCTTGTTTCTATGGTAAGTAATTAACTATCAGTTTCATTCAATGTACCATAATCTAACATCATCTAAACCATTCAACAAACACCTTCCCCCAATTCTTTGGATCTTCCATACCCCCTCATTAACCTTAATTATAAAAGCCACGACCGCAGCAACGATCCACATCTAAGTTCCCATTCCACAATATTAGCCAACATTTACCTACACAATAACCTCATACAGTTTGCCACTCCCCTTTTGGTCCCTTTTGGTCCCCTTTATTCCAAATCCTGAGTTACTCCCATTAGATCAGGTGAGCAGTCGATTTTTTCTGGTAGCCACAGGCTCATGTCTATATAAAGCCATAGATCCCACCCCCCCTTCCGTATGTTTTAGCAAGCAACTTGTTTTCCTTAGTAGCTAGAATATAATGTCAGAGAAGTTTGATTATATTCCAATTGAGGTTGGTAAGCAACCTCATGTACGGAAATGTACCGGTACATGGAAGAAGAAGTTAGCTGTTGGTGCCTTAGCAGCATTCGCTTTGTATAAGACTACCAGATACTTTACCGCATCTGAAGAGTTTGTTACTGATCCTAAACAAGCTGTTTTGGATGTATTGAAGGTCAATCTCGCAGGAGAATGGTCAAAGAAGTATACATCTGAGCCTCACTTGGCTGGAACCAACTATGGCTTAGTTGAATGGACTGCAGACAAGTTTGAAGAATATGGCTTAAAGGCAAGCATCGATCCTTATGAGGTATTAGTAAGTTATCCACTTGATCATGACTTAAATTTGCTCAAGGCCAAGCTGGGAGAAGTAGTTTATAATGCGCCATTGAAAGAAGATGTTCTTAAAGAAGACGAAACAACTGGTGGTAATGATACTGTTCCTACATTCTTGGGATACGGTGCCAACGGTAACGTCACTGCAGAATACGTTTACGTGAATTACGGAACATTGGGAGATTTCGAGGCTTTAAAGAAGGCTGATGTCAATGTTACCGGAAAGATTGCAATTGCTCGTTATGGTGGGATTTTCAGAGGGCTTAAAATCAAGTTTGCACAAGAAGCCGGTGCCGTAGGTATTTTGTTGTACACCGATCCTGGTGATGACTTTGGAATTACTCCTGCAAACGGATACAAGCAATACCCTCACGGCCCAGCTAGACAAGAGTCTTCTGTTCAACGTGGTTCAGTTCAATTCTTGGGTGGTGTAGGCGCTGCCCCTGGAGACCCAACAACCCCAGGTTACGCACTGAAGCCTGGTGTAGATCGTCAAGATCCACACGCAAGTATCGGAAAAATTCCTGCCTTGCCTATTTCCTACAGAGAAGTTAAGCCTATTTTGGAGAAGTTAAATGGCTACGGAACCAAGTTGGACGGCTTCAAGGGTGAATTGGATGGCTTCGACTACTCGTCTGGTCCAAACCCTAAGTTTACTTTGAACTTGTACAGTAACCAACTCTACAACATCACAACTCTTTGGAATGTGTATGGTGAAATTGAGGGTGAACGTAAGGATGAAGTTATTATTATCGGAAACCACAGAGACGCTTGGATTAAGGGAGGTGCTGGAGATCCAAACTCCGGTTCCGCTACCTTGATTGAAGTTGCGCGTGCTTTAGGTTTCCTTAAGGCTGCAGGATTCAAATTCAAGAGAACCATTGTTTTGCAGAGTTTTGATGGTGAAGAGTACGGGTTACTTGGATCCACCGAACAAGGTGAGTACTACGCTAAAGAGTACCAACGTAAGGTTGTCGCTTATATTAATGTTGATGTGGCTGTCAGTGGTAAGCACTTCCTGGCATCTGCTTCTCCAAGTTTGGAATACATCTTGAGACAAGCTGCTAAGGAATTGGAATACCCAGAAGACGGTGTTGGAACTCTTTACGACCACTGGTACAAGAAGAACGAAGCAAGCGTCGGTGTCTTAGGTTCAGGTTCTGATTACACTGTTTACTTGGAGCACTTGGGTATCCCATCTGCCGACTTGGGATTCACTCAAGGTAAGGGTGACCCAATCTACCACTACCACTCGAACTACGACTCTTACCACTGGATCTCCAAGAGTGCAGACCCAGGATTTGTATACCACAACCTTGCGGCCAAGTACTTGTCGTTTGTTGCATTGGGTTTGAGTGAACACGAAGTTATTGACTTCAAGTTGGAAACCTATGCTGAAAAATTGAACAAGTACTACAAGGAGACTGTCGACCTTGTTCCTAAGAAGTGGCTTGACAAGAAACTCTCTGACGATGAATTGCAAGAATTCAGATCTGCTCTTGAATCCGACAAGCTGTATGTGAATGAAATTACTCAGAAGTGGTACTCGTTTGTGGAACTTGCTTACTCTCACTGTCAATTCTCTGGACAAAGAAGACCTCATCAAAAGGTTGAACACCAGAAGGAAGAACAAAAGGAAGAGCACCACAAGGGAGAGCACCACAAGGGAGAACACCACAAGGGAGAACACCACAAGGGCGAACACCATAAGGGCGAACACCATAAGGGCGAACACCATAAGGGAGAACACCATAAGGGAGAACACCACAAGGGCGAACACCATAAGGGTGACCACCACAAGCGTTCAAAGACTACTCTTCGTGAACTTCTTGAAAGTACTGGAAAAGAATTCGAAGGATTAAAGAATGTCACTGCCTTGTTTGATGATCAATCTGAAAGCTTACAATTTAAGCACGACAACCGTGACTCGCTCAAGTTCTGGCAAAGAATTAAGTTGTACTTTGAAATTAAGAAGCAAAACAAGTTGTTGCAGTACTTTGAGAGAAACTTCTTGCACCGTGAAGGATTGCACGAGAGAGAATGGTTCAAGCATATTGTTTATGCTAGTGGTAGATTCACCGGTTACCAGGGACAAACCTTACCTGGTTTGAAGGAAGCTATTGAAGACAAGGAATTCGAAAGATTTGTTTACTGGGTAGGTGTTGTTACAAGGGCTATCAAGGGTGTAAGTCTGCAGTTGGCTATTCACACCGAGTAGGTTCTTTTATGTTTATCTTTTCAATATCTCTCGCCTTGAAAGGCTGAGATGTCACTGGTATTTTCGATCAATTTATGACAACCTTAAAACTATAGTAGTGTATTGTAGATGCGTTTACCCTTGAGTCCTGTTATGTGTAATACTCTATTAATACAATTTACTCATCATTGTATAATACATTTATTATAATACATACTAAAGACTAAATTACAAACATCATGGTGATTTCTTCAGAACCTTATGTTTCAAGTTACCATTAACTCTTATACCCTTGATAGTGACTCCTGTCTGTTCCACAGGGAACTTACGTGGTCTGCCTCTTCTATCTTTCTTCTGCAATAATTGTTGCACAGCTTCATCTTCGAAAGTACGCAAGTACGTTGGTTGTTCAAACAACTTACTGATATTACTTATATCTTCCGGTGAAGCTTTTGATTTCCCAAGTTTCTCTTCAAAAACGTTGCTGTTGATAAGCCCACCACCAGACTGTGAGATCTGTTCCTTCAATACCTTGTTCAATTGTTTGAAATTAGGGTGAGACAGATCAATGTATTCGTTTGTTGAGGGGTCCAATATGAGTTTCTTTGGACGTCCACGCTTCTTCTTCGCGTCCAGTGTGGATATAGGAGGCAGCACACCGCTGACCGAAGTTTGAGCATTGATCTTCTCTGTTTCTTCCTTCTTTTTGCGACCACGGGAACGCTTCTGAGGAACAATCTGTTGCGTGGGCTCCTCATTGGGCTGTAGTTGTTGTTGTATTGGTGAAAATGGAGTATCTAAAATCTGCTGTTGGAGCTGTTGATTTTGGAGCAGGTTTTGGTTTGGTGTTTGGAGTTGGTTTTGGAGTTGGTTTTGGAGTTGGTTTTGAAGTTGGTTCTGATTCTGATTCTGATTCTGGTTCAGGTTTTGGTTCAGGTTTTGATTCTGAATTTGGGTTTGGTGGTGATTTTGGGATTGCTGATGTTTATGTTGTTGATGCTGTTGATGCTGGAGTTGTTGTTGATGTTGTTGTTGCTGCTGAAGTTGCTGTTGCTGTTGCTGCTGTTGTTGATGCTGTTGCTGTTGCTGCTGCTGTATACGCATTTGATGGGTCTGCTCCAACTTTGGCGAACTAGATACATTGTTGTTGGTTTGGAATTGGTTCAAGTGTTGCAGTCGGTGTTGACTTTCCAGATCGCTCCCACTTGCAGCCGTATTGTTCCCACTCCTTTGTAACTGCAGAGGTGCGAGATGAGGTATTGGCAATGACAATGGACTAGTGATATTATGTGTCGAGTGTAGTAAGCCGCGATGAATGTTTTGTTGTTGTTGTTGTTGTTGCTGGTTCTGGTTCTGGTTCTGATTATGATGCTGGTGTTGGCCCATTTGTTGCTGTTGGGTTAATTGTTGGTTTAATTGTTGGGATAACTGTTGTGATAGTTGTTGGGATAGTTGTTGATTTTGATTCAGGTTTTGGTTTTGGTTTTGACTCTGGTTCAGGTTTTGGTTTTGGTTCTGGTTCAGGTTCAGATTCTGCTGTTGTTGGTATTGTTGGTATTGTTGTTGTTGTTGCTGCTGTTGTTGCTGCTGTTGCTGTTGTTGTAACTGTTGCTGCTGCAAAATAAACTGTTGCTGCTGTTGTTGTTGGTGGGTCATTCCACTCAACGCAGGCACGGACATTTGACCCAGACGAGTAAAATAAGACGCTCCTGCTACTCCGTGTTGAGTCGATGGAACTTTTGTGCCGCGCTGGTCGCTCATTAACATCATCGCATTACCATTCCCATCGGCAGAGGTGCTCATATTCTTCTGCTGTTGACCAGAATTAGGCGCCGCCTTGTTATTATAACTGGGATATGGAAGATACATCTCTCTCAAACAACTGGTCCTTTGTTTATTCTTTTCTCCTTGGGGTAGTGATTTCTTACACACTGATCGAAACCTTTCAGAAGATGGAAATCCAGTAAAAAAAATCGTCTTTCCTTATATTAAACGGTGCTCCAATTAACCACTGTTCCCGCTCACGTCTCAATCAACTGACCTAATGAACTGTGCTTGGATGATGATTTGCAACAAAGACTTAAATTTTTTTTTTTTTTTTTTTTTTTTTTTTTTTTGTTTTAAATTTTTTTTTTTTTTTG